>CM046438.1:23163900-23525947 GCA_025506505.1 Flaveria sonorensis
CCTGAGGGACAAATATGCAGGAGATTGAGGTTGTGAGTGATGACCAGAACTAGCAGGATGTTGCCCTTGTTTTGTGAACTATTGCTTGGAAAGGTCACAAAGGGTGCAGAGGAGTTAGATCCAGTTGATCTACACTCTCTTGCAAAGTGCCCAAGCCTGTGGCATTTGTGACACCTCAACTTACTCTTGTCAAAACCAACTTTGGTTTTGCCAGAGAGTCCTGGAAATTTCCTACCAGTTCTCTTGTAGAACTTTTGAGATCTGATATTGATCAAGGCCATTTGGCTCAAAATATCCATCTCTTCTAAATCATCATCAGCAATACCCTCAAATCATCCATGATAAAGCATAAATTATCACTATTACACCCAGAATGACTGTCAACACCAACAAATGCATGATCAGAACTGTTTGAAGAGAAATCTATATGCTCATCATAATGGCTTTCTGATCCAGCATATTCTGACTCATGACCGACCAAGGCAGTGTTCCCTGGTACAAAGTCATCAGTGAGCTTTCCTGATGATGCCAGTTTCCTTTTCTGCTCTATCTCTCTTTCAAATGTAAGCAGTTTCCCATGGAGTTGGGTGAGAGATAGGCTATCCAGATTTGCACTGGAGCGTAGGACAATGGTGTATGTGTCCCATCTCTCAGGCAGTGATCTGAGGAATCTGTTGTTCATCTGGCTGTTAGTATACTCATGCTTGACCATTTTCAGCTCAGAGATCAAGCAGGAGAAACGCTCAAACTGTTGTCAGTGTCTCACCCTTCCTATGAGAGAATGTCTCATATTGTTGGGCGAGGATTTCTCTGTTGTTTGCTAAGACCTCATCAGTTCCTCCGAATTGTTCCTTCAAAGCATTCCAGAGGTCATGAGCAGTTTCATGATGCATAAGCCCAGAATAGATTTCATTAGGCAGTGCCATGGCCAGAATTCCATGGGCTTTAGCATCAATCTCAAACAGTTTACGATCTTCATCTGAGTATTGCTCCTTCTTCTTCGGAACCATTTGGTTGGTCTCCGGATTGTTCACCATAGGCTTGTGTGGACCGTGAACCACAGATGTCCAACAACCTGAACTGTTAACAGACAGGTGATGGAGCATTCTTCGTTGCCATATGTTATACTCACTCCTAACCAGCATCGGAGGCTTGGTTGAGGAGCCAGTATTGTGAGGGTCATTAGATGGAGTAGTCATTCTCAGATTCAAACCAATTCAATCAAGTTTCAACAGATTTAGCACAAAACACAACAAACTCAATATGAACCAAGAAGAAACTCAAATTGAATAACCAGAAGCAGCAGAAGATCAATCTCTATAACCAATTCTTGCAAATATGCTAATTCGATCAAACTTTAGATATCGAAATAGCAGTTTCAATGATCAATTGTTAAACCGATCAATGATTAACCTGCTCTGATACCATTTGACAGGATCAGTGATCTAAGTTTGATCAATTAGAGTTGAATTGCAGCGGAATTAGAACAAGAATTAGACAAATATAGCAAGAACACAATAGATATTCAATGGAACAGTACACGGTTATAGAGAAAGAGGGTTTTCTGCAAAAGGGATAATATCATTCATGCACAAATGCTTCGGTATATCAGCCGCTAAGCTTCGCAGGTTACAATTAGGTCAACATTCCTTATATAAAGGAATGTGACGTCTGCTGATGTCACTTGATAGTGACATTTAACAGAATTATTACAAACAACTGAAAGTAAGCAAACTACTGAGAATGTTCACAACAACTGAGAACATCTCAGAGTATGCTAAGTACAAGATGAAACTAAAACTACTGAACTACAAGTACTGATTACAAGAAACATAAACTACTGATTACAAAAGAACTGAAAGGAAAATATAACTACTGAAAGGAAACCATCACACTACTGAAGAGGTCTTCTTCAGCTGTTGTGACAACATCTGAAACTTGGTCTTCAGTCTTTGTCTTCAGCTTTTGTCTTCAGACTTTGTCTTCAGTTCTTTACTTCAGACTTTGTCTTCAGACCTTGTTATCAGTTGATGTCTTCAGCTGTTGCAGACTACTTCAGTTGTTGTAATGTCTGTGGGACTTAAAGGTTTTTCTGATCAGGCTCATTGGTTCTTTTGGTCCAACAACCACTGCTACATACCTAAATCATCCATTTCCAATAGCAATCCTCACCCTAAGAATTTCTTGCTGCATTTATCCATCCCTCAATTCCTTCACATGTGGGGTTTTAACGCGAGGCTTGTGAACATACCAAGATCTAAGTTATTAGTTGCTCAGAATGCACTATATGAAACATTCAAAACTAAACCAGAGTTTAAAACTTTAAAACTGTGCGGAAGCGTTTTGTAAATACGTCAAACCCAAAGTAATGAAATGTAAAATCGCACACACGCGCCAAACCATTATTTAAAACAAGTGCATATTAAATCCCAAATGCAAAACAAGTGTTGCAGGATCGATGTTGTTTCTCAACACAAGTTTTTGTATCTCACAAACTCATTAAGTCTCACTCGGTTGATGAGCAGAATCTCTAACTAAGTTGACTATAATATAATAAGTTAATGAACATAGAATGGTTTTCAAGATACTTATATATATTACTTCTCAACTTAGTATTACAAGACTCTTACAAGAATGAGAAACTATATATACTACTATCTACAGCCGTTATATTTGAAAACCTGCTGGAATTTACCGCTAGAAAAATACTACATTGCTAGAATAAAGTATCTAAGATAAATATATCCTAATTAGGCAGTCATGACAGGTCCATGACTTACCTTTTGTCACCAACTAAGTATGGTAACTGTACTAACTGATAAAGGTGGATAGAGGATTAAAGTATGGTCAACTACATGGGAGTGGGAAAACACCATGCAGTGTATCAGAGTTGTCAACGGATGTCAACAACCCATACTTATGTCTACTGGTTCATAGTTTGATTCTTCCAAAGGCAAAATGGCTTCGGAAGAAATAAGTTCTCTTCCCGAGGCCATTTATACTTTGGAAGAATCAACTTCTTCCGAGTCTTCTACAAGTATTCATGACTTCATTCTTCAGAAGACTTTGTCTTGGATCTTCTAAGTGTGAATGCTTAGGAAGGAGAACTACTTGTGAATGCTTTGGAAGGAGACTACTTGGTCTTCATATACTTCGGAAGACTTGGTTCTACCTCCGGAAGTTCTTCATATACTTCGAAAGGAAAACTACTTAGTCTCAGAAGACTTAGTTTTCCTTCTGAAGTTCTTCATACTTAAGCTTCGGAAGATCTTCAACTTGTCTTCGGAAGAGCAGCTTTAGCTTTGGAATACTTCTTCAATTGTACTTCAAAATACTCTAAGTGATGTTTTGTTCTTCATACTTATGTCTTTCTTTTGAAGAATCATTAGTAATTTCATTGGATCCCAACCCACTTTTGTTTTGATAGGATACCTTGGAGTGGGAAGATGATGCTATAATGGAGTTGAAGTTATGCACTTGAATAGCACACTTCTCTGCTTTAGCCTCAGCTATGACTAGCTAGGCTTGTGCTTTAGTCAACTTGGATATTAGATCTTTTTATTTGAGTCCTATAGTTGGTATGTTCATGTTTTAAGCAGACACAGTTTCTCTAACTCTTCTATTTTGAGCTTATATTTAGATTATGTTCTCTTAAAATCAGATTTTAGGATATTTAAGGACTCAATATCAAATCTAATTTCCATGTTGTAGTCCTGATACAATTTAACCTTAGCAATACAGGTTGGGTACAGAGATGTTCATATACCTTACTGTCTTCAATTCCAGCCATAAGAGCTTGAGCAGGGGTGACATCTTGCACCATAAGCTCCAGTCAACCTCTTGAGCAACAGCTGCAGTTTGTGGCTCAGTGGGTTTGGTTACATCCTTTGAGATAGCAGAATGTTGGGAGGCTTGAGCTGCTCCAGGATTAGATCTTGGAGCTTTACATTCCCTAGCAAAGTAACCAAGCTGGTTACAGTTGTAGCATTTGGCCTTGCTCTTATCAAACCCAAATTTGCTGTTAGTTGGGTTCTGAGGAAATTGCCTTCTAGTTCTTTTAAAGAACTTCTTTGCTCTGTAGGTTAAAAGAGCCATTTGCTAGATGATGTCCATATTTGAACATCATCTGGGCTGAAACACTCTAGATCATCAAAACAATATTGAAAACCTCCAGAGTGCTCACACCCTGAAACAAAAGCACAACTATACTGGAAGGGAGTGTGTTGAGCATGTTGAGACCTGGGTGTCTCAAGGAAAGTGACGTATGGCCCTGAAGAGGATGATGGCTGTTGGGGGTAGTTCAGGTACAACTAAGACTGGGGAGTTCTTGATCCTTCAGCAACATGTAGAGCATTATTGACGGCAGGATTTGATGGTCTGTTAATCTGGTGGCTCATCTGAGTCTCCATCTCCTACGGTATCCATCAAGGATTCCATACAGTTCAGTCAGAGTGAGAGTGTTGAGATTTTCAGTTTTTTTGATTGAGACACTGTAAAAAGTCCACTCATGAGGAAGTACACTCATGAATTTTCTAACTATGTCTCTTTTCTCAAGAACAACTTCTATAGTTTGAAGAGAGGTGATCAAGTCCATATACCAAAAGTATTGTTGGCTCAAGATCTCACCAACAACATAAGTGAAGTTCTCGAACTTCTGCTTTAGCATATCTTTCTTGTTCTCCTTTGATTCAGTAGAACCAGAGTACATCAGCTTTAAAGCATCAATAGTTCTTTGCCGGTCTCGCATTGCTTAAAGCCTGCCATTATGGAGTTTGGTATAGCAGTAAGCAACACGGTCATCACTTTGTACTCGATGTCCATCTTCTTCAAGTCTTCATCAGAGTAGTCTTCAACAACTTTCTCAATCATGGTGCCATTACCAGCCTGTCCACCACCTTTGGCTTGTAAGACTAGAGTGACAGATCTCCACATGCGGCTATCTTGCTACGTGATGAAACCTTCAACGCGTTTCCACCAGGTTCCAAAATCATCAGGGGTGATGATAGGAGCCTTGGTCATGGTTCCTATCTTGGACTCAGAAAATTTTTGGTTAAGAGCCATTTGAGTGAAGTGAGTAAGTGTGAAGAAACTAGAGTGATTAGGATGGTTAGATCTCAAATCAAGAGCCTAAAAAGCTCTGATACCAATTACGGGATCGGTGTTGGTCTCTCAACACATCACACACGGTTGATGAAGCAGAATCTCTAACTAAGTTGACAATAATATAATAAGTTAATGAACACAAGAATGCTTTCAAGATACTTGTATATATTACTTCTCAACTTAGAATTACAAGACTCTTACAAGGATGGTAACTTAAGTTACAATGAGAAAGTATATATACTACTATCTACAGAGGGTTATACTTGGAAAACCAGCTGGAATTTACCGCTAGACAAATACTACATTGCTAGAAGTAGAGTATATAAGATAAAAAATATCCTAGATTAGGTAGTCATGACAGGTCCATGACTTACCTTTTGTCACCAAGTAAGTATGGTAACTGTACTAACTGATAAAGGTGAACAGTGGATTAAAGTATGGTCAACTACATGGGAGTGGGAAAATGCCATGCCGTGTATCAGAGTTGTCAGCGGATGTCAAACAACCCATACTTATGTCCACTTGTTCATAGTTTATTCTTCCGAAGGCAAAATGGCTTCAAAAGAATAAGTTCTTCCGAGACCATTTATACTTCAGAAGAATCAACTTCTTTCGAGTCTTCTGCAAGTCTTCATGACTTCATTCTTCGAAAGACTATGTCTTGGATCTTCTAAGTGTGAATGCTTCAGAAGGAGAACTACTTGGTCTTCATATACTTCTAAAGACTTGGTTCTACCTTCGGAAGTTCTTCATATACTTTGGAAGGAAAACTACTTAGTCTCGGAAGACTTAGTTTTCCTTTGGAAGTTCTTCATACTTAATCTTCGAAAGATCTTCAACTTGTCTTCAGAAGAGCAACTTTAGCTCGAAAGGCTTCTTCATTGTACTTCAAAATATTCTAAGTGTTTTTTTGGTTGTACCAGCCTCATATGATCCAACAATGTTTGTTCCAATGCATGCAGACTCGTGAGTGCTCCTAGGCGCTGCTGCTAACCTCGACCTGAGAATAGCATACTAAAAGAGTCAAAACATAGTTGGTGAGTTCAAGAGTTTGCGTTTAACATAATCAGTAACAGTTGTAAAACATAAGAAGTGCATTGAAATAGATAGCTAGTCTATATTCATAATTAATAACCATAGCGATTTCGCGATCGAAGCTAAATGTGTTTCGTTTGTTTGCGTCCCGTCACGACATCCAGGTCAAGACATGTTTGTTTTAGGACAATATTGCACCCATTTGACCTCGAGTCGAACAGGTGGGGCTTGTCAGACCCAGTAGTACTACCCAAAAATTCCCGATAATTACCATTATTAACGATCCGAAAGTGTGAGGACTTTCAAGGTATAACATACTATGTTACACTATACACAACTTACAATAATAAAGCTTTAGTAAAGAGTATGCTATCTCCCCCAAAAAGAGAGTGTTTAAAGTGGGGCATGAACTCACCTGGTGCGCGACGAACAATAAGAAAGAGCTAACGATGAGTGGAAAGACAACCCGTCACAGGTTACCTAGAACATGCAAGTACATAAGTACGTGTATGTAAAAAGCTTAACACCCTAGGTGCCCAATAAACATGTTGGCCCAAGGTTTTGGAAAAACAAGACTCATTTGACCTAGTTGACCCATTTGACCCATTGGAGACATGTTAATTGAAATCTTGTTTGATCAAGTATAACAACTCATACACATGATTATCATACAGTTATTCACGAACACCACAATCATAAGTTCTATCACGATCATCATCCTTACATAGTTTATCATACAACACATACGAATCTCCACTAATCAATCATACTCAATACAACTATAATTACATCACAAGTAATAAATCATACATGGAGTCTAATCATGCACTACAAGCCATGTGAAGCCACTCACGAATTCACATCCTACACCCTGCCAATCCTACTAAGTAGGGGCCTCAGATTCGCCTTGAAAACTTGCCTTGAATCGTGTAATAGATCAAGAATTGAACTTGCTACAATGTTGTAATGATCAAAGCCAAGCAAAATAAAATGTTCTTAGTGCTAGAAACTTGAAATCGAAAGGGATGGGTGCTTGGGATGCTCTCGGCCGCAAATGCGGTGTGGGAGGGGGATTAGGGTTTAATTTTCGGTAACTTGTATATAGATGCTTCTTAAAGATTAACATTTAGTCTTTATGTGTCTTGTATAGTTTTTGTCATAGTATAGGGACTATTTTGTAAATATTTGTTCCTTTTGTATTGATAGTATAAATAGCATAGATAAGGTATGTGTAGGTGAGTAAGAGACATCTTAGAAGATCTAAGAACGAATTGTAACTGTTTTCTTTCTACACTTGTACTCTCAATGCATTCTATCAATGAAACTATGATTTTTTATGATATGTTTGCTTAGATTTGATTACTTGTGTTTGTTTTGATTGAATTGTATCATGATATCATCACAGATCGATCCATTTTGATTCTATCAAATGGTATCAGGGCTGTTTGTTCAGTGATTTGAGTTCTTCAAACTGTCGAACTTTTGAATCACTTGAATCTGTGATTGATAAGCAATTCATTCAAATAATTGTTGATTTCAGTTGTGTTTCATCATCAGAAACATGAATTGAAGCACAATTTTCAGTTCAATTCGTTCAAATTCAGTGAATTGTTCAAATCAATGTTTGAACTTGTTCTTCATAATTGGAGGATTTTAGGTCAATTCATCAAGTTTTGAAGGATTTCAGAAGATCTGAGTTCGTTTGAATCTATTGAAGTTGGAGCATTAGGTCAAAACACTACTGAAAATTGCCTAAGTCTTAGGCGCTTGACAACTGTTCAGGCGTTTTTGCACTGTTAAGGCGTTTTTGGATCAGGCGTTTTACCACTATTGGGGCGTATTACCAGTGTGGACTAGGCGCATTACAACTGTTGAGGCGTTTTTAATCTGGGCGTTTCACAACTGTTCGGGCGCATTTCAGATTGGGCATTTTTGAGAATTATTCTAAGGCATTCCCTTAGGCGTTTCTAAGTCAACTGTTTGGGCGCTTCATCACTATTTAGGCGCATCAACATCAACACTTAGAAATTTTTCAGAAATTTTTCAAAAACTTAAAAATCCAAAAATATTTTCAATTCATTGTTTTAATTCAAAAACTTAAGAACAACAAAAACAAATCTTTTTCTAAAATACAAAATTAAAAATGGTGAAAACAGAAGACCAGAGAACAGAGTTCCTAAACTGAAGAACATAGCTGATTTTAAGAATTGGTCACTTAGACTGAAACATCACCTTAATTCTATTGATACTGATCTATGGAAATCAATAGAAAGAGGACCTTACATTCCTATCACTTCAGATGGTCCTAATGGAGGATTTGTCTACACTAAAGACTCTCCAGAACCATACCCTAAGATGGATTGCAGGGTGATGATTTAAAGAAAGTTAAGAATGATATAAAAGCATATTCTCTGATGTGTAAAGGACTACCTCTTGAAGTCCTAACAAGACTAGATGGATATCAAACGGGATATACCATGTATAAAGCCTTGAAGATAATTTGTGAAGGAGGTAAAGAAATTCAAGATCTCAAAAAGCAGAAATTGAAGAGACAATTAGAACTATTTGAGCACTTATCTGGTGAAACCATAAACCAAATGATGAATAGGTTTGTGCAACTCACAACTGAGATGTCAACAGCTGGCATCAAAAATGATCTAAAAGATCTAAACTTTAGGCTTCTCAATGCTCTTCCATCTTCATGGAAGCAAACAGTTACACTGTTAAAGCATACTGAGAAAATTCCTATGGATCTTGATCTGTTGAGTCTGTTGAAATTGATGAAAGCTCAAGGAATAATGACAGAGCAGCTTCAATGTCTCAGTACAAATATGTTGCATCTCCAGCAGTACTATGGGAATGCCTTCATGGCCAAAAATGAAAGTTTACCAGAAGAAGAGGGTGATCTGTTTGTAGGAGCAGGGTTCTTTACTGATTCTTCTTATACAAGTGCACCTGTTATACATATCAGTCTCAACCTCAGTCTCAACCTCGGTCTCCTCCTATGCCTTAAAGTTCTAAACCTCAAACTAAGACTCCATCTGTTAACTCTGCTAAATCTAGCAAAGTTAAAGATGTCATTAACATCCTATTACAGGATGAAGAGTCCAAATCTGCTTTTACTGCTTTTATGGCTAGTTTTCAAGCTTATCAAGGTAGTCATTTAACTCAATTAGATTTTGTTTTGCAGGACTTATTGAAATGGACCCAGATGACATGGAGGAAATGGATCTGAATTGGCAAATGGTGATGATTGCATGCAGGACTCAGAAACACTCTTATGTCAACAGGAATACAAGCCAAGTGCTAACAAACTGTTGGATTTGACAAGTCTAAGTCAAGGTGTTTCAACTGTAATAGTTATGGCACTTTTCAAGAGAATGCAAAGCTCCTAGAAACAAAGGAGGAATGGCCAATCGAGTTCAAGCAATCAGAAATTTTAACAATCATCTCAGAAGACATTCCAGAAACCATACCAAAGCTTACCAATGCCTGAACTGAAAGATGAATCTAAGTCATCTAAAGAGCCTAAGAAAGCTCTAGTTGTCAATATTAAAGATGGATATGATTGGAGTGCTTATGCTGAGCAATTTACTGCTGATCTAACATCCAATTTATCCCTTATTACAGAAGTTCAAGGAGAAGATTGGTCAGACGACAATGATCCAAAGGCTAAATATGATTCTGAGAATGAAGAGAAGAATATGACTGGAGTGACAAGTCAGATCCTAAAGAGGATTCAGAAGAAGTTGCATTGATGGCACGTCTGATCAACCAAAGGTTGAAAATTTTAACTCTGAGACCTCTCCTCCTAAATATCCTGAAATACCATCAAAGTAAGAGAAAAACTATGCACAAAATCTTGCTTCGAACACGTTGAATACTACAGAAATTACTCATATAAAATATGTGAAAAACTAAAGCAAGAGGAATTGATGCATAATAAACTCAAAAATTACCACAAAGTGTCAGATGAAAAGATCATTTCTTTACAAACTTCATGGAACAAAACTTTGAAAGAACTAGAAATAGTTTCAAAACAACTTGAAGAATTGACCAAGAACTTAGAACAAGAGAAAATAGCACATGCTGCTACTCAAGTTGATCTTGCTAAAGTCAAAAGTTCCAAAACAATCGTGGAACAACTGGTTAGTGAAAGAAAAGATAAACAAAAAGCAGGATTAGGTTTCACTCACGAACCAATGCCTGAATCTATAACTAACACTTTGCTAGAAAACTTTAATACACACGATCACTCTCCTGAGAATAAGGCAAAACTCAAAGCTTTCCAAAACAAAAACAAGATTTCTGATAACGAAGAAGAGAAAGCTAATGTAGAAATTTTTGAAGAAAAGGATATAGAAAAGATCAAAAACGATCATCCGGTTAAAGTCAAATCTTATGAACCAAGACCAAAAAGCAAGAAAATTTTTGTTCCAAAAGAATCTGTCTTGGAGGAAGTAATTACTAAAAATGATAACCAAAACTCCAAAACCAAAGATAAAGCTAAACAAGAAGAAGTAACACAAAGATTCTAACTCATATGGTCTAAATAATCCTGAATTTATTAAATGGCAAAAGGACCAGAAAAAGAAAGAAAATGAAAAAGAATCTTCCACTGAAGATGTTCAATCTCAAGTAAAATCAAGTTCCAAAAATCAAGGAACCAGAGAAGAAGAAGAAAAATGAATAAAGCTAAAAATGATCAAATTAAAGAAAATCAGACACAGACAACAAATCAAACAAATAAATTTAAACCAATTAAATTTGTGTCTGCTGGTATGTTAAACATGAATTCAATTCAAGATGTTAAGCAAACTCCTAAGAAAAAATCAACCTCTGATCTGAAAATAGGTTCAGATTCTAAGTCTTCCGCTATCGTTAAACGATTTGTATCTAAGGAAACAAAGAATGAAGTTCATGTTCAAAAGACAAAACAAAATGTGCAAAAGAAAATTATGTCAAATCAAAAACAAATTTTGTCAAATCAAAAACAAAAGATTAACTTTTTGACGCCTAAACCTAAACCAGAAACAAATGTTGCGTCAACATCAAAAGTTAATAAACAATTGTTTAAAACTCCACAGAGGTACCGCGAAATATGTGACATGTACAATCACAACACTGCTGAATGCTTTTTCAACAAGTATTGTCACATATGCGACATGAGAAATCACTCAACATCAGAGTGCTATTTTAATAAGTACTGTACATACTGTGATGAACGGACTCACAATACTGAAAATTGTTACTTTCGAAAGAGTTCATCAAGAAAAGGATTTCTACTTCACCAGTGAGCAAAGGTTATGTTAATCCTCAATATAAAAGAAATAAAAATGTTGGGTTTCAAAGATTAACAAACCAACCTTCCTTAGGATTGAGATTTTTCAAAAAGAATGATCCGGTGAGACCAAAACAATATGTTAAAGATCAATTCATTCCAAGGTCTGTAAGAATGAAAATAAAAATTTGAAAATAAAAGTTTTTCAAAAATTGATCATTCAAAAAGTATCGATTTTCCAAATAATCAAAAATTTGTGAATAATAACAGAATTGGTAAATTCATTAAAAATAAGCCTGATGTAAACAAACTTATTTCAAACAATTTACAATTGTTGATAAGTTTGGAAAACCCAAGACCATCTCGCCTTGGGTAGATAACTCAACTTAATTTCTATGTTTTGCAGGTACGCCCGAGAAGACCAATCAACACATGGTATGTGGATAGCGGGTGTAGCCGGCACATGACAGGCAATCATGCCTTGTTACAATATTTTAAGTTAAAGGATGGTACGCATGTCGCCTTCGGTGGTGATGCAGGAGGAAAAACAACAGGAGAAGGAACAGTATCCAACAGGATAATAAGCTTCGATAAAGTCAACTTCTGTTCTCAGTTGAACTTTAACTTGTTAAGCGTATCCCAAATTTGTGATAAATCCTATTCTATACTTTTTGATGATTCTTTTTGCTATATTTTGAAGCCAGGTTTCCAGACTAGCAAAGACTGTGTGGTTGTTAAATCTGTTAGGGATCTAGATGTATACAAGCTGGATATGTCTCAAGTTGATCCATCTACAGAAACAACTTGCCTCATTGCTCAAGCTTCAAATGATGAAAGTCAGCTTTGGCATAGACGTCTCGGACATTCCAACTTCAAGAATATGAACAAGCTCGTAGCATGAAATCCTGTTATCGGCCTTCCATCAAAGAAGTTTGTCACTACAGATCTCTGCTTAGCATGTTTAAAGGGGAAACAGCACAGAGCGTCTTATAAGCCCAAGTAGATAAACTCAAATTCCAAACCCCTTCAGATGTTGCATATAGACCTTTTTGGACCAACCAACGTGAAGAGTATTGGAAGAAAATCATATTGTTTAGTTATCATTGATGACTTTACAAGATTTTCATGGGTTTTCTTTTTGAATGCTAAATCTGAAACGGCTGAATTATTAAAAGAATTCATCATACAAGTAGAAAATCAACTTGAACAAAAAGTAAAAATAATTAGAAGTGATAATGGTACGGAATTTAAAAATATAACTATTGACATGTTTTGTGCAGAAAAAGAAATTGCTCATCAGTTCAGTGCTCCCAGAACTCTACAACAAAATGGAGTTGGTGAAAGGAAGAACAGAACTTTGATTGAGGTTGCGCGATCCATGTTAGCAGATGCAAAAATTCCTATCACTTTCTGGGATGAAGCCATATCTACTGCGTGTTTTGTACAGAATCGTTCTTTAATTATGAAAGACAAACTGAAAACTCCATATGAGTTGATGTTTGGCAGGAAACCAAACATAGATTTTCTTAAATCTTTTGGTTGTCCAGTTATGATTTTAAATTCAAGTGATCAGCTAGAAAATTTGATGCAAAATCTGATGATGGATTTTTTGTTGGATATTCATCTGTTTCAAAAGCCTATCGAGTTTATAACTCTAGGACAAATGTTATTCTTGAAACATTCAATGTTAAATTCCTTGAAAACACTTTTCCATCAGTGTCAAATGGTCTAGCTTGGTTATTTGATTTAGATTCTTTGTCAAACTCTTTTCAATCTAACTTGTTTGATCAATCTAACTTGCTTGATTCTACAGGTAAGATGAAACCTCAAGGAGATCTCGGTTCTTTCAGTGATGATTCAGATTTTGAAGATGTAGATGACTCAAGCCCAGATTATCCCTTCTTTTCTTTTTTCAGAGATTCTATAATCCAGTCTAATAATGATGATCATTCTCATCAAGATAATGACCATTTCGTTTTAGAAAATCAAGATGTTTCACAACCTATTCCTAATGATGGTACAGAAACTATACAACCTGAGTCATGAACGTCATATATTTCTGGTGATGTAGTTGATTCTGGTAATCTTGATTACTTTATCAACTCACCGACTCAAGTTCCCAATTTCAATCCTCATTCTTCAAGCCTATTGCATCAGCTTTCCAACTTGAACCAAACCAATCTGGATGTTCATGTTCAAGGGAATGAAATTCCAACATCTCGTATCCACAGGAACCATCCAACATCTCAGATTATTGGTACATTGAATGTGAGAACTACGAGGAGTAAAACAGGATAAGCAAATGTTTGTTTATACTTGTGTTTTCTTTCTCAAATTGTTCCTAAAAACGTTACCAAAGCGTTAAAGGACAATAGTTGGATTGAGGCTATGCAAGAAGAATTATTGCAGTTCCGCAAACAAGAAGTGTGGAATCTGGTGGATTTACCTGAAGGATAAAATTCCATAGGCACAAAATGGTTGTTCAGAAACAAAACTAATGATAGAGGTGTAGTTATTAGAAATAAAGCAAGTCTCGTTGCACAAGGATACACTCAAGAGGAAGGATTAGATTATGATGAAGTATTTGCTCCAGTTGCAAGACTTGAATCAATTCGTGTCTTCCTGGCTTATGCATCATTCATGAAATTCAAATTGTATCAAATGGACGTAAAAGGTGCATTCTTGTATGGACCGATCACCGATGATGTGTATGTAAAGCAACCTTCGGGTTTTGAAGATTCACAATATCCATAACGTGTCTACAAGCTCAGCAAAGCTTTATATGGTCTACATCATGCCCTTAGAATATGGTATGAAACGTTATCACAGCACTTAATCCAACATGGATACAAGCGAGGGAAAATCGATCCGACTCTATTTATCAAGAAGGATGCTGATGATCTTTTATATGTACAAGTGTATGTCGATGATATCATATTTGGTTCTACAAGTCCAAAATTGTGCAATGAATTCGAAGAAATAATGAAGTCTCGATTTCAAATGAGTTCTATGGGAGAAATAAATTTCTTTCTTGGACTTCAAGTTAAGCAATCTACAGATGGTATATTCATTAACCAAGAGAAGTTTGTCGACAAGCTCTTGAAGAAATCTAAGTTGCAAGATTGTCAGTCCATTAGAACTCCAGCTGACGTAAACACCAAGATTGAACCTGATCCTAAAGGAACATCTGTAGACCAAACTTTATACAGATCTATGATTGGTTCATTGATGTATCTTACTGCATCTAGACCTGACATAATGTATGTTGTTTGTGTCTATGCCAGGTACCAATCTGACCCGAAGGAATCTCACTTAATTGCTGTCAAACGTATATTCAGATATCTCAAAGGAAAACCGGCCTTAGGGTTATGGTACCCTTATGAAGGAAACTTTGAATTATATGGGTATACTGATAGTGATTATGGAGGATGTTGTCAGGATAGAAAATCTACTACGGGTGGTTGTCAGTTTTTAGGACCCAGATTAGTCTCATGGCAATGTAAGAAGCAAACAAATGTCTCCGTTTCAACCGCAGAAGCTGAGTACATAGCTGCTTCAGCAGGATGTTCTTAAATCCTTTGGTTACAAAACAAACTGCTGGATTACGGGTTCAACTTTCTTAAAACTCCAATTTACATTGATAACACTGCTGCTATGTTCATTACAGCTAATCATGTCCAACATTAAAAAACAAAACATATCGAGATTCGATATCATTTTCTCAGAGATAACTCTAAAAAAGGTTTAATCATTCTGATTCAAATTGCTACTGAAAAGCAGTTGGCTGACCTTTTTACTAAAGCCTTCTTACCAGGACGGTTTGAGTATTTGGTAGAGTCAATTGGTCTTATTAACCATATTTAAAAACTGGTTTTTGAGTATTTTAGTTAATTGAGTCTAAATATGATCAGAACCCTCCCTTATATGAACAGGACACAGCCAGAGAACCTGTCAAAGTTAATTGCCTGATTGTATTTTTATGTGTGCATGTTTATTAGAAAAAGTAAAACCAAATACAAAATTAGAAAATTGAAAAATAAAAAGATAAAAATATAAACTACAAAAATAGAGTCTTTCTTTGTTAATTCATTATTTAGAATGAATCTGTCATTGCAATATGTGAGAAATGATAGATACATTAGTTTGATCAGTTGCATACTTTGCTTTCGACTAAAGTCTGACATAATCAGATATGATGTGCAAGTAAGTTCAGGCAATTAGTCTGAAAAAGTAAACTCTTGTGATTAAACTAAATCACTCATGCATTCATGTATGTCTATCTTAGCACTAATGATAAGTGTTGATTTCTCAAATTGATTGCTTGTTAAGATATAATCTCACACCTGATGGTGATATAAATAACTATTGAGCTCTAATTATTTAAAGCATCTAACACTTCTCTGTTATGAGTCATCATAGACCTAAAGTGATGAGATATCCTTTGTTGTAAGTGATTACAGACCTGGATATTCTCACTGATGCAACAAGATGCAAATGTGCACAAACACCAAATGAGATCTGGTTATAGTATATGTTAGGTTAACAATTTGAGAACAGTGACTTCTTGTATATCTTTATATGAATTAACCTCTCTAAGTCTAAGTGTGACTGCATAATGTCATATCTAATTGTACCTTAAACAATCCAAGAATTGAAAAAGTAAGTTTGTTGAATATCTTGCTAAATGCACTCATTTTCTGTCCTTAGATCTCATGTCTCCTTTGCTGTAGAAATATTGACCTGGAACACACCTGATCAAGATTTATTCACTATCTATGACTATCCATCAATTTTTATTTCAATGTGTTGATCTTAACTAATATGATCTCACTACAGACATTGATTCATTTGTAAATATTAGATTTTTATTCTACTCTTATTTTGTTTTTTGCATGTTATCTGTGTGCAGGCATATTAACAATGATTAGTGTGATCTTCATGTGACAAATTCAAGAAACTTCTAAGTTTTGTTAAACTTAAAAGTTTAGGGGGAGTAAAAAGAGTTAAAAGGAAAAGTGTCTAAGAAAATTGATTTTCAAATTTCAAGATATGAAAAATCAAAATTTAGTGTTTTGGATGGAAAGGATGAAGCTAAAAAGTTCAAGCATGTGTGTGTTTGACATAATGTAAAAATAAACCTGAAAAATATTTTAAAGTGGAAAAACTTCTTGCAACAGTATAATATGAGACTATTTGTTAAAAATTAGAGACTAAAATGATGGAAATTTATTTTTGAAAAACAAATAAAAATAAAAAGGTCAAAACATAAAAATAAAAAATTCAAAATAAAAATAAAAATTTGAAATGCAAAAAGTTTAAAATTGAGGGTCTAGTGTGTAAATTTTGGGTGAAAGTCAAAATTTGTCAAATTAAAAACAAAATTTGATAAATTGTTTTAATATTAGTATGTGAACAGTGCTAATATGTCTAAACAGTGTACAGGTGGAAGATCTGAAAATTACAAGTGTTAGACACATGAAAGTCATCTCATGCGCTTAAACAGTGTTCATAAGTCCAGGATTAGGAGCATGATGATTTTTCAAGATTTGTACAAGTGTTAGACGTTTCAGACAACCTCATGCGTCTAAACAATTGTTATAAGTATGAAAAAAATGTTGTTAAGGGTTGGGCGTTTCAATATTCTCACGCGCCTGCACAGTACCCGAACTTTCAAGAATTAGGCATATCAAGTGAAAATAACCAAGTGTTGGGCGATTCAGCTAAGTCCATGAGCCTGAATAGTTCAAAAGCGCCTAAAACAGTGCTTATGCGTCTGAACAGTTCTCATGCGTCTAAGCTCATGCGCATAAACAGTGCTCATGCGCCTAAATAATTAGTGTTAAAATCCATCTCATGCGCACAAATAGTGCTCATGCGCCTAAAATTTTCACTCAGTATAAAAGCAACACTTCGTGATTTCAGACATTTCAGTCTCAAAAAAACCCCTGAACACTCAAAACCCAAACACTCGATATACCATTGATTCACTCATTTCGATTAATTTCTGATCTTGTCTTGCATTCTATAGTGGTATTATCTATATCTAAATGTAAGTTGATGATCAAAATTACAGAAATTTCAGTTTAACAGGTTGATTGATTTGGGCGTATCGGACCTATTCGGGCGCATGAACCCTAGTCTAATGAATCTGTTTAGATTGTGAATGAAATTGATATAAGGACTGAAATTGATTATGAAATATTAATGAAAACATGATTTCGATCTCATTGATGTATTAAAATCTGTTTTTCATCAAACTTGAATCTGTGATGATTCTTCACATGTCGACTGTTGAAGATGAACAGTCAAAATTTTGAATTTTTTTGTAAAAAAATGAAAATTAGTAATAAAATCATTTTTCAATCTGTTTTTGAAAAGAATTCATTGAATTAATGTGTTTTAAATCATTTTCATACTAACTTGAATGAAATTTGTCTTGAACAAGATCACTTAAACACTTAGAAAATTTTAAGTGCAAGTTAGTCAAATTGTTTAAAACATACTAAATCTTAAATTTCAAGAAACACACGAATTAATCGGTTCCCAAGAAACACACGAATCCAATACAACCCTAGTTCAATTAACATGGATTATGTCAAAATTGATGTTGTTTGATGATAGTATGATGTTAGTTGTATGGCATTGATGTTTTTTTTATGTGGATTATGCAAAAAAATTCATGGAATTAATGTGTTGTACATACCTTACTATAAGTAGTAACTTTTGTGTATGAGATTTGGGAAATATGATGAATTGATGATGTTTATCATTCTTAGATGATGGTTATGAGCTAGATTAGGTATAAAGTTGATGAATTTATGAATGAATTGGATAATAGATTGATTTTGGGCATTACATTCCCGAAAGGGAAACTTTATTGATGTGAATCATTGGATATTATGAGTTGAGCATGTTTATGATGTTAGAATCATGTTAGAATACTTATTGATGATGTTAAATTTGTTAGAATGCGTTATTTGAGTCTTACGGATACTTGATGGATTATTTGGGAAATTTAGGTTCTTAAGGAATACTACATGATGATGGAATATGTTAGGAGATTATGGAATCATGATTGGGATTATAATAGATCATTGTTGCGTATGTTAATTGGTATGAATCTTGTTGGAAAGTGTGATAATGATCTTCATACACGCATACAAATCTGAGGCCCCTACTTAGTAGGATTGGCAGGGTTTAGGATGTGAATTCATGAGTGGCTTCACATGGCCTGTAGTGCATGATTAGACTCTATGTATGATTTATTACTTGTGATGTAATTATAATTGTATTGAGCATGATTGATTTGTGGAGATTCGTATGTGTTGTATGATAAACTATGTTAGGATGATGATCGTGAAAGAGCTTATAATTATGGTGTACGTGAATAACTTGTATGATAATCATGCATATGAGTTGCTATACTTGATCGAACAGGATTTCAATTAAAATGTTACCAACTGGTCAAATGGGTCAACTAGGTCAAATGAGTCTTGTTTTTCCAAAACCTTAGGTCAACATGTTTATTAGGCACCTAGGGTTGTTAAGCTTTTTATGTACACGTACTTATGTACTTGCGTGTTCTTGGTAACTTGTGACGGGTTGTCCTTCCACTCATCGTTAGCTCTTTGTTATTGTTCGTCGCGCACCAGGTGAGTTCATGCCCCACTTTAAAACACTCTCTTTTTAGGGGAGATAGCATACTCTTTACTAACGCTTTATTATTGTAAGTTGTGTATAGTGTAACATAGTGTGTTATACCTTGAAAGTCCTCACACTTTTGGATCGTTAATAATGGTAATTATCGAGAAATTTTGGGTAGTACTACTGGGTCTGACAAGCCCCACCTATGCGACTCGAGGTCAAACGGGTGCAATATTGTCCTAACACAAACATTGTCACGACCTGGTATGTCCTGACGGGTGGGGAACAAACGAAACACAGTTAGCTTCGATTACGAAATCGCTATGGTTATTACTTATGAATATAGACTAGCTATCTATTTCAATGCACTTCTTATGTTTTACAACTGTTACTGATTATGTTAAACGCAAACTCTTGAACTCACCAACCGTTGTGTTGACTCTTTTAGTATGCTATTATCAGGTCGAGGTTAGCAGCCATGCCTAGGGCACTCACGGGTCTGCATGCATTGGAACAAACACTTTTTTTTGCATTTGGGATTTAATATGAATTTTGTTTTAAATAATGGTTTGAAGCATGTTTACGCATTTTACATTTCACTACTTTAGGTTTGACGTATTTACAAAACGCTTCCGCATAGTTTTAAAGTTTTAAAATCTGGTTTAGTTTTGAATGTTTCATAAAGTGTCGTTCTGAGTAACTAATGACTTAGATCCTGGTATGTTCACACGCCTCGCGGTAAAACCCTGCACGTGGGAATTGAGGGTGTGACAGATTGTAATCACAGCCATTGGTTATAGGGAACTAGGTTGCATACACAGTAGTCTATAACCGCACAGTTTGTTAGTTACTCGTTACTTATCCCTTACTGTTACTCATTGGCATACACATCGCATACACTGTAGTATGGAATCATCATCAACTTCATCCCCTATCCGACACGCACCGGGAAAGGAACCTGAGGTTCCTATTGTTCCTTCGTCGTCTAATAGTTATGGTTCTAGACCCCCTATGTTCATAGATGATGTGTACTTTTTGGATGAGCCAAAGATTGAGCGGGACATGACTGACCCTGCAATTGGGACTGGTATCATACTGCACTGATCAGGATGCTAAAAACGGAGTGTGTTCCATTTTTGATTACTACCGTGACTAGAGATTCCATATTATACCTCCTACCCTGTACTCCTTATAGGGCTATCGCCGCTGTGGTGGCCTCAAATGACCGACTGTGACAAAATGTCGAGGAGAAATTTAAAAGGTTGGAAGCGTGATAGGAGATGACAGCCGAGTGTACGAGGAGATGGAAGACCCATGGCTTGATATGCAAGGATGCCAGGATGGTCAGACAGGAGAGATCCAGACTCTACGTGGATAGGTTGCTATATTGATGACTACTCTAAATGCGACGCGCGGTCAGCTTCACGAGGCTATAATTAGTATACATGAGTTGGAAAACTAGCTCGAGCGTCAGGAGGTACAAGAGGAGGTTCCCAAGGAGGAGCCAGAGGAAGATTCGGAGTAGGAACCGGATGAATTCCAAAAGTTGGAGGCTGAGTTCTGGCAGTTAAAGATGGAGGGATCCAAGATCAAGGCCTACACTACGAGGTCTTACGAGCTGGCGACTCTCTATCCTAGAATGATAAACCCACCAATCAAGAGGATCAAACTCTATCTGCGTGGGTTGGTGCCAGAAATATTAAGTATGGTTACTGCTTCAAACCTCACCACTATCCAGCAGGCTATCCGGCTAGCTCATAAGCTGATGGAACAAGCGGTGGAGTAAGGCAAGCTACCCAAATAGAGCATTGTGGCAAGCATGTTCGACAACAAGCGCAAGTGGGATAACTCTGGGAACAAGAGCTCGTCCTCTAACAACCACCACTAGTAGTAACAACAACAAAGGAGGTTCGACAATAACTGTAGCTTTAATCATTCATCTTCCTCAAATCAAGGACAAGGTGGATACGTGGGGAAGCATCCAAAGTGCAACCGATGCAACTACAGCATGTGTGAAAACTTTAAGTGTCAGCGTTGTGGGAAGCTAGGGCACATAGCAAAAGATTGTTGTGGCGAATTGATGACAAAGCCACAACAAACGCAGGAATCACCAAAAGGCTGCTTTGAGTGTGGAAAGGAAGGGCATTACAAAAGGAACTGCCCTCAATTGAAGAAGAATGGTAATGGTAATGGAAATGGTTGAAATAATAACAACACAGGCAACGGAGATAACAATGGTGGCAACACTGGAGGAGCTAAAGGAAGAGCCTTTGTCATGGGTTTAGGTGAGGCTTTAAACAACCCTACTACTGTTACTGGTAAATTTTCTGTTAATTGTTTTGCTATTGTATTGTTTGACACTGGAGCTAATAGAAGTTTTATCTCTACTAAGTTTAGTAGTCTCTTAAGTGATATACCTTCTACGTTGGAATCTAAATATACCGTACAGATAGCTGATGGTAAGCAAATCTACATTACACACATCCTTAAGGATTGCAAGATAGAACTTGCTAGTCATACCTTTGATATCGACCTCATGCCTGTTACACTTGGGAGTTTCGATGTGGTCGTGGGCATGGATTGGCTGTCCAAGAAGTAGGCGGAAGTCATTTGCCACGAGAAGGTTATCCGCATTCCTCTCCTGGATGGGGAAATTCTCTCGGTTGAAGGAGAGAAAGGTGGTGTTGTGATAGACATCATATCCTTTATGAAAGCATAGAAGTGGCTATGCAAGGGTCGCTTAGCCATATTAGCCCTTGTAACTGACAAGCAACAGGAGGAAAAGAAGACAGAGAATATTCCGGTAGTTCGTGAGTTTCCAGAGGTGTTTCCAGAGGTGTTTCCAGAGGATCTTCCTGGACTACCACCTCATCGTCAAGTTGAGTTTCAAATTGATTTAACTCTCGGAGCAGCTCTGATTGCGAGAGCACCTTACCGATTAGCCCCGAACGAACTGCAGAAACTATCTGCACAACTTCAAGAGCTATTGGATAAAGGGTTTATTTGACCGAGCTCATCACCATGGGGAGCACCTGTTCTCTTTGTTAGGAAGAAGGATGGCACATTTCGGATGTGTATCGATTAAAGAGAATTGAACAAAGTTAAAGTCAAGAATCGATACGTTTTGCCTTGAATAGATGATTTGTTTGATCAACTTCAAGGATCAAGCTATTACTCTAAGATTGATTTGAGGTCTGGTTATTATCACAGAGTGTTCGAGAGGAAGACATCTCAAAGACTGCATTTCGTACACGTTATGGTCATTTTGAATTCTTGGTCATGCCATTTGGGTTGACAAATGCACCAGCAGTGTTCATGGATCTCATGAATCATGTGTGCAAACCCTATCTCGATCAGTTTGTTATCGTGTTTATCAATGACATATTGATCTATTCTAGGACCAAGGAGGAACATGAGAAGCACCTACGTCTAATCTTAGAATTACTTAGAAAGGAACAACTGTACGCCAAGTTTTCCAAGTGTGGTTTCAGGATTAGCGAAGTACAATTTCTGGGTCACATTGTTAACGAAAAAGGAATACATATGGATCCCGTAAAGTTTGAAGTGATAAAGAATTAGTCGGTTCCCATGAAGCCTAGTGAGATACGGCAATTTCTTGGACTGGCAGGATATTATCAGCCTTGAGGTATTTTCTAAGATCGCTCAACCTTTCATAGCCTTGACTCATAAAGAAACAACGTATAATGGGGTGAGAGTCAAGAGACCGCTTATCAGTTGTTGAAACAGAAACTTTGTAGCGTATCGATATTGGCATCACCAGAGGGAAGTGATGACTTTGTGGTCTACTGTGATGCTTCTATCCAAGGACTTGGTTACGTCTTTATGCAATGTGACAAGGTGATAGCCTATGCTTCGAGACAACTGAAGGTGCATGAGAAGAACTACACCACCCATGACTTGGAACTGGGTGCCGTAGTTTTTGCCTTGAAGTTCTGGAGACATTACTTGTACGGTATCAAGTGCACTATCTACACTGATCACAAGAGTCTTTAGCATATCTTTGAGCAAGAGGAGCTGAACATGAGGCAGTGATGCTGGGTGGAATTGTTGACTGATTATGACTGCCCTATTAAGTACCCCCCCCCCCGGGAAAGGCAAATATGGTTGCAGATGCCTTAAGAAGGAAGGAAACTGCTAAACCCAGACGAGTGTGAGCTTTAGAGCATACTATTAGCACTCAATTACCTGAACAAATCCGGGAAGCTTAGACAGAAGCTTTGAAAGTGGAAAATGATGGATCCGAATCTTTACGTGGCATGGACAAACAGTTTGAAGTGAAAGCCCATGGAATTCATTACTTCATGGATGGACTTTGGGTGCCTTTGTATGGAAACCTAAGAGACTTGGTTATGAGTGAAGCACATAAGTCTAAGTATTCTATACACCTTGGTTCAGACAAGATGTATCATGACCTGAAGGCGTACTATTGGTGGCCCAATATGAAGGCATACGTAGCTACGTATGTTTGCAAGTGTTTAACATGTTCTAAGGTTAAAGTTGAATATCAAAAGCCATCTGGATTACTAAAACAACCTGAGATTCCTTTGTGGAAGTGGGAACAGATTTCTATAGATTTCATTACTAAAGTACCCCGGACTCCTACTGGTTGTGACATGATATGGGTGATCGTAGACCGATTGACTAAGTCTGCTCACTTCTTGGCAAACAAGGAAACTGATAAGATGGATAAGTTAACTCGAATTTATCTGAAGGAGGTAGTTTCGAGACATGGTGTACCGATCTTGATTATTTCTGACTGTGATGTTCGTTTCACATCACATTTCTGGCAGTTGTTACAGAAATCTTTGGGTACGTGCCTGGATATGAGCACTGCTTATCATCCGCAGACAGATGGGCAAAGCAAACGTACTATTCAAACATTGGAGGTCATGTTGCGCGCTTGTGTGATTGATTTCGGGAATAACTGGGAAGTTCATCTACCATTGGTGCAATTTTATTACAACAATAGCTATCACACCAGTGTTAAGGCAGCACCAATTAAGGCGTTGTTGGGCGAAAGCTTAGATCACCAGTTTGTTGAGCAGAAATTGGTGATAGTCAGTTGAGTGGCCCCTAATTAATGCACGTGACTACCGAGAAGATCGTGCAGATAAGGAACCATATGGCTGCAGCACAAGACCAAAAAAAGAGCTATGTAGACAAGCAACGGAAACCTTTGGAGTTTCAAGTCGAAGACAAAGTTTTAGTGAAAGTCTCACCATGGAAAGGTGTGATTCGATTCGGCAAAAGAGGCAAGCTTAATCCGAGATACGTTGGACCATTTGAGATTCTGGAAAGAATAGGTCCAGTGGCGTATTGATTAGACCTGCCGAATTCGTTAAGTGGAGTTCACAATGTATTTCATGTCTCTAATCTAAAAAAGTGTTTATCTGACGAGACGTTGGTTGTACCGCTCGAGGAAGTGCAGGTAGATGAACAATTGCGATTCATTGAAGAAGCAGTTGAGGTGATGGACCGTGAGGCCAAGACCCTTAAGCAAAGCAAGCTACCCATAGTCAAAGTTCGTTAGAACTCAAGATGTAGACCGGAATTCATGTGGGAACATGAGGATCAGATGAAGCTTAAGTATCCTCATCTGTTCGAAACGACGACGACAGCCAGCTAAGGTATTGATTAAATTTCGGGATGAAATTTCTTTTAACATGGGGATGATGTGACAACTCACCCGATTTTTGTTGTGCCAATACAGTAGACCGGTGATCTAACACAACCATGTAACGTAATTTTCAGGACGAAAATTCTTTCAACATGGGGATAATGTGACACCCGGTAATTTTCCGTTACCAAACTCCATTAGTTCCGTTAGGTCTTGCATACACGTGTCACACTAGTTGTCATGAAACGTTGGTGATCTAATAATAATTAACAATGATTATCAGATAATAATTTAATTAATAATGTTGATTATTAATTTGTAGTTATGCGATTTATAAATTTTAAATATTATTTATGAATCTTACTTTGTAACGTGCCAACGTGTTCTATTGGATTCTTGTGTTTGTTGCTAGCTAAAAATATATGATTATTATTGTTGAATAATAATATATGAGTTTTGTAGTTGTAATTATTTAAAAAGTGTTTAAAAATATTTTTTTATAAAAGTTAAACAAGGAGGGTTCATTTTGTAATTACCACAAAACTACAATGATAGGATCAAAATGGATCGATCTGTGATGATATGGTGATACAATTCAATCAAAACAAACACAAGTAATCAAATCTAAGCAAACATATCACAAAAGTTCATAGTTTCATTGATAGAATGCATAGAGAGTATAAGTGTAGAAAGAAAACAGTTACAATTCGTTCTTAGATCTTCAAAGATGTCTCTTACTCAACTACACATACCTTATCTATGCTATTTATACTATCAATACAAAAGAAATAAATATTTACAAAATAGTCCCTATACTATGACAAAAACTATACAAGACACATAAAGACTAAATGTTAATCTTTAAGAAGCATCTACAATACTCCCCCTAAGATTGACATTGTCTTTGGTCTTCAAAATCAATCTTCAGTCTTTAGATCTTTGCCTTCAATCTTCTTATCTTCTGTCTTTGTCTTCTCTTTTATCTTCGGTCTCCATGCTTTATCTCCAGTCTTCAGTCTTCATAAATCAAAAAAGTCTTCAGACTCTTCTTTAATCTTGAATACTGGCTTCTCTTTATAAAGTTCTTGTTCTCTTAAGGCTTTAGCAATAGCTGATTTGAACTTGCTAGCTAAGATGCCTTGCTCAGGTTTAGCTTCATTTGTTTTGATCTCCATCTTGTTCATCACTTCCAAAGTTTCCTTCGATAAACCTGCAATATCAATGTTAGCATAAAGTTTTGCAATGAATTTCTAAAACCCCTTTGCTTGATATCCTCATGAACCCAATATCTTTGATATCTTTCTTCACAATGTTAGCATATGCCAATGCTTTCATCAATGATATCCTCTCCATTGCTGCATTAATCACTTTAATGATCGACACAAAATACTTCTTGTCATTTTCTGCTGTTTCTGGAATAACTTTTTCAAACTTTTGAATAGATAAGAATGAGATGTAACTGGGATGCAAAATTTTTAGCTCGAAAACACCAAACAAATAAATCATATCACGATCCCAATCATTCAAATCTCTAACTAACTTTAGCTCAAATGTGTCAGCATTATAGAACCATCTTAAAATTGGTTTTGATTGTTGAGATCCATCAATGACTTTTAATCCAGGATTTGTGACTTTTCCAAAATATTGGTCACTGAAAGCATCCAAAAACTTTTCTTCACCTACATCTTTATCAACTCCTTTTCTCTTCTTCTTTAATGTTTGAAAATACTCCTTATCTTCTTGATCACATCTTGTTTGTAAGAATGAACTCATTCTGTTTATCCCTCTGTTCAATAATTGCACAAAGTTCTCTCCTCGACTCGCTCTTGTTGGATTGATCAATGGCAATTTACTTAATTCCTTTAAATCTTGAACATGCAATTTAATAATGCTCGAGAAAAATGATAAACATCACATATTGCATTAACTCATTTAATCAAGAATGCATCAAAAATCTCATTATATTTCCAAGCAACAATCTTCACTTCTTTTGTTGTATCTGGAACAATCATAGCATTGAGTAACTCAGAAATAGATTGTCCTTTCTGCAAAACATTACGAACTAAATCACCAGCAGTTCGAGCTTTGTTCCACAGTTGTTTGTGTTCCATAGAGACTTCATAACCTTGTCTTTCCGTCTCTGGAAACATCTTCATAAGCTCTCTTCTTCTTTCATAAGCTGTGCTTTTCATAGCCATAGACTTAATCTCCTGAGGCTTCAAAACCCTCGTTCTCTTTGTGATTTCTAAGTATTGAGGATTGTCCATGTCTAGCACTATCATCTTATTTGTTTGTCTTTCTGTTTCTTGAAAGCTTCTTACTAAATTCCATAATGATTCTGCTTGTAATCTCTAAAGCTTCTTCCATGGATAATTTCTTGATTGTAATCATGTTCTTAAAGCAGTAACATTCATATCATTTGGATTTGGATGATGTAATTCAGAAGTTAGAATATCATCAACATTTATACTTTCACTTACAGGATTCCATTCACCATGTTCAACAACAATCTCATTTGGATCAATTGGTGCACTAGATTCAGCAGCTATGCATTTCTCAAACTCTTCATTAATTTGAGATACGGTCAATCCATCTAGAAATTCTCTATTATACTTCATCTTAACTAGATAACTATACCTTTCTTCAATATCCGTAGGTATATCATCATGACTTACATCAATTGGTGAATAATGTTCATCAACATTAGCTTCTGCTAAATCTTCATCATCTAATACTTCATTATACCAATCATCACCATATTCAGCTTCTATATCATCTAAAGCTCCAATGGTTTCTTGTATTTTCGAATCTTCTTCATCTATACTTGCATGTTCATCAATCACTTTTTGAACTTTGGATGATGATTCAGGTAATACTGAAATATCAATATCATCTATTTTCCTCTTTCCTTTATCTAAAACAAGAACTTTCTCAACATCTATCGGATTACTCTCTGAAATAATCAATAAATCTGGAGACGGAGACTTTTGTGTTTCTTTCATCCTTTCCAATTCTTCTTTCATAACTTCATTTTCTTCATTTAATTTCTTAAGCTTTTCCTCCATCAAATCATAATCTTTCATCATTACCTCAAATGTTTTCACATTGTCTTCTTTGCTTTTTATCAACTCTTCAATCACTTCATCTTTCTTTTTCAATTCTTCCGGTAATTTCTCATTAACTTCTTTCAAATCTTCAATCACTTTCAATTGCTTCAAATTTTCTTCTTTCAGCTCATCAATAATCTGCTGAAAATTAACTTCTTCTGTTACATTAACTTCTTGTTGAGGATCATTCATAAATTCATTATGAATTGTAGTTTTAACAACTTCAAAGTCTTGAATATTCTCATTAAACTCAAACTGTTCATTAGTATCTACCATCTCTTCAATCATACTCACTATCTCATCAACAGTTTGACTTCCACCAATAATTTCTTCACTTTGATTAACTTCAGTGTCATCATCATGAATTTCTTCAGTAACTTGGTCAATCTCTTGAACATTTTCATTAGAGTCTTCATGGATTTCCTCAGTAGCTGAATCAGTTTCATCTACAACATCATGTCTTTCTTCATGAGCTTCTTCAGCAACTTGGTCAGCTTCTTGAATATCTTCATGAACTATTTCCATCACATCACCATCACAACCACCATCATCATCATTATCATCTTCAGATGAACTTGAACTCTCTTCATCATCATCATTATCATCATTTTCATCATCATCATCATCAGAATGCTCTTGAGGCAATTCTTTAATGAGATCATTTGGATCTATAGGATCTTCTTCAGTTATGTGGTAGTGATCAATATTCATGTCAACTTCATCATTAGCCACCAAGGAATGTTCTGAGCACCAGTGACCATAGCAAGTCTCTTATAAGAAATCTCAGACATATGCTCTAGCATCAAAGTTTCACCACTCACTCCATCTACACGTATATCTGGATACTCTTCATTTATAATCATCTGTAGAAATCTAGGATACATCAGGTACTTGTTCCTAGTTCCTTTTTCCAAATTAAAGATAAAACTATTTAGAATCCACTTAGACATGTTAAATCTCCGATTAGTTGCAAGTGCTACAATAGGAGATGCTATGTCTACTGGGAAAGAGTTCCATCCAGCACTCCTTTTGGACATAAAGTGTTGAAAGATATAGCATAACAGCTTCCAGTGGTTATAAACTCTTGCTCTAAAGAATTGTTTCTTTGGAAATTGATCAGGGTGACCCATTTCCATGAATGTCTCTCTACATTAATTAAATGAAAATTCAGATAAATCATCAGGATCATTTGGTCCTAATCTTAGAGCTTCTTTTATAGAATCTTCAGATACTTCAGTCATATTGAGGTTTGTAATGAATCCCCTCACCACTTTCCTACCTTCATTATTAACCTCAATAGATGTAGTGTTCCAGAACTTCTTGATTAGTCTTGCATAGATGATTGGCTGATAACACATGGCATAAACATAATTAGTTCTCAACAGGAATCTAATCATATCTTCATAGCTAACAGCCTCTTGTAGTTCTTCATTTAGTAAAGCTGCCACATTATGCTTTGGCTCAAATTTTAATACATTTATTTGCAAAGTTAAAACAAGAAATTTAGAAACTTGAATATCATCAATTAAAATCAATTGAAAGTTTATTGAAATTTAAGATTTAGTATGTTTTAAACATTTTGACTAACTTGCACTTAAAATTTTCTAAGTGTTTAAGTGATCTTGTTCAAGACAAATTTCATCCTCAAGGATTTGGTTTTTAAATTCTGTTCCTTGATAACATCTTACAGTCTTGTCCTTTTGATCACATTGATTCTTAATTTTCAGAATGAAGTTCTTCAAGATCTTAAGAGTCTCATCCTTAGTTCTAAAGAAAACGACCCAAGTGAATCTTGTGAAGTCATCTGTGATCACCAAACAATATGAGGTCCTTCCTAAACTCATTACACTAGTGGGGCCAAAGAGATCCAAATGTAATAAGTGTAGGGGAGTAGTGAGAGAGTTCCTTTCCTTTGGCTTGTGAGACACTTTATGTTGCTTCCCTTTTAGGCATGCAACATAGTGGTCATCACTTGAAAACTCTTTCTTTAGCATTCCAGTTACCAAATCATTCTTAATTAATTTAGTCATATTTTTAAAGTTTACATGGCATATTCTTTTATTCCAGAGGAGAGACTCATCACTATTTGCTTTAGACAGAAAGCAAGAAACTTCTTCTGAGGGAGATGTTTTCTTCAAGTCCATCTGGTACATTCCATTCTCGGGGGCTCTAAGCAGGATATGCTCTTGAGGAATGACCACCCTGAGCTTGAGAGCAATGCACTCATGCTTAGTAAAGAGCATGTTGTGTCTCTAATCATAAAATTAGGATACAGTCAGTAGATTTTACCTAAGCTCTTTGACAACTTTTAACTTTTAATGCTGAGCTTACCATTTGTGACCCTGCCCCTTCCAGTCTTGTAACCTCCAGCATCTCCTCCAAAAGCAACTGGCCCTCCATCAGTTTTCTCAAAATTTTGAAGTAAGGAGCCATTGCCTGTCATGTGCCTGGAACAACCATTATCAATGATCCATACATTCCTATTGGTCTTTAGCTGTTCCTGTACAAGAAAGAAGTGGTTAGTTACATTTGGAAACCCAAGCCTCATTGGTCTTGGCCTTATCAAAGTGATTTGAAGATAATGGAACAGTAACGGATCCTATGTTCAAGCTTTGAGGATCATTAGTAGTTGTTGATGAAGAACTTTCAATCACTTGGTCTTTCTTCATCTTCCATACCATCTTTGAAGGATTGGATTTGACCTTCAACACCTCAGAAGTTTTAACAACTTTGCAAGTTTTGGAGACTGGACCTTCGAAAGATCTTGCTTTCACTGCAACAGGCTTTAGTACTTCAGAAGCATTCCTTTCTTCCGAGACCAAATTTCTTCCGAAGGCAAGTTTTCACTTGTCTTCTTTTTCACCTTGGAGCTTCCGAAGGGAAAAAATTTTCCTTCCGAAGCTAGCTTTTCCTTCTTCTTCTCAGAAGTTTTCTCTTTGATCATGTGAATAGTACTTTTAGGATTGTAGATGCAATCCTTAGCAAGATGAGAAGTACTACCACACATGATGTAATCCATTTGCTTCCTTCTAAGAGTCTTCTTTTGAGAGAAAGACTAAACTTGATCACTTTCCACCTCCATCTTCATCTTCACAGATGATGTTGTGATAACTCACCCGATTTTCATTGTGCTAATACAGTAGACCAGTGATGTAACACAACCATGTAACGTAATTTTCGGGATGAAAATTCTTTCAACATGGGGATAATGTGACATCCGGTAATTTTTCGTTACCAAACTCCGTTAGTTCCATTAGGTCTTGCATACACGTGTCGTGAACATTGGTGATCTAATAATAATTAACAATGATTATCAGATAATAATTTAATTAATAATGTTGATTACTAATTTGTAGTTATGTGATTTATGAATTTTAAATATTATTTGTGAATCTTACTTTGTAACGTGCCAACGTGTTATATTGGATTCGTGTGTTTCTTGGGAACCGATTAATTCTTTATCGCTTCAATCTTTACGGGATCCACATGTATTCCTTTTTCGTTAACAATGTGACCCAGAAATTGTACTTCGCGAATCCAGAAATCACACTTGGAAAACTTGGTGTACAGTTGTTCCTTTCTAAGTAATTCTAAGATTAGACGTAGGTGCTTCTCATGTTCCTCCTTGGTCCTAGAATAGATCAATATGTCATTGATAAACACGATAACAAACTGATCGAGATAGGGTTTGCACACATGATTCATGAGATCCATGAACACTGCTGGTGCATTTGTCAACCCAAATGGCATGACCAAGAATTCAAAATGACCATAACGTGTACGAAATGCAGTCTTTGAGATGTCTTCCTCTCGAACACTCTGTGATAATAACCAGACCTCAAATCAATCTTAGAGTAATAGCTTGATCCTTGAAGTTGATCAAACAAATCGTCTATTCGAGGCAAAACGTATTGATTCTTGACTTTAACTTTGTTCAATTCTCTTTAATCGATACACATCCGAAATGTGCCATCCTTCTTCCTAACAAAGAGAATAGGTGCTCCCCATGGTGATGAGCTCGGTCAAATAAACCCTTTATCCAATAGCTCTTGAAGTTATGCAGATAGTTTCTGCAGTTCGTTCGGGGCTAATCGGTAAGGTGCTCTCGCAATCAGAGCTGCTCCGAGAGTTAAATCAATTTGAAACTCAACTTGACAATGAGGTGGTAGTCCAGGCAGATCCTCTGGAAACACCTCTGGAAAGTCACGAACTACCGGAATATTCTCTGTCTTCTTTTCCTCCTGTTGCTTGTCAGTTACAAGGGCTAATATGGCTAAGCGACCCTTGCGTAGCCACTTCTATGCTTTCATAAAGGATATGATGTCTATCACAACACCATATTTCTCGCCTTCAACCGAGAGAATTTCCCCATCCAGGAGAGGAATGCGGATAACCTTCTTGTGGCAAATGACTTCCGCCTACTTCTTGGACAACCAATCCATGCCCACGACCACATCGAAACTCCCAAGTGTAACAGGCATGAGGTCGATATCAAAGGTATGACTAGCAAGTTCTATCTTGCAACCCTTAAGGATGTGTGTAATGTAGATTTGTTTACCATCAGCTATCTGTATGGTATATTTAGATTCCAACGTAGAAGGTATATCACTTAAGAGACTACTAAACTTAGTAGAGATAAAACTTCTATCAGCTCCAGTGTCAAACAATACAATAGCAAAACAATTAACATAAAATTTACAAGTAACAGTAGTAGGGTTGTTTAAAGCCTCACCTGAACCCATGACAAAGGCTCTCCCTTTAGCTCCTCCATTGTTGCCACCATTGTTATCTCCGTTGCCTGTGTTGTTGTTATTTCTACCATTTCCATTACCATTACCATTCTTCTTCAATTAAGGGCAGTTCCTTTTGTAATGCCCTTCCTTTCCACACTCAAAGCAGCCTTTTGGTGATTCCTGCGTTTGTTGTGGCTTTGTCATCAATTCGCCACGACAATCTTTTGCTGTGTGCCCTAGCTTCCCACAACGCTGACACTTAAAGTTTTCACACATGCTGGTATGATTATAGTTGCATCGGTTGCACTTTGGATGCTTCCCCATGTGTCCACCTTGTCCTTGATTTGAGGAAGATGAATGATTAAAGCTACAGTTATTGTCGAACCTCCTTTGTTGTTGTTACTACTAGTGGTGGTTGTTAGAGGACGAGCTCTTGTTCCCAGAGTTATCCCACTTGCGCTTGTTGTCGAACATGCTTGCCACAATGCCCTATTTGGGTAGCTTGCCTTACTCCACCGCTTGTTCCATCAGCTTATGAGCTAGCCGGATAGCCTGCTGGATAGTGGTGAGGTTTGAAGCAGTAACCATACTTAGTATTTCTGGCACCAACCTACGCAGATAGAGTTTGATCCTCTTGATTGGTGGGTTTATCATTCTAGGATAGAGAGTCGCCAGCTCGTAAGACCTCGTAGTGTATGCCTTGATCTTGGATCCCTCCATCTTTAACTGCCAGAACTCAGCCTCCAACTTCTGGACTTCATCCGGTTCCTACTCCGAATCTTCCTCTGGCTCCTCCTTGGGAACCTCCTCTTGTACCTCCTAACGCTCGAGCTAGTTTTCCAACTCATGTATACTAATTATAGCCTCGTGAAGCTGACCGCGCGTCGCATTTAGAGTAGTCATCAAAATAGCAACCTGTCCACGTAGAGTCTGGATCTCTCCTGTCTGACGATCCTGGCATCCTTGCATATCAAGCCATGGGTCTTCCATCTCCTCGTACACTCGGCTGTCATCTCCTATCGCGCTTCTAACCTTTTAAATTTCTCCTCGACATTTTGTCGCAGTCGGTCATGTGAGGCCACCACAGCGGCGATAGCCCTATAAGGAGTACAGGGTAGGAGGTATAATATGGAATCTCTAGTCACGGTAGTAATCAAAAACGGAACACACTCCGTTTTTAGCATCCTGATCAGTGCAGTACGATACCAGTCCCAATTGCAGGGTCAGTCATGTCCCGCTCAATCTTTGGCTCATCCAAAAAGTACACATCATCTATGAACATAGGGGGTCTAGAACCATAACTATTAGACGACGAAGGAACAATAGGAACCTCAGGTTCCTTTCCCGGTGCGTGTCGGATAAGGGATGAAGTTGATGATGATTCCATACTACAGTGTATGCAATGTGTATGCCAATGAGTAACAGTAAGGGATAAGTAACGAGTAACTAACAAACTGTGCGGTTATAGACTACTGTGTATGCAACCTAGTTCCCTATAACCAATGGCTGTGATTACAATCTGTCACACCCTCAATTCCCACGTGCAGGGTTTTACCGCGAGGCGTGTGAACATACCAGGATCTAAGTCATTAGTTACTCAGAACGACACTTTATGAAACATTCAAAACTAAACCAGATTTTAAAACTTTAAAACTATGCGGAAGCGTTTTGTAAATACGTCAAACCTAAAGTAGTGAAATGTAAAATGCGTAAACATGCTTCAAACCATTATTTAAAAGAAAATTCATATTAAATCCCAAATGCAAAACAAGTGTTTGTTCCAATGCATGCAGACCCGTGAGTGCCCTAGGCATGGCTGCTAACCTCGACCTGAGAATAGCATACTAAAAGAGTCAACACAACGGTTGGTGAGTTCAAGAGTTTGCGTTTAACGTAATCAGTAACAGTTGTAAAACATAACAAGTGCATTGAAATAGATAGCTAGTCTATATTCATAAGTAATAACCATAGCGATTTCGTAATCGAAGCTAACTGTGTTTCGTTTGTTGCCTCCCGTCAGGACATACCAGGTCGTGACAATGTTTGTGTTAGGACAATATTGCACCCGTTTGACCTCGAGTCGCACAGGTGGGGCTTGTCAAACCCAGTAGTACTACCCAAAATTTCTCGATAATTACCATTATTAACGATCCAAAAGTGTGAGGACTTTCAAGGTATAACACACTATGTTACACTATACACAACTTACAATAATAAAGCGTTAGTAAAGAGTATGCTATCTCCCCTAAAAAGAGAGTGTTTAAAAGTGGGGCATGAACTCACCTGGTGCGCGACGAACAATAACAAAGAGCTAACGATGAGTGGAAAGACAACCCGTCACAAGTTACCAAGAACACGCAAGTACATAAGTACGTGTACATAAAAAGCTTAACAACCCTAGGTGCCTAATAAACATGTTGACCCAAGGTTTGGAAAAACAAGACTCATTTGACCTAGTTGACCCATTTGACCCGTTGGTGACATTTTAATTGAAATCTTGTTCGATCAAGTATAGCAACTCATACGCATGATTATCATACAAGTTATTCACGTACACCATAATTATAAGCTCTTTCACCATCATCATCCTAACATAGTTTATCATACAACACATACGAATCTCCACAAATCAATCATGCTCAATACAATTATAATTACATCACAAGTAATAAATCATGCATAGAGTCTAATCATGCACTACAGGCCATGTGAAGCCACTCACGAATTCACATCCTAAACCCTGCCAATCCTACTAAGTAGGGGCCTCAGATTTGTATGCGTGTATGAAGATCATTATCACACTTTCCAACAAGATTCATACCAACTAACATACGCAACAATGATCTATTATAATCCCAATCATGATTCCATAATCTCCTAACATATTCCATCATCATGTAGTATTCCTTAAGAACCTAAATTTCCCAAATAATCCATCAAGTATCCGTACGACTCAAATAACGCATTCTAACAAATTTAACATCATCAATAAGTATTCTAACATGATCCTAACATCATAAACATGCCCAGCTCATAATATCCAATGATTCACATCAATAAAGTTTCCCTTTTGGGAATGTAATGCCTAAAATCAATCTATTATCCAATTCATTCATAAATTCATCAACTTTATACCTAATCTAGCTCATAACCATCATCTAAGAATGATAAACATCATCAATTCATCATATTTCCCAAATCTCATACACAAAAGTTACTACTTATGTACAACACATTAATTCCATGAATTTTTTTTCGCATAATCCACATAAAAAAAAACATCAATGCAATACAACTAACATCATACTATCATCAAACAACATCAATTTCGACATTATCCATGTTAATTGAACTAGGGTTGTTCTTGAATCAAAACCATGAAAAACTTGTTAAAACTCGCCTTGAATCGTGTAATAGATCAAGAATTGAACTTGCTACAACGTTGTAATGATCAAAGCCAAGCAAAATCAAATGTTCTTGGTGCTAGAAGCTTGAAATCAAAAGGGATGGGTGCTTGGGATGCTCTTGGCCGCAAATGGGGTGTGGGAGGGGGATTAGGGTTTAATTTTTGGTAACTTGTAGTTTTGTGGTAATTACAAAATAAACCCTCCTTGTTTAACTTTTAAAAAACTAATATTTTTAAACACTTTTAAATACTTCCAACTACAAAACTCATATATTATTATTCAACAATAATAATCATATATTTTTAGCTAGCAAGAAACACACGAATCCAATATAACACGTTGGCACGTTACAAAGTAAGATTCACAAATAATATTTAAAATTCATAAATCACATAACTACAAATTAGTAATCAACATTATTAATTAAATTATTATCTGATAATCATTGTTAATTATTATTAGATCACCAATGTTCACGACAAGTGTATATAAGACCTAATGGAACTAACGGAGTTTGGTAACGGAAAATTACCGGATGTCACATTATCCCCATGTTGAAAGAATTTTCATCCCGAAAATTACGTTACATGGTTGTGTTACATCACTGGTCTACTGTATTAGCACAATGAAAATTGGGTGAGTTATCACAGCATCATCTGTGAAGATGAAGATGGAGGTGGAAAGTGATCAAGTTTAGTCTTTCTCTCAAAAGAAGACTCTTAGAAGGAAGCAAATGGATTACATCATGTGTGGTAGTACTTCTCATCTTGCTAAGGATTGCATCTACAATCCTAAAAGTACTATTCACATGATCAAAGAGAAAACTTCTGAGAAGAAGAAGGAAAAGCTAGCTTCGTAAGGAAAATTTTTTCCCTTCGGAAGCTCCAAGGTGAAAAAGAAGACAAGTGAAAACTTGCCTTCGGAAGAAAATTTGGTCTCGGAAGAAAGGAATGCTTCAGAAGTACTAAAGCCTGTTGCAGTGAAAGCAAGATCTTTCGAAGGTCCAGTCTCCAAAACTTGCAAAGTTGTTAAAACTTCTGAGGTGTTGAAGGTCAAATCCAATCCTTCAAGATGGTGTGGAAGATGAAGAAAGACCAAGTGATTGAAAGTTCTTCATCAACAACTGCTAATGATCCTCAAAGCTTAAACATAGGATCTGTTACTGTTCCATTATCTTCAAATCACTTTGATAAGCCCAAGACCAATGAGCTTGGGTTTCCAAATGTAACTAACCACTTCTTTCTTGTGCAGGAACAGCTAAAGACCAATAGGAATGTACGGATCATTGATAATGGTTGTTCCAGGCACACGACAGGTAATGGCTCCTTACTTCAAAATTTTGAGAAAACTGATGGAGGTCCAGTTGCTTTTGGAGGAGATGCTGGAGGTTACAAGACTGGAAGGGGCAGGGTCACAAATGGTAAGCTCAGCATTGAAAGGTAAAGTTGTCAAAGAGCTTAGGTAAAATCTACTGACTGTATCCTAATTTTTGTGATTAGAGACACAACATGCTCTTTACTAAGCATGAGTGCATTGCTCTCAAGCTCAGGGTGGTCATTCCTCAAGAGCATATCCTGCTTAGAGCCCCCGGGAAGGAATGTACCAGATGGACTTGAAGAAAAGATCTCCCGCAGAAGAAGTTTCTTGCTTTCTATCTAAAGCAAATAGTGATGAGTCTTTCCTCTGGAATATAAGAATGTGCCATGTAAACTTTAAAAATATGACTAAATTAATTAAGAATGATTTGGTAACTGGAATGCTAAGAAAGAGTTTTCAAGTGATGACCACTGTGTTGCATGCCTAAAAGGGAAGCACATAAAGTGTCTCACAAGCCAAAGGAAAGGAACTCTCTCACTACTCCCCTACACTTATTACATTTGGATCTCTTTGGCCCCACTAGTGTAATGAGTTTAGGAAGGACCTCATATTGTTTGGTGATCACAGATGACTTCACAAGATTCACTTGGGTCGTTTTCTTTAGAACTAAGGATGAGACTCCTAGATCTTGAAGAACTTTATTCAGAAAATTAAGAATTAATGTGATCAAAAGGACAAGACCGTAAGATGTGATCAAGGAACAGAATTTAAAAACCAAATCCTTGATTCATTTTATGATGAAAAGGTATTACAAAATAATATAGTGCTCCCAGGACTCCTCAGCAAAATGGTGTGCTGAGAGGAGAAACAGGACACTTATTGAGGATACAAGAAGAAACAGGACACTTATTGAGGATACAAGAACCATGTTGTCTGACTCTAAACTGCCCATCACCTTCAAGGCAGAGGCAGTCAACACAGCCTGCTATGTGTAGAATAGAGTTTTAGTGGTTAAGACTCATGGTAGACTTCTTATGAGCTGTGGCACAAAGTAGACCATTTATTGGTTTCCTCAGGTCATTTGGATGTCCTTGCACCATCTTGAATACCAAGATCAAGTAGCCAAATTTGATGAGAAATCAGATGATGGACACTTTATTGGATACTTTTCCCAAGCTAAGGCTTATAGAGTATACAATCTCAAAACTAGAGTAGTTGAGCAGTCAGCAAATGTGACCTTCAATGAGCACCTCCTAGTGTGAAAGGTTCTGGTCCTGATTGCTATTTGATCTTGATTTAGTTACCAACTGTTTTAACAAATCTTGTGAGAATGTTTCAGGTTCTACAGGTAACTTATCAACAGGAGATTCTACCAAGATTTGAGCTGAGAAGACCAAGCAAGAATACTACTTCACCTCCAGTGATAACTAACTTAGCAAGTGAAGATCCTATCAGTACAAACAAGACATATTCAGCTCATACATCTGAGATGCCTACAAATTCCTCTCATAGGTTCAAAACTCAGGTGAAGGAGCTTCAAATGTAGGAGGAAATGGAGGTGGTGACAATGATCAAGAATTTCTTGATGTTGATAACCACTTCATAGAAGACAACATAAATGATGTCACACACTCATTAGATCAAACCTCTCTTGATAAGTGAGCTGATGTGGTGGGTGATACTCCATTGCCAAATCTGAATTTCTCGAATTTAGATCTTTCCAATCAACTTGCTGTGATCCCTCAATTTAGGATCCATAAGTCACACCCCACCATAAACATCATTGGAAATGTTGATACAGGGGTGAGAACAAGAGGACAAACCCATGACAAAAATGTTTGTCTATACTCTTGCTTCTTGTCCCAGATAGAGCCAAAGAAAGTTGATAAGGCTTTGAAGGATAGAAGTTGGGTTGAAGCAATGCAAGAGGAGATGCTTTAATTCAAAAGACAAAAGGTTTGGAACCTATGTCCTCTTCCTCAAGGGAAGACTAACATAGGAACCAAGTGGGTTTTTAGAAACAAGAAGGATGATAGAGGACTTGTCATCAAGAACAAGGCTAGACTAGTTATTCAAGGATACACACAAGAATAGGGAATTGACTACATAGATATTTTTGCTCCTGTGGCAAGACTTGAAGCTGTAAGAATATTCCTGGCTTTTGCTGCATCCAAGGATTTCAAGGTCTACCAACTTGATGTCAAGTGTACTTTTCTATATGGGGTGATTGATGAAGAAGTGTATGTCAAACAACTACCTGGCTTTGCAGACCCAGATCATCTTGATTATGTTTGCTAGCTTGATAAAGCTCTTTATGGGCTGCACCAAGCTCCAAAAAAGTGGTATGAGACACTATCTCAGTATCTCTGTCATGGCTACAAGAGGGGTACTATAGATGGAACTCACTTCATCGAAGGAACAGGGATGACTTAATGCTGGTTCAAGTATATGTAGATGACATTATCTTCGGGTCAACTAATCCAAAGCTCTGCAAAGACTTCAAGAGGCTGATGAAGAATAGGTTTGAAATGAGTGCCATGGGGGAACTTAATTTCTTTCTAAGAATTCAGATGAACCAAGTTGACAATGGCATCTTCATAAGTCAGTCAAAGTATGTACAAGACATACTTGCAAGATTCAACATGACTGATTGTAAGTTACAAAGACACCCTAGCTAGAAACAACTCCCTTGGACTTGATCTTGAGGGGGAGTGTGTGGATGAACATCTCTACAGGGCTATGACTGGGTCTCTTTTGTATCTCCCAGCCAGCAGGCCTGATATCATGTTTGCCACATACATCTGTGCAAGACATCAAGCCAACCCTAAGATGTCACACCTGGTTGCTTTCAAGAGGATTGTTAGATATCTCAAAGGTGCTCCTAAGCTTGGCCTTTGGTATCCAAAGAATTCTGACTTCAATCTGTATGCCTATACAGATAGTGACTATTGTGGCTGCAACATGACTGCAAAGTCTACATCTGGGGATGTCAATTCCTTGGTGGAAGAATTGTCTCATGGCAATGCAAGAAACAATCCTGTGTGTTTGCATTAACTGCTGAAGCTGAATATATTGCTGCTGCAAGCTGCTTTGCTCAAGTGCTTTGGATTCAGAATCAGATGTTGGACTATGGATTCAACTTCAAAGAGACTCCTATCCACATAGATAACAACAGTGTTATCTCTATTACAGAGAATCCTGTGCGGCACTCAAGGACAAAACACACAATATTAGGTATCATTTGATTAGAGATAATTTGAAAAGGGATTAATCAAACTAGTCAAAGTTAACACAAATGAACAATATGCTGATCTGTTCGTTGAAGCTTTTGATGAATAGATATTTAAATATCTTGTATTAGCTATTGGAATGATTAACTTTGAGTAGGTTTTCTTAAACTTAAATCAACTTTATTTCTAAAACCTGTGTGTCCTAAATTGTCTATTTATCACCTTTAAAAGCCTAGTTTATTTTGGAAGAAAATCTTTAAAATGATATTCCTTAGACTTTTGAAAATTTTTCCAAACATATTTCTTTTGGAAGATTTCAGTTTTCTTCGGAAGAAAATTATGTCTTCAAGTCAAATAGCTACTTATAAGAAATTTACCTTCGGAAGAAATTTTGATATATCTTTCGAAGCTTAAATATGCTTCTAAGCACTTACATGTATTTGAGGGACAATTTACTTCTGAAAAAAATTAAGTCTCAGAAGATTTATTCTTTTTGGAATAAAACTCCCAAGTCTTAATCTCTTCCAAAACCAAACATGTCTCGGAAGAAAAATTCTCTAAGTATTTTTCTTCTGAAGCAAAATTTTCACAAATCTTAAGAAATCTTCCGAAGTAAAATTGGCTTCGGAAGCTTTTTCATAAAACTTCTGAAGTAAAATTACCTTCGGAAGATTTTCAACTTCCAAGAAAACTACCTTTTTGGGCACTTTTTCAGAGGTGGGATCGACATTCGGATTTCAAAGTTTATTCTTTTGCTTTAACTTTGTCTCAAATCTATTTCATATATATTCTGTCAATGGTTCCCCCTCTTTTCACTATCCTCTTCATCTGGATTTTTCTCTAACCTAATTTCACCCACAAACCTCCTTTGTTCTTATCTTCCTTCTCTGTAAAGCTACCTCAAGTGGCCAACCCTGACTGCAAAAACCAACCCGATTTATCCATGCATCTTCACAGGCAACATAATTAAGTTGCTCTGTTAGACTCTGAGAATGATGCTGGTTTCTTAGAGGTTTGCCATTACCTTTCTTTGTCAAACTACTTCACCTCCCTCACCATTGATCCTCCTCTCTATGAGGATCAGTTGTTGGAATTCTGGAGGACCTGCCAAGAGGTCACCATGGATGGGAGAAGGCACTGTCTGCCACAGTATAGGGGAGGACAATCTTCATCACTCCAGCCTCCATAAACACTCATCTTCAGCTGGATAATGTAGATGGTGATTTTTCCTTTCTAAAATCTGTTGTTAACCACTCCTTTGAGCAGATGGGCTATGAAGGTGACTTCTCAGTTAGAACCTTCAGAAAGTGGAAGGTCTCCTCTCAGTGGAAGTACCTCCTCTATGTGGTTATCCACAGTTTTTCCAACAAACATGGAGGTTGGGACCAGATTCTTAAAGAATCTTTCCTTTATAGTCTATGGATGGTTCAAGGGGTCAAGTTCAGGTATTCACAATTTGTTTATACCCATTTACTTGCAAACTTAGACTCCTTAGAGTATTACATGTTTCTTAGATATGTCCAGCATATTCTCAACTGTGAACTGGGCTCACAGTTAAGGGGAACAGATAATGTTCTAAAATTGGGACAGATGAAGCCCGGCATCTTCAAGACCATGAGGAAGCCAACTGTTGGATTCTCAGGGGTAGAAACAGCCCTTGTCCCAAAATGTTAGAGCTCATTGCTCAAGGTGACAACCTAGCAGCACCAGCTAGTGTTGAACCCACACCTTCTACTTCCCAACCACCAATACAGCCAAAAATAATCCTCACCTACTAATGAAAATCTAAACGAACCCCTGCATATGCTACTTAGTTTGTGCAGGCCCCTATATCATCACCCATATAGGAGGAAGTGGACACTGGAGCTCCCACTTCTCCTGAGATGGAGGTATGACACTGATATAAGAGCTCTTGTCATCTCTAGATCTCAGGGTCCACAGAAAATTTTCACTTTTTCAACCTGAGCTTCTATAAGAGCATCCATCTGATTGATCTTCCACTTGTCAATCCAAGTCAAAACAGACAAGCTGTAAGATTAGCAATAGGATTCAAGAAAGGGTGCTAGAAGAATTCAAGCTGAGGTCAAGACTATATAGACAGAGGCTAGCAGGTGAGATTTTTTTCAACTCGATGTTAAGGTGGACCCTAAGATTAGCTTCGAAGGGAAGCCTTGACTGAAGGCCCAGAAGTTGAACCTGCGAACCTTTAGACAGGAACTTCTTTAGCACCCATTACCCTCAGTGAGGCACCAGCTGGTGAAGGTGCTTCACAACCTCTTTCTGGCCAGAGCTTGACTGCTGAACCAAGCAATAAAGGCCAAAGCTCTCTCCACCCTGAGTCACCAAGGCATGTGCATGATAAAGGGAAGAGGAAGATGACCTCTGAGGAGATCGGAGGAGGAGAGAGAGAGAGAGGAAGAAGAAGCTAAGGGAAGAGAGTTCAAGAGGGTCTCCAGGCTTCATGGAAGCTGCCATCAGGGCTGTTCCCGGGCCAAATACTCAGGATGATGAGTTGAGGGCAGCCAAGATAAACTACTTAGGGACCAGAAACTATAATGTGGATGAACTACTCTCTCTCCCCTTAGATGAACTGAATGAACTGGCTGATAAAGAATTGTCCAAGGAGAGGAAGGAGGTAGAGGATGCAGCATTGCTCCTCAAAATCAAGGAAGAAAGGAGACAAAAAAGTCTTTACAAGCATGCTCCTATCCTCTCCCCAGTTCAAGAAAGTCCTGAGAAAGAGGCTGTGGCAACTAAACAACCTCAGGTAGACAAGGAAGCTGATAGACAAAACATGATTAGCTACCTGAATGCCATAGGTCTCTATCAGGCATCTGCTCTTCTTCCCTTATCATATGAGTATGTTGAATTCTAGTATCTTAAGCAGCTGGAGCAAAACGTTACCAAGAAAGAAAGGATGCTAAGAGAAACTAAGGGAAGAAGCTACAAAGTCAAGAGCCATCATCCAAAAGAGCCAAAAGAAGTCTGCTGACAGACAAAGGATGATGAGCTTCTTGAAGCTGTATGGATTCTCTCCGAAAGGAGGCTTGATCTAATGTCTCTATCCACTATGGATGAGCATATTTGAATGATCAAGTAGAAGATTAAAAAGGGAGAGCTTGTTGACTTGCATTCTCCACCAAGTCCGGCTCAACCTGAGGTTGTCAAGGTTGAACCCCCTAAGACAACACAACCTGGACTTAGGCTAAATCTCAGCTAACTTCATCTTCTGATCCATAGTAGGGTCCTTTTCACTTTCCTTCTAAACCTATAAGAGAAGAGAACCCAACTGAGAGAGACATAATAGAACAACCTGGTGCTGAAGACCAGTCCTCTTAGTTAAGTCTTCAAAGAGAAGGAAAAGAATGGCCATGAAGAGTGTTTCCAAGAAGAAGACCAAGGCATCCACCTCCAATTCAAGTAGAGCCTCTTGCAACTGGAAGACCCATCTTGTCCTGGACTTTTGCTGCTAATTCAGATAGTTGGTATGTCATTAGAGATCAAGAAGGTCAAGATGTTTATTTCTGGCAAGACATGCTTGATCTTCCTCTACATGATCTCCATGACATGAGAAGATATTATGAGAGTCTGAGGGATCCTGACCAGATGATGAAGAAATGTATGGTCTTGATCCTAATAAGGACTGTCAACATGTGAATAACTTCTCTGTTTTTAGTAGCATCAGCCTAGGAGGAGTTTGTAAGGTTATATTAGAAGGCTGATGCAACCAAAAAAGCCAAAGCAACCAAGGTGCTTCCTGCATGCATGCACTGATGTACAAGGTAGAAGTTACTTTGGAAGTTTTACACTCTCCACATAAATATTCTAGTGTAAAATCTTTCGAAGCCAAAGTCCAAATCTTCCGAAGCCAAAGATGAAGTCTTCCGAAGCTTTAAAGACAAAGTCTTCCAAAGCCTTAAAGACAAAGTCTTCCGAAGCCAAATAAAGTGAAGACTAATTTCTTCCGAAGACAGAGAGGATATGCTTTCTCTGATCTACTTTTTCATAAAGCCGACTTACTTTCCGCTGCAACTCTGAAGACTCACCAACTTATACAAGTTGGTGAAAAGTCCATGCTTTTGTAAAGTGTAGATTATGGTCTTGGGTCTGTAACTTCTACTTTGTACATGTTATCCTTTTTATAATATAAAGGATGTGAGCTATGGCATGTCATAGTCACTAGTCAAAGGCAATCTGCCTTTTGACTCTACATTGATCTTGTTGTCTAGATAGTGTTTCCAACTGGCTTTCAAAGTATTGACGGCTGTAGGATGTAGTATAAAGTATCTCGGGTCCTTGTATTTCTTTTTATGCTTTGTAACACTTGTAATAGAACTTGAGAGCAATATACAGCATCCTTGAAAACCATACTTATCTTGTTCTTGTTCTTAGTTCTCTCTCATTGTTACTTGTGTTCTTAGTATCATTTACACAAACCCGGTTCCCCATTTGATCTATTAAGTGTTCTAAACTCTCCTCATTGTGAGACTGATTGTATTGACCATCCCTTTAACCGGTCCTGCAACATGTATAAGGATGCACTTGTTCAAGTTCACTAAGTATTCAACCATCATTCACCATTTCTAGTCAAATGCCATAAAATTTATGCAATTCATGAATTAATGTTCCAACACACATGGTTTGCCAACATAATATGGTTGTAACACCCATAAGATTCAACATTTCATCAAGTTAGACAAGCACACACCACCATTAAAGAGCATTCATAGCTTTGTAATGAGCATTGACATAAACATCACCAAGGGCTTCATACAACATTTCAAAGTAGGCTAAGCTTTATCTAATCTAAGTGATTAAGGGTGTTTAGCCCATGGGGCTTACAAAAACCATAATCAACTTATATAAATGGAAAAAAACATGGTGGATCTAGAGGTTTTCAAACCAGAATAAGTAGAGGTGGGTTGTGTGATGATAAACCTTCCTTGAAAGTGCTCAATCTTCAATCTTGGCGTTGAGACTTCAAAGATCTGCCTAAAATCACCTAAGAGACTTGAGAGAACTAAGGTTTTGTGTAAAAAAGTGGATATGTTCTAAATTGGGGGGGGGTAATTGGGTATAAAACCTGTAACTGGTCCAAGCATAATATTGTCTTCCAAACACGTTGTGTTGGCTGTTAAATATCATGCGGACCCATTAGACAAACACTTTGTGTTCAAATGGAACACAATTGTGACAGTAAGTTTTTCCTCATAAGCTTCTTCAAATCCGAGCTCTTGTCACAAAAATCACCAAGTTTTCTCCGGCACTACAATGTTCAGTTAGAACATAAATAAGTGACTAATAAATGAGTTTTAATCAAAATCACTCAAAATATAGGGAAATCTATTATTATCATGTATGAGGTGACAGTGGTGGATGGTGGGTGGTGGTGGACAATGGGTGATGGTGGACAGTGGGTGGTGGTGGACTATGGTCCGTGGACGGTATGGTGGTGGTGGATAGTGGGTGGTAGTGGTGGTGGTAGGGTGGATGTTTAACCCTCTACAGACCTTAGAAGATCTTAGAAGTGGTTGGGCTAAATCTGCACCAAGAAGAGTTCACACAAACTTTTTTTTAATAAACTCTTTCGTAAAACAAACAGTCTATAGATTGCATGTCTGCGCGTAGTGTGCACGACGCAGATAGAAGAGCCTACACAGAACATTTTTTAGAAAAAACACACCACCTTAATATAACTTTATAAACATAAGATACAAGTACCATAGTTTTCTTGATTTGTCCATACTTAATAATCTTCTCCCAATTAATATATTATTAATATATATTTATTTTAAGTATTATTTATATATGATATAATAAATAATATTAAATATATACATTTATTATTTATATTTTTTTGAACTTAATACTATTTGATTAAGTAAATTTTATTTAAACACTTAAGTATATAAACACTAAATACTTACATAGTTATAATAATAATACCAAAATATATTACAGTTAACACAGGTCGAAAAAAAGCCTTGATACACCTGTTGCACCCACTACATATACGACTACATAACAAATAGAAAAACATTATAAGTAGTGAACGTGTAGGTTTTCTTAAATTATGATAATAATTTTATTTTTCTCCAAACTAATAAAAACCTACTTTTTTTTACAATCTTATGTTTAAAACCTCTAAGAATTTTTTGAAACTACCATAGCACTTTCTCTCTATTTGTTTATTTTTTAATTATACCTACTCATTTTGTCTTTTTTTAAATTTTATATTTAATTTTCGAGTTATGTCAAATTTACATTTATCTTCTGAATTTTTTAAATTTTTATATTTAAGTTTTTGAGTATGTCAATTTACATTTAATTACCTGAACTTTTTTAAGTTTTATACGTAAGCATTCGAGTTTATGTCATATTTTCTTTTAATCAATTACATAGAGCTTATTACTTATATTGAAGTCACATTCTGCATTCACTATTTTTCTTATCTGTTTTGAGATATTATTTTTATATTATTTTTTTCTTTTACACTTTTTATAAGCGTTTCACATGTAATATTCTTTCGATGATTAGTACTAACGTAAGAATCATCAGAATTAAATATTATAATTTTTATAATACTTACTGCATAGCACGGTCACACCCACTAGTATATTCTATTAAATTTATACGTTTCACTTTAACTTTCAAGTTATATTTAACAAAATGTCTATTTTGGTCATTTTCCCTGTTAAATACAAAAAATCTCTCTCTCTCTTTGTTTTCAGATCATCCTTAAAAATAAGTTACTTTTAAATTTGCGTTTAACTTCCAATGTGATGATAATAAGGTTTATGTTGATAATTTTTTGGTTTTGTTTTGTTTTGCTGGCTTTCTAGTATGTTTTATTTATGTTCATTTATATATGTTTCATGTTTGTTCATCTTAGTTTGTTTATCTTCGTTCATTATTATGTATATGATTATTATTTTAAGTGTTTCTTTAGATTTATTTAAGGTGATTATGTCTCAGTTTTGTGATTAAGATTGTTGAATTTTTGTTTTTTAATATATTATATGTTTGTATGCGTATATGATCGCTATGTTTGTGAACCGTTTGGTTATGTGTTTGTGAACCGTTCCAAACAAATTCAACTCATTAGTAATCGAATACGATCAAGAATTTTTGTTTTGCTTATGTGCTCGTAAACCGTTTGTAAACATTTAATTTTTTAATGTACGACAACAACAAGAATTTTCATTGGTTTATCTGTTTGTAAATCGTTCTTGAACAAGTTTAATTAATAAAAGAATGAACGCACAAAGTTCTGTTAGGTTCGGATCATTACGCCTAGAACTACACTGATATTTTCTTTTGATTCTTTCTTATAAAATAAAATCATCTCAAGTCAAAAATTCAATTTAAGGTTTACTCTCTACAGATTTACGATATCATTCAAGTAGATAAGTTGGTATAAGAATACTTATATTTTTACTAGGTTATAGACTCTTGTATTTCACGGGGTTGTATAATAAAATATAACCGGTTCTATAAATGTACAAAATTTACATAGCTATAGTATCTTATTACATACAACAATAAAATTAAAGTGCAATTATAATTTAGAAATATCTAAATAGTCTTTGTACACAAGATTTGTTGTTTTGTTTATAACTTTATATTGAATTACAAAATAACAGGCAATATGAAATGACAATGTGTGGGATTGAGGGATTGTTGCCCATCATCGATGCAAAAAGAAAAAAATGTAGGGAGTCATAGACCTTAATTGCTCTAAACTTCACTCTAAATTCCCACGTATCATCTTAAAATACTTGTTCCACCTACACTCTTTTACAATCACTGAAACCTAACAAATACTAAGTGATTCAAGTTGTCTGATTATGTATTCAACATAACAATTGACAATAATTTGACAATAGTTTGGCATCTTGGGTGAAATAGAAGGTACATGTATGTTTGCAATAAAGATAGTGCTAGAGACTCAATTTAACCCATGATAACCTGTCAAAAACAATCTGCCTAAAATTTGACCCATTACTAAATAAAAGCTATCTAACCGCGATTTGATCTGTAGCGGAGAAAGATTTTGACCAATTACAAAATAGACCTGCAAAAATCCAAAATGTATGCAATCAGATTCTGAACAAAATGCAAGATGCGATCTACTATTTGCGATATCGATGTATTAACACATGACCTTTAAACTTTGGTTTTGTGCTTAGATGCAATTGTTTTATTTATCTAAGAAAAATACAAAACAATACTACTAAACATGGCAAACAGTAGTATAGAAATATATTGCTGAATACATAAATAGTTGTATGTATAGCATATCTTAAAAGTAACAAACTAACCTTAAGGGGCTTGCAAATTTCATGCTTGATGTGAAATAATAAGGCAGTCTAAGTTATCTCATCTATAAACATAAAATATAACATCTTTAGTTATAATCTTCAATTAAGAAAACTCATATATAAATTATAATTTAAAGTACCACATTAATGATATTTTTTGAGTAAATCTCGCTACTTTGAAAGATAGAATAAAGTCAGCGATCAATTTTTAAAAATTTTAACTCAATTGTTAAAATTATAATTTTGCTTGATCCAATGTTTATATAAATAATTTTTCTTTAGTTTAATAGGTAATAATAATTTTGGGCGGGAAACTTTTTATGAGATGAAATGATAGTGACAACATCATATGTTGTAATCGTTTATAATTAGTAAGATAAGATCAAGAAAATCATACGATCTTTCGTTTATTATGAGCGCTCAGCCAATATGATTCAATTCTTTTAAATTCAGAAGTTTAGACAATTTGATTTTGAAAAGGTATATTTTAAATCAAAATACTTAGTTTTATTTAATAAAAAAAAATTTAAAAATTAATGATTAAAAAAACTTGGATTTATAACCTATAAAGAGAAAGAAAAATATTTGAAAATTAGTTATTTGAATTTTAAAAATGGAATAAATAGTATGAGCGTAAAACTAAATGAGAAAGATTATGGAATGACATGTGACATAATATGTAAATGATTATTACGTTTGATTTATTCATAAATATATAAAGATGTTAAAACTAAAATTATGAGGCATAACATTTGACTATAGATGAGATTGCTATTAGTTGGTTATGAGACGGGTAATAGTAATTTGATTAGGGGTGTCACTTTTACCCGAACCGCGAATCACTAATTCGATTAACTCTACCCGACCCGATTAAGGCATAACCGAAAAAACCAAACATGAATACACATCAAAACCGAACCCGAATTCTTATTTAAGTCGGTCTTTGGTTGAGTTTTGGCAATTAAGTTGACCCGATACCCGAAGACCATTCGTCATAATTGATAATTCATATTTCGTATTCTAAGATTTCATTCGACGCTATTTGTTTTTTACTTTTTATGAACTCGATCATCTCTTTTTCACTTCATTTTCAAATGATGACACAAATCTTAAACTGGATCATTCCATTGATCCATCTTTCATACTAAACCATTTATAACGATTACAAACAAGGTATAATGATTCATACTCGAGCATTCTCATGTATTTGTTTAAACTATATCCTTTGACTCCTTGTACGTCCGAACATAATAATATAAAGGTAACATATTTTTTGGCCTAATAACATTTTATTGTTTTATTTTTGTCGAGCAATAATAATTATGATGTTTGTTTGTGTTAAGCATATGTTCGAGTAACATGTGGATTTAGAGGTTGGTTTTTTAGTTTTTTTTTTTTTTTTTTTTTTTTTTTTTTTTTTTTTCACTGTGACTACCAAACCTGCTTGTAAAGAGATGTCAATCTAATGGTCAAAACTAAAACACTTTTAAATATGTTGTCTTTGATTTTTAGATTTACTAGTGGACCAAAACGATCACCGATTAACCCGATCCGATAAACCCGAAAACCTAAACCCAATACCGATTAAATATAGTTTATTTGGTTCGGTCTTCGGGTTGATTTTCTACATTTACAAACCCGAGTAACCCAACTCGAGTAACCCCAAAACACGATTAAAAAAACCCGAATTACACCCTAATTTGAATTTCACATGTGGTTATACAAACTCGTATTATAACTTGTATTTTTAATGCATTGTACTCGTTTTATATCTTATTCGATTAAAATTCGTTATTCGTTACATAAACATATCTTTGCATAAACATTTAACAATATCATATAATACCCTTTTCAAACCCCTAAAACATATTTAATATCAATCATATACCTGTCCTAATACCCTTAGCCACTCACCTTTTCCGTTCTGAATGCTTCAAGTTTCATTGTCATGTTCGGCATAAAATTACCATCCTAACTAATTTCTTATTATGTATGCCTAAAAAGTAGCTATAATGAAAAAAATTTCAAATATCTAAGTAATATTATTAGAAGTTTAATTCATTAACTTGAACTAATATATTATGTCTTAATTTTATAAAAGAATATCATACGTATCAATGTTTTATTTAAATATAACTATGGAAACTAGCAGAAATGTCCGCCGGGCGTTGCAGCGGTACAGGTGTGGCGCGATTTTTTGTGAATTCGATTTTAGTTAGTATCGGCTCGGTGCGTTATGACGTAAATTAAAAATAAAATATAATTATTGAAAAAATTGAATGAAAGAAACTATTACGTATATTACAAAAATCTTTAAGACAAATATATTATCCTAACAAGATTAGTAAAAGCATGGGTGGTATTTATGGTAGGTGATTTACCTAGATTTTAGGTGGGGGAGGAAGTTTCGTTTTATGAATGTAGATTAGAGTTTTATGATCATCGAATACAGCTTTCGGTGGTGATTTGCATAGACCGAATAAAGTTAATGGAGAAATTGTTATCATAAATTATCATCTTGATTGTTATTGAGTTGTTAACAACCAGCAAGTGAAAAGGAAAGAGGGATTAGTGCTCAATCGCAATGAATAATGACATTGAAAGTAAATTGGTGTTTTTTCGGCTACGTGTTATATGTTTTAACATTTGTATTATAAGGATCATATGTTATACTTTATTGTAAGAGTATAAATAGAATAAAATGATTATTTTTTAAAATATAAGCATGACTTTTCATATCCATATATAAAATTATCATTCCATCATCGTTTCACTTTTTTATAAAAGATATAGAAAAATATTAAAGTTATTAAACTCATATATGCCCCTAGAAATTATTAGTATGTTAGTTATTATAATATGAATATATTATATATATATATAATATATATATATATATATATATAAGTTACTAGCTTTAGTTACTCATGTATTACACGGAAGTGTGAAGAGTTAATTATTAATATATAAATACAAATAAAATCAAGTGTGTTATACATTAAATAAGACATAACAACTTTTGTTATAAGGTCACAAATGAACAAAAATCCTTGTAACTATAAAACATTTGTAGTAACTTAGTAGGTTTATACTCATTATCTAAAGCTAAAAACTTCAATCCATTTTTACTCTTAACTTGTGACAATATGACATAAAGCCGATTATGCATAAAAATAGGCTTTTAAGTATAAACCGACACTTGACACAGTTTGACCTTAACTTTTGTTTATTGTCATAGAAAATATACAGTCAAAGAAACTGTCTTTTTTTAGACTTAAAAGGAATACTTTTGACAAGTCAAATTGTGAGTTTGATATGGAGTGGTGTGAGGATATTAGTATGAAGAAATTAAGATTTAATAATATACTGAAAAATTATGTGCAATAATTATATTAATTTTGAATAATTTTGATCCTGTAATCAAATATAGAGATATAGTATTGACTCTGGTTGGATCGAGCTATAAATGTTCATAATATCTCTGATTAGTTGTTGATTATTATTTATTTAATACTAACTATAGTAAACCCGTGTATTATACGGGTTAAAAAAATAAAATATTAAATATAATAATTTTATGAAGTATAAAATGATAATTTAAAATAAGATATGATTAAAATTACATATGAGTAATAACTTATGTAATAAAATAACGATATTAATTTTAAACTTTGTTTTTTAAAACTTTTTTTGCAAAAAAAGTTAAATATTTTTTTTCAAACAAACCGTATTAAAAATGTTATGTCTTAAGATTTTTTATTATAACTCCTAATTTTAATTATTTTAAGTTTATAAAAAATTTATTTTTTAAAAATACCAGTTTTAAATATTTTATATTTTTAAAAAAGTTAGATGTTTTAGAAAAAAATTTTAATTGTATAAAAAATTGTTTTCTAAAAATAAAATTAATAAAAAGACATCTTTCTTAATTTATTAAAAAATTTACCCTAAAAAAGATTAAAATTATTTAATATTTTCTAGCTTAAATAATTATTTAAAAGGAGAGAGAGGCGGGTTAGGGGACCTAAAATATGCTAATGTCCTCCTAATACTCTTTTAGTATTATATAGAGATATAGATATACTTAAATATTTAAATAATTAATATTTAATTTAATAGTATTAGTTATAAAATATAATTAGTAAATATAAAAATGTTAAGGTATATAAAATTTAATGGATAAATTTATCATATTGTCCCTAAAGTGTCTTAAAATATTAATCAATTCCCTATTATACCCTCTTTAAATGCCTTGCACTCATTTGTAACTATTGCATCAAAACTTGTATGCTTGACAAAATTACATTTTTATCCAAAAGATATATTATATAGTAGTATAGATATAAGTATTTAAATAAAATAATATTTAATTTAATAGTAGTTAGTTATAAAAATATGATTAGTACTATAAAATTAAATATCGATTTATATTATTATAATAAAATAATTTAATAAAGTGAATTAAATATATCACATTATTAAATATTTTTATTAATAATGTGTATTAAATTATATAATAATTAAAAGAAGTCAATTAATGTGGCAAAAGTAAAACTATTGCATAAAGCACTTGTACTTTATGTTTAAAATGTTGTATATGTTTCTACACTTTGAATGAAATTACTATCTTATCTTTCTAATATCTATATTTATTAATAAAACAATATATTTAGTGCCACGTGTTATTTTCTTAAGCCTTCATTCTTTTATTTCTCGTCTAAAAGTATATATCCTTATTTTAGTCTAGTTCATTTGAATAAAATTGTAAAAATAGTCCAAACTTTTATGAAATCATAGTTCATAATATTATTATTAATACTTTGTATATCAATGAACTATGACCAAAATAAGGATATATACATTTTTTTTTTTTGCAATTTATAAATATGTTAATTCTGGTTTTTTTTATTTTTTTATTTACCATATCACCCTTAATATGTTAAAATAAATTTATCTATTTATTATTAATTTTAGTATTTATATTTTTTTTTTTTATTTTATTTGTAGTAGTTACGAGTGTTTTAAAAAGCCAAATCAGAAAATAACCGAACACCGAATCGTTACGTAACCTTGAAAGTCGAATCAAATCGTAAATTCGGTTTTCACTTCGGTTAACGGTTACACAAATCTTGCTTATTCGGTTCGGTTATCGATATAAACCGAATAATTACTGATTTATCAGGCTTAGTTGGATAACTGAATCGAATAAATTTGTTTAAACGACTTAATCGGGAATTTTTTTTAAAATTGGGTGTTTTAGGGGGTATTTGTTGACAAGAGGGGTTATTCTCGTAGGCTTTTCACTTTAGGGGAACCCGCCCATGGCAGGGGCGATTTCTGTGGCTCGGTCAACACCTCTCCCGATACAACATGGTGTGTCACATCCTTTACAGAACCCCGCCCCTGCCATGGGCGGTTCTCAGCGTCTGTGGTCAAATGTGGTGGAAAAACATCCTTTACAGAACCCGTCCCTGCCATGGGCGGTTCTCAGCGCCTGTGGTCAAATATGTGGTGGAAAAAAAAAAGGAGAAGAATCCGCCCTTGCCAAGGGCGAGTTCTTCTAGTGATGACATGTCCCTCTCTCGGTCTCCTCACATAACACTCACATGCACACACAACTCACATGCACACACAACACTCACATGCGCACACACACTCACATGCAACCTGCACACACGGCCGCACACACACAAAGACCCACCCATGGCAGGGCGGGTTCTGTAAAGATGTGACAACCCCGACAGCCCTTTCGGGAACCTTTGACCGAGCACTAGAACCTGCCCCTGCCATGGGTGGGTTCCCCTAAAGTGTAAACCGAACGAGTTTAACCCTCTTGTCAAAATCCCCACTACAATACCCAATTTTAAAAAATTTTCCTTAATCGGTTGAATTAGTTTCTTTTAGATCTATTTACAATTCTAAAAGATATTTTAAAGTTTATTTAACATAAAAAATTATTATATTACATTTTAAAAATTTTTTATTTTTAAATATATTTTTATCGTTATATAAAAATTATCTTTGAAACCTTTTAGAAGAGAAAAACTTTTTGTGTAAAACTTTAATTTTTTTTCCGGGATAAAATATAACAAGTTTTAAAAGTAATGTTTAAGGGAGAAATATCCCTATAAATATTAACTTGAATATCCCGCTGCGTTTTTAATAAACAAAATCTTTCGTCGTTCAATAAATATTAATAAGATATAATAAAAAAGATTCTTTCAGTTTGCAATTTATTCTTTTCAAATATTCAATTATCAACTGGTATCATTATCATCACGATCAACTGTACTTATAAAATCCCGCAACCGACCCCTGTAATTCTCCCTCAATATATTCATCATATCACTCCTCTTTATCTCATTCATCTTCATCCCACCTCCCAAGGCTTTCATTCGGTTCTCATGGCTCTGCTTTCAGATCTCATCAACCTCAATCTCACTGATTCAACTCCTAAAATCATTGCAGAATACATATGGTACCACCATTTTCAACTAAATTTGTTGCTGATCAATCCCCTGTTTTTTCGCCATGAAAGTCTCAGAGTTGATGGAATCTTGTTTCGTTCTGTGAATCTCACAGATTTGTAGCTTATAACTGATATGATTCGATTCTGTATCTTGGGTTATACCCATGTTTGATGATTGTGTAAACCATCTTCAAGATTAAGTAACTTGAAAAACCATCGTCATATTCATCTCCATCTTTTTTGGGATCTATGAAATGGGTTTATTCGAATCGATACGAACACAATGATTAACGATAACGATCGGTTTGGGGCCTCTGTTTTTCCTCTTTCTTGATCACGTAAAGATGAAAAGTTTGATCTTGACTTTTTGTATCATCGTTACCAAACCAGTTAATGAACCTTAAGCTTATATGCATACTTCACTCGATAATAATCAATTTCTTAGGCAATTTGTTCGTTACTGATTCGAAATGGTTAATTTCCAAACAGGATCGGTGGATCAGGGATGGATCTCAGAAGCAAAGCAAGAGTGAGTAGATCTGTTCTTTATGATCATAAGTTCCTAGCCCATGATTGCTTTGGGTTTTACTCATTGATTTGATCGTACTTTGTGTTCTTGTGTTACTTAAAGTCGATTTACTTCAACTTATTTCTGTTTTGTTGTGGCATTTAGACTATTTCTGGCCCTGTGGATGATCCGAAGAAGCTCCCGAAGTGGAACTACGATGGCTCCAGCACAGGGCAAGCCCCTGGTGAAGACAGTGAAGTCATTCTATAGTACGTACAGTCAACCCCTGTAATTTAATTCGTGATTATTCGCAATTAGTTATCGATTTGATTGCGTAATATTGTGGATTTGATGAATGAAACAGCCCTCAAGCCATTTTCAAGGATCCATTCAGAAGAGGAAACAATATACTGGTACATTATCATTTATCAAGAATCTGTAAAATGATAGTTTTGGGGATTTGTAGTTAATATGCTGCATATAGATTCTAACTTTCTAGCCTAATTTGATGAAATTTGTGTAATTTAGGTGATGTGTGATGCTTACACTCCAGCTGGTGAGCCGATTCCCACTAACAAGAGGTGTACCGCTGCTAAGATCTTCAGCAACCCCGAAGTCGAAAAGGAGTTTCCATGGTATTTTCATTGAATTTGTTGTTTCGATTGTTCGAATTTACTTTTACGAGCTGTGAATTAACTGGAATTTGATGTTTTCTCTGTTAATAGGTATGGAATTGAGCAAGAATACACCTTGTTGCAGAAGGATACCAAGTGGCCTGTGGGTTGGCCTCAAGGTGGTTTCCCTGGACCACAGGTAATCTTCAATCTTTACGAGATGTTCTTGCTCGAGAATGCACACGAGAATTAACTAACTTTTAACTAGTTTAACTGTATATTCGTTAACATGATTGAAATTAGGGGCCATATTATTGTGGTATTGGTGCTGATAAAGCTTTTGGACGTGATATTGTTGATGCACACTATAAGGCTTGTCTTTATGCTGGCATCAACATCAGTGGCATCAACGGTGAAGTTATGCCTGGACAGGTAATTTCTGACCATTTCGACCCGAACCCATTTCCCGTTTATCCGTTTGTAACCCTATGAAACATCATTTTCATGTTGGTGCACAGTGGGAGTTTCAAGTAGGACCAGCAGTAGGCATCTCTGCAGGTGATGAATTGTGGGTGGCTCGTTACATTCTTGAGGTATTGTAAATCTATCTTGTGTTTATGTGTGTACTTCGATTGCAATCTTGAATTCTTGACATCAGAGTGTTCTTTTTCGTTCAGAGGATCACTGAGATTGCTGGAGTGGTCGTTTCATTCGACCCCAAGCCAATTCCGGTTAGTTTTGTTGAGCTTTTTGAGTTTTAATCTTGTTAAGGATATAGTTTCAGTGTTAAAGGTGCAATCTTGAACAGGGTGACTGGAACGGGGCTGGTGCTCACACGAATTACAGGTAGATAATCTGTTTAAACGAGTTTAGGCCATGTTATTATGTTGATTCTAATCATAATCATCTTTCAGCACGAAATCCATGAGGGAAGAAGGCGGGTATGAGGTGATCAAGAAAGCCATTGAGAAGATGGGTCTGAGGCACAAAGAACACATCGCTGCTTACGGTGATGGCAACGAACGTCGTCTCACAGGCCGCCACGAAACAGCGGACATCAACACCTTTTCATGGGTACATCATGTCACATAAACAGTTACACATACTTTCAATAAGTTAAACTAATATTGTGTTTTAATCATTCGTGTAGGGTGTTGCAAACCGTGGAGCATCTGTTCGTGTGGGACGAGACACTGAGAAGGAAGGAAAAGGGTACTTCGAGGACCGCAGGCCGGCTTCTAATATGGATCCGTATGTGGTGACCTCGATGATCGCCGAGACCACCATTCTGTGGAACAAATCTTGAAGATGAAATATTATGGGTCATGATGTTATAAAGCCTAAGGTGGGGTTGGGGGGGGGGGGGGGGGGGGGGGGGGGGGGGGGTTCGGTGTTGGGGTAGATTTGAAACAATGCACTAGAACTTAGATTCAAACCTTCTATTTCATGCCCTATTTTTTCTTGTTATTTCTAATGGATTGTATTTGAGATTTTACTCATGGTGCATGCTTCCTTGGGAGTATTGTTCATGTCTATCTTTAGTAAAGGGGTGCTCAAAATCGAAATGAGATTAAAAACTCGAAATTTGATTTGAGTTAAAAATCATCGATTCGAAATTCGATTTGAGTCAAATTTTATTATCGCATTTGAATCGAACTGTGAACTACATGCTTACACTTAATTATACATAATTATTTTATATATGAACTTGAATCGAATTGCGAACTACATCCTTACACTTATCTATTTTGTATATTAATTAGAAAGTAAAAATTTTGTATATATTAATTTAGAAAGTAAAAATATAAAGTTTAAAAAATATATATAATCTAAAAGTTTAAAACACAATTGGTCCCTTTCAGTTATTTGGAACTTGAAAAAATTTGTATATTATATTTGTTTTTTTTATCATTTGAAATTGAATCGTTTGAATAAATTTTGAAAATATTATTTGATTATTTAATTTTTTACTAATCAAATAATTTGAATTTGAAATTATTTTCAAATACGAATCGAATTTGAATCCTGTTTTGAAAATTTTGTATTCGATTCAAATTCGACTTATCTTTTTCGAATACGAATCATATTTGAAAATTTCAAAATTCGACTTATTTGATTCAATCAATTCGAATTCAATTCGATACGAGTTTGGGTTTATGCAAACTGTATTTGTCTTAAACGAGTTTGGGTTGAAATGGGTTGTGTTAAAATTAATAAAACCAGTCTAGTCGAGTTGAATTGCAAACTATATTTGTTTATGTTTTAGATTTTTAAGAACAATTTAAAATGTGGTGTCCAATTATTTTAAACATGTTCGCCTCGTTTACCCTTTTATAAATATCTTTAGTTTTTAACTTTAATTTAAGAAGACCTAATATGGCCCGTGCATAGTATAACTTTTAGATTTTGATAAAGAGGTGTTTTTTATTTTTGTTACAAAGCATTAAAAGGTAAATTACAGTGAGATGGACTAGTCATACTTTGTCTCATTCCGTCTTAATAATGATTTCAACGTTAACAATAAATCCCTATGCATCAATGAAACCCATAGAAAGAGGCTCCTTCAATGTTAATAATGATTTCAATGTTAACAATGAATCCCTAAGCATAAGTGAAACCCTTAGAAGATGGCCAATGTGAAATATTGGGGACCACGCTATGTGAACTCTCACGAACCAGTGGAAACCTTATGACGCTCAAGTTAGCCTAGACCTCCTTATGATAAACATATATGTGTATGAATATATGATTGAACGATAGATGATAAGAGATAAGTGGAATGTAGAAGAAAGCTTCTTGTTTTTCTCGGGTAAGGAGAAGCCTCTCTTTATATAGGGAGTTAGATGTTATGTGTTGAAGGCCTTGGTTAACCCGCAGGCCAAGCAGGTCGAAAGCCCAAACGAAGGCCCAAAAGGAGGTCTGGAAGATTGTAGTCCAAGTGCATGGCAATTATGGGGGGAGTTAACGTTTCTTTGAATTTGGTCTTTTAAGTTAATCTTTGAATTGGTTTTCCTGAAATAAAGGAAGTCGTGGGTATGCCCACGTTTCCAGTATGTTAATTTCCTAGATACGTTAGGAGTCGTTTGAACTTTTCCAATTGTTTTCTTTTTAACTGTGAACCTGGGGTTTGGAAGGGGGATATTAGAAAATTTGCTCCATTGATTCTCTCTATTTGCTATTCTGGTTTCTTCCTTTTTTCTCTTGAATGATCCACAAAGTTTTATAACAGTGGTATCAGAGTCAACCTCGGAGTGGTGGCCCACGAAGTGGTGGCCTGGTGAGAGCCAGCCGTGACCAACTTGGCCGTGACCAACGTGGATGTCGGTCTTTAAGAAGGGGCGAATGTTATGGACTGAAACCATTGCAAGGTATGGGACTTGTCCCACATCGGTTGTATGGGCAATTGATGTGGGGTTTATAGGCCAAATGGGTTCCCTCACCCATCATATTAGTCTTTTGGGTTGAGTTCTTTCATTTGGTCTGTAACATTAGACGGGTTAAAATTCTTGTGGATCAATGTATGTTCGGTCTAAACCCTTCTGGCCGGCCAAGGCGCCAAGCTAATGTTCAAGTTTCTTCACGTACTAGAAAATCATAAAAGATAACATATTGTGTCAATATTTATTTAATCATATTAAGATCAATAATCTAAATAAAAACAAACCAATTATCAAATGGGTATGAACCAAAGACGAACACGTGAATTGTTTGACACGTTTTTTTTTTCTTTTCTAGTTCACTTGTTAAAATATGATATTTTTCATCTCATTACAAGAAAAATTACAATAGATGACCGGCAATGCGTGTCATCTTTGGGGTCAGATGACGCGTATATGCAAGTCAAGGAAGGGGTAGTCATAAATGATAAATATCTTTGTTATTTTTCGAATAATGATCTATTCTCAAATATATATGGTTTCATTTCTATTATTTCAACAAGTTTATCAATTAGTTGAGAGTCTTCATATGAAGAGTTAGAAAGCTACGATGCAAAATTCCTTGGCTCTCAATTATGGTGTCTTAATGGTCTGATCAAAGTATAGTGAGTAGTTGGTAGTGAGTTCATTTGGTAGTGTTCATTTGAGATTGAACACCAAACTCTTTGTTTCTAATCCTTCTTTTTATCAGGCCTAAGTTCCTACATTTAAAAAATTAATCTATAAGATTACAAATACTGTTGTTACCTCTCGTATGATGGGTATTACACTGGACAATGTGTTCCATTAAATTAAAGAAACTAGATAGGAATGTTCTCAAACTTGTAGACGGTTTGCACAATAGATTCCTTAATCATTAGAAATTCATCTAGATACAACATTTTCAAGCATAGGATCTGAAAGAACATGCAACTCTATTACTGCCTCATATATCCCATCTAACACAAACCTTCTAATAAAAAGTGGAACTAAATGTTGCGTAAACACATGATAGTTATGGCCTTTTAAATTATAAAATATCTTTTCGAATTATAAAAGGTCTTTTTTTAATATGTAGATAACTCCCAATGCTTGATTCATACCCGTCTAGAAATTTAAGCTTTTTTCAACCATGACCTTATTTGTGTAACTTCATAATTCTTTAAGCTGTAATCACTCTTATTTTAATGGTCTTCCCATTGTTACAAGGAATTGGTTTAAAAGAGCTTGGTCACAACAAAGCTCAATATCATGTCTTGCTTTCACGTTGTGTTTGGATTAAGGGTGTCCATAACTTTGTTAAAAAGATTGCCAAAGACATTCTTCTTGATATGCATCACATCGAGGTTGTGTCGGATTAACAACCCATGCCAATATGTTAGCTCCCAAAGTATGTTTATCTTCACCTAGTTATGTGTAGCATCGAAACCAGGTAGTTTTTGAAATTTTGAACTACCATGTGGAGCACCATCATAAACAGTGGGGCAATGTTGGATGGTTCATGATGTTTCATATTCAGTTGCCTCCAGGACTAGATATACACACCTCATCCTCGTGTTTTTCTAAAAGTTAATCTTATCATTTCGAAAAAGGTGTTTGGCCGGAAGATGTTGTCTTTGACAATCAAACCAACATGGTTTGCCTCCAAATTCAAGTTGGAACACTTTGATTACAAAAATGTGTGCTACCCAGACAACATTTAAGTAGGAAAATCACTAAATGACCATAGCAGCACAACCTTCATTTGGAAATTATTCATTCCATGGGCATCATAAGTGTCAATGTTAGCTGTGAACAATAGTTTCAACTTGTCTACTAAAGGGTTTAATAAAACGTCCAAATTTTGTATGAGATTTTTCAGACAAAGAACGAGCAAAGGCATTTGTATGTACTCCTTTTTCAATGCAAGCCATAGAGGTAAATTGTAAATTGTAATAATCACCGGCCAACATGAATATGGGCCCCCGTTTGAAGTATTCAGAGTGAAACCATCGGTACACAACCTGAGACGAACATTACATTTACCTTGTGCAAATTTGTAAAGAAAGACCGAGTTAAAATGGTTCTAGTCCCAACCTTCACTAGGATGACACGTCTTTCCTCTTTTCCAGCGATCAACTATGCTGGATCAAAAGCTAAGCTATATTTTTTTGAATAGAACAATCTTTGAAGTCTTGGTCCAATAGGCATATATGTTATAACTTAGGCATATTCTTTCCTCTTTCCTTGAATATGTCTTTCTTGCATACTAAACAATAATCAGCCAAAAAAATTTATCCATAGAATAGTATGTAATGGTTTTTGCATACATGAATTTGTTATAATTGCAACTCTAGTGGCTTCAACATATTATTAGTCTCATAAAAGTTTGTAGGTAGATTCTTACGATTTGGTAAACATTATCTGAAATAATTTATAAAATACCGATTTGAAAACATTGCAATTTAATCTCCAGTGTAACAAGGTGGTGGTGATGGAGAGTGTGCTTACTTTTTAGACCTATCTTATAAGGTTTATTAGCTTGTTCTAACATAGTATAATATGCATGGGATGTTTGATTTTCATGTTGTGTTCCTTGGTGGTAATAAAGATGTTGATTTGGGTGCATGCATTCCATAATCATTTGATTGTATTCAGCAAATTCATTGTATCAGCATCAACTTCTTTAGCAACTAATAGTCTATGCGATGACCCACATGTTGAGACGGTATAGGGTTTGAACATTGACCCCCGCTTTGTGTTGGAAATGATTCACCATGCTTATACCATATCAAATAACCCATACTCAACTGTCTCCCTCGACATGTAATAATGATTCTTGCATTTGACACACGTTCATCTAGTTACAGAATTTTCCATCCATACTATAGTTTCTCTTTTGATATTAGTTACGTTGATGTGTGCAAAATCCAAGAAAGAAATGACAACTTGTAGAACTGCCGGATTAAAAATAACATTACTAGTGTTTCTATTGTGTACATCCATTCTAGAGAAAATGGAATTTTTGTCAATCTAAAACTAAATCTCCATATTGGTTAGAAATTAACAAAATAACCTAATACCTACACATACATAGGAATAAACAGATTTTTGATATACGCTAAAAACATATAAATATATGAACGATGAAAATCATGCAAAGCTAATCAAGCAAAACTTAAAGGTTGCAACCAACTAAATATTTTTTCAAAGAAAATGCCAAATGTTGGAATACCAATAAAAAGTACCTAAAAACATTTGCCATAACACTATTTAGATTTTGAATACAAAAAAGACTGTTTATATGTTTCTATAAGTCATGTCATACCTAATGAAAAAAAGAAACATGTATAATGCAACAAAATAAATTCGGCAAAACAATAGCACAAAAGGAATTCAAGAAAAGCATAACACTTCAAGTAAAAGCAAGCACACTTCAAAAATTATGTAACCATGCTCATAATACACACCTATAAACATATTATCTAAAAGAAATTTCAATTCGAATTTCACCAATACCATTTATTGCTAAACAATATTATACATCACATGTTTACTAGCATGACAACAACACATGTATCTTGCCAAGCCTGCTATTGTAACCCAAATTTAACCAAAAGAACTCATTTCATCATTTTAATTTAGAATGGTTGAATCAAGTTAAAGTAAGCTATATAAGTTTTATTCAAGCTTTGTGGGAACCAAAATAGTATACCTTCATTTAAAACCGAGTCAATGAATAGAGCCAGATATTTTTTCCACTTAAGCACCAGGCTAAACATCATTAGCTAAACAAGATGAAAAAATCCGTAAACAAGATGAAAAATACTTAATTGGATCAGGTGGGTTATTTTAGGTTGACCCAAATTATGCACATCCTTGGTTCAAGTGTTCAACATGAGTGGAGATACATCTACATATATGATTTTTTGTGGCGCATAAAAAGAATTTTTTTCATCAAAAAAAGGAATTACATGTTAAACTTTTTCAATTCTATGACTAAAAATTTGTGTTTTGGTTATAACCTTATTGTTATAATTATTAGAGTAAATTATCATTTGCATCCTTGACGTTTATTTTAACTACTTGTATTTTTGCTATTTCAATACCATCATTTTTGTCTACATTTGAATTCAAAACCCTAAAACCACCACATGTGGTGGTGGTGTGGGTGGATGGGTGGTGTTGTGGATGGGGTGGTGGGTTGTGGTGATGATGTATAGAGAAGAGAGCATAGGTTTTTTTTATGGTGGTGGTGATGGAGAGATAAGAGAGAGAGAGAGAGAGAGAAAATATGTGTGTGTGCATCTGTGTTTGATAGAGAGAGATTAGAGTGTTCGTGGTGGTAACAAAAATGATATGGGTGGGTCCCATAATTTATTTTGTTTTCTATTCTCAGAAGCAATTTAGACTTTTCATAAAAGATTTAATAGAAATACTAACATTTGTTAGGGTTTATGTGAACAAAACTGAAATTTTAAGGGTAAATGGTGATGTTGAAAATTAAGGGTTGCATGTAGTTAATATACGAAAACGTCAGGGATACAAATGTTAATTTACTCTTATTATTATTAATATTACAAGTTTTTAATTGGCCGATAGCAATCCAAATGAAGTCTCAAATGGTTGAGATATTACAAATATTAATCTTAATAACGTCTAAAATAATTATAGAGGCCAAGCTTAAAGGCTTGGAAAATCAAATAACCAACAACAACAAAACATTCCGGTAGGTCCCACTCTTTGAAATGCTATTTGTATGGTGTAGGAGGGATAGGATAGGGCAAGCATTTCCTTTATCCTAAGGGATAAAGAAACCGCTTCATTGAGATCCTCGGCTCCACCAAATAATTTGTATTTCACAAATAGAGATGTAGATATTACATAACACATAATCAGATAGCCCCACAGATAAGGCATGTTATATAGTATCATACAAAGGTCAAACACACCATAGGGTAACCATTGTGTGACAACATATACATATAAAATCACATCATGGGCTATCATACGATAATATAACATGTGTAGGTAAATTATACATTGAAATTAAGAGGGCCAATGTATAACTAATGTAAGTGAGGTCAAGCGAAGGAGCACAACAATGTACCTACAAAGTAAGGAAAATCTATAAAAGGATAAAAAAAAGAGTAGATCTGAAGTAAGACAAGATAAGGTCCTATAGGTTGTTTACACTTTCCCATATCAATCACCTATCATAATCCTTTGCCTCAAAAACTCCTATCCTCGATCATGTCCACGCAACAACTATGATGGAGCGAAAACACAAGATGCAAGAACATGGAGCTTGGGGCGAAAACTTTTTGTACATCTGCATATAGTTTGCTTTAAGGCATTACATGTAACACTTGTCAATTTCCTTGTTTTGTAATGCTTTGTGCAACCAATATTCAATAGAGAAAACAAACTATTTACTTGATTGTGTCTTTCATTTCTACTTAAGAAAGTGTTTAACATTTCAATCACCATTTATCCTGTTTTTGATGGATTGAGATCGATCATATTGTCAATCCTTCCAAGGAGATTCTGGGATTTTACAATTGGTATAAGAGCTTTGGTGCTCTTGATCGATTTGGTGACCCAATTGAGTTTGTTTTGAAGGTTTTAGTGTTACTATTGAAGATTTGATGGTTTCAGATTGAGTTTTGGTTGGATTTGAGCTAAGTTTTCAAGTACAAAAGTTCGGCTTGTGGGGTGGTTCTCCATCGGTGGTTTCGATTGACGGTGGCGATACTTGACAACACAACAACAAGGCAAATTGAAGGTGGAGAGGTTTCATGAGCTTTAATATGGAACGGGAAATAAATCGTTGAAAGCGAGCGTAGATTTAAAAAAATCCATGTTCTCACATGAGTTCGTTGGGGGAAGATAAAGACTTGAAGGAAGAAAAATATCGATTAAATGGGGATGAGGTCAACTATTGTTATAGAAGCAATCTTTTTCACGTTTCTTTTCATTCTACAGTACTAACTTTTGTTTTAAAATTTATTTTATATAGATATATTGATCTTAATTCAAGTTCTTTTTTCTCTATTATTATTATTGTTATTGTTATTGTTATTGTTATTGTTATTGTTATTGTTATTGTTATTGTTATTGTTATTATTATTATTATTATTATTATTATTATTATTATTATTATTATTATTATTATTATTATTATAATCAATATTGTTATTGTTATGTTATTATTATACGGGTATTATAATCCTACCCCGCTTAAAAAAATTTCGCCCTCAAAATTACTGGGTGCGGATAGAACCAAACAGATCTAGAACAAAACCTCATGCTTCTAAATTTTGATAAACTAGCCTCATACATTCAAATTAGTAATTACAAAAATTCTTAATTGTAACAAATAATTATTACTTTTTTTCTAACATAGAAACGGAACAAATTTAATCGACAAAAACATCAACAAAAACATGTAACTGGTAGTTAATCTGATTCATGAAATGAACAACTAAAAACCTCTTAACTTAGAGTCAGAACATGTCAAAAGCAGATAAAATGAACATAAATTACTATGAGGTAAATAGATTAGGATATTGTGAACGGATCGTTTCTTCCTTCTCCCATGTAGTTTCTCATTCAGAATGGTTTTTCCATAACACTTTGACGAAAGGGATAGTCTTTTTACGCATAACCCGCTCTTGTTGGTCAAGAATAGCTTCTGTTCTTCCTCTAATGATAAGTCTTCATGAATCGGGTGAAGCGGATAGTTCACAATATGAATCGGATTGTAACACTTTGGGCGAATCCCACATCGGCCGTGGACATGAGAAATTCCTGGTTCATAAGAAATGTTCTGCTTCTAATATCATCAACGTGTTTTGGGTGTATTGGCTATGGATGAGAGGAGAACTCCACAGTTAAGCGTGCTCAGGTGGCAGCAGTCCAGGGTTGGGTGACCTCCCTGGTAAGTTTTCACCCGTGCAACCAAAAGCAAATCCGTAAGCTCCTCATTGGTAAAGCGGATAATATTGGTGGTATGAGGGGCCGGATGTTACATAGTGGGATCAGAGCCACTCCTGTGCTGATCGGGATGGTGGGGCAAACCTCATCAAGAATGGTGAGTCCCCGGGGGTGTTCAGAGGGACAACTTAGGCCAATCCCACATCCATAGATGGGATGGTAGGGCAAACCTCATCGAGGAGGATGATTCCAAAGGGGGGGGGGGTGTTTGTAAAACTTTAGGCAAATCCAACATCGGCCGCAGACATGAGAGATTCCTGGTTCATAAGGAATGTTCTGCCTCTAATATCATCAACATGTTTTGGGTGTATTGGCTATGGATGAGAGGAGAACTCCATAGTTAAGCATGCTCAGGTGGCAGTAGTCCAGGGATGGGTGACCTCCCTAGGAAGTTTTCATCTGGGCAACCAAAAGTAAATCCGTGAGCTCCTCGTGGGCAAAGAGGACAATATTGGTGGTATGAGGGGCCGGATGTTTAACGTAGAGTTAGAATGTTTCAAAAGCAGATAAACTGAACATAAATTACTAAGAGGTAAATAGATTCGGATGTTGAGAACGGATCATTTCTTCCTTCTCCCATGTAGCTTCATATTCAGAATGGTTCTTCTATAACACCTTGACAAAAGGAATAGTCTTTTTATGCATAACACGCTCTTGTCGGTCAAGAATAGCTTCTGGTTCTTCCTCTAATGATAAGTCTTCATGAATTGGATAAAGAGGATAGTTCATAATGTGAATCGGATGATAGTTATACCCCTTTAAAAGTGATATGGGAAAGACGTTATGCACATGAGACAGCTGAGGTGGTAATTCCAAATGATATGAGACTTCACCGACTCTTTCAAGAATTTCAAATAGGCCGATGAATCTTGGGCTAAGTTTCCCTTTGATGCCAAAACGACATATACCTCTGCAAGGCGAAACTCTTAGAAATACTTTATCACTGATATCAAACGCTAAGGGTCGACGATGTCAGTTTGCATAAATCTTTTGTCTATTTTAAGCTTCTTTTAATTTTTATCGAGCAATCACAACTTTCTCATTAGTAACCTGTACTAGCTCGGGTCCTTCAATAATTCTTTCACCTACCTCTTCCTAACATACATTTGCTTTACATTTACGACCATATAGTAAGTCAAAGGGTGCCATGCCAATGCTAGCTTGCCAACTATTATTATTGGCAACCACGACTAAAAATAAATACTCATCCCAATTCCTTATCCATTCTAAGACATAAGGGCGAAGCATGTCCTTGAGTGTCTGATTAGTACGCTCTGACTGGCCATCGGTATGAGGGTGAACTACTGTACTAAACCTCAATTTAGTACCCCACGTGACTTGTAAGCCCTTCCAAAAACAAGAAGTGAACCTTGGATCTCGATCAGACACAATAGAGACTAGAGAGCCATGAAGTCTGACAATATCTTTGGTAAACACTTCAGATAGTTTGCTAACTGAGAATCCCTATTGAATTGGAAGGAAATGAGCTGACTTTGACAATCTATCCACCACAAGCCATATAGCATCATTCTTCCTTAATATCCTTGGTAACCCTATCATAAAATCCATGGAAATATCATCCTATTACCATACTGGAACAGGTAGTGGCTGAAGCAGCCCACTAGCTCTCTGATACTCAATCTTAACCTATTGACAAGTAAGGAATCTTCTAAGAAATGTAGCCAGATCCTCTTTAATGCCATTCTACCATAAGTTCTAATAAAGATCACGATACATCTTAGTAGATGCATGATGAATAGAGAACTACGTGCCTCAACTAATAATGATTCTCTAAGAGAAAAACCATTAGGCACACACAAATGTTTGCCATACCAAATTACTCCGTGCTCATCCACTCTAAATTCTGACTATTTGGCATTATCCAAATTCTGTAAAATTGCCCAATGTTCACCATCGTCTTTTTGTGCCACTTTAATCCGAGATACTAGATACCACAATCTGAAGTTTAGCTAGATATACGTCACTCTTACCGATTTGCAAACCAATACCCAGTCTATAAAGATGAGTAATAATCTGAGGCTGTAACCAAAGCGAGGCTATAGTCAATGAGCTCTTCCTGCTAAGAGCATTAACTACCAGATTAGCCTTTCCTGGATGATACTAAATGTTGGCGTCATAATCTTTCAATAGCTCTAACCATCTCATATGTCTCATGTTTAATTCCTTATGCGTGAAGATATACTTCAAACTCTTATGATCAGTAAAGATATCACAAGTCTCAATCTCCATAAAGATAGCGATGCCAAATCTTTAACGACAAAATAACAACAGCAAGCTCAAGGTCATGCGTAGGATAACTAACCTCATAAGGTTTTAACTATCGTGAAGCATAAGTAATGACCTTTCCATGCTGTATCAACACACATCCTAAGCTATTCAAAACTTTTCTTTCACTCATCATTCCAAGAGTACTTAACCCCTTTCCTTAGCAGTTGAGTAAGGGGTAGAGCAATAATAGAGAACCCTTCGACAAATCTGCGATAATAAAAAACAAGACCAAGAAAACTCCGAACCTTTATGGCTGAAGTAGGTCTTGCCATATAGTGATTGCCTCTATCTTCACTGGGTCCATCATAATACCATATACTAAAACCACATAACCTAGAAAGGCTAATTGACTCAATCAGAATTTGCACTTTGAAAGCTTTGCATAAAGCTTCTTTTTACTTTAAGTTTCAAGCACGATAGGAAGATGGTCTTCATGTTCCTCCTTACTCATAGAATATATAAGAATGTCATCAATAAAGATGATGGCAAACATACCCAGATACTCATAAAAAACAAGGTTCATTAGGTCCATTAAAATAGCCGGGGCATTAGTTAACCTGAACGGCATAACCAAAAATTCATAGTGACTATACCGTGGAAAGTTGATTTCAAAACGTCAGTAATCTTTAACTGATGATACCCAGACCTCAAATCAATTTTAGAAAAACACCTCAAGCCCTGAAGTTAATCAAATAAATCGTCGATACGAGATAGAGGGTAACTATTTCGAATAGTGATCTTATTTAACTCTTGGTAGTTAATACAAAGTCTCAAAGTTCCATCTTTCTTCTTTACAAACAAGACTAGTGCACCCCAAGGCGAGACACTTGGTCCAGTAAATCCAAGATCTAATAATTCTTATAATTGCTCTATTAGTTCTTTGAGTTCAAGAGGTGACATACGATATGGTGCCTGGGAAATCGGCTCCGCAACGGGAACAAGCTCAATGGTGTATTCCCCCTCACGATCTGATGGAAGTCCAGGTAACTCGTTTGGAAAAACATCAGGAAAGTTACAAACAATCGGATAATCAGTAATATTAGGCTCCTCAGAAGGTGTAATTTTAACTGAAGCAAGAAATCCTGCACAACCATGCAATATGGACTTGTGAGCCTTAAATGTTGAAATTATCTGAAGAGGTATTCAAGGTTTAGTCCCTTGATAAATGAGTTCAGGATGATAGGGATCTCCAAATAGAACATGACGAGTTTAACACTCTATCGTGACATGATGTCGGGATAACCAGTCCATACCTAAGATAACATCAAAATCATTCATTTGAATGGGTAATAGATCCACATTAGGAATAAGTTACTTGACTCGGATCGGATAATCCTCATACACCTGAGAGATTGTAACAGAGTTTCCCATAGGAGTCAAAATATTAGAGTATTTTCTAATAATGTTGGGGTCATCGCTAGATGTTTAAGAAAAGATTGAGAAACTATGGAGTGTGTTGCTTCATTATCGACAAAACTTGAATATCACTAGTCCCTAACATGAGAGTACCAGAAACCGTACCTAAAGAATTTATGATACCATGATACACTTAGTAAGCAAATAAGAATCATAATTTGAATTGTAAGAATCTTAGATTATTCTGACATGACACGTTCACGTATGTTAGGAATATCAAGAACCGTACCTGGTGTGTTTACTACATCATTTGCGTTCAAGGCAAACAATGTTTTGTTCGTACGTTGTTCAGTGTTACTTTAAACCTTTCCTTTATTAAATGGTCACTCTTTCCACATCTAAAACAGGCTCCTGAAGCTCGACGATAGACGCCAAAATGACGTTTCCTACATGTAGTGCATACCGGGGCTTGCTCTTGGGCTTGGTTTTTGGCAGTCTTAGGATTCTGCTATTTTGGTTTCCATTGATTATCTTGGTGGTTATTATTTTTTTTGATTTGTCTTTCTAGTCACCTGTGTTATGATTTGGCTTTCTAGTCACCTGTGTTAGAGTAGAACGTGTTAAAAGTAGAGAAATTGAACATAAATTACTAAGGGGTAAATAGATTCAAATATTAAGAATGGATCGTTTCTTCCTTCTCCCATGTAGCTTCACATTTAGAATGGTTCTTCCATAACACCTTAACGAAAGGGAAAGTCTTTTTAAGCATAGCCTGCTCTTATAGGTCAAGAATAGCTTGCGGTTCTTCCTCTAATGATAAGTCTTGATACACGGATACACAATATAGCAATTTGCAATCAAAGTAAGGTCCCGCAAACATCCGTTTTAAGATGTTAAACGTGGATGTTGAAGATCTAAAGGATTCTGATCGAGTTTTGACCAGTTTCTCTCACATCCATAGATGGGATGGTGGGGTAAACCTCATCGAGGACGATGAGTCCAAAGGGGGGGGGTGTTTCTAACACTCTAGGCGAATCCCACATCGGCCGTAGACAGGAGAGATTCCTGGTTCATAAGCAATGTCCCGCCTCTAATATCACCAACGCGTTTGGGCGTATTGGCTGTGGATGAGAGGAGAACTCCATAAATAAGCATGCTCAGGTGGCAGCAATCCAGGGATGGGTGACCTCCCTGGGAAGTTTTCACCTGGCCAACCAAAAGCAAATCCATGAACTCCTCGTGGGCAAAGCGGACAATATTGGTGGTGTAAGGGGCCGGATGTTACTGTTTCAAAGGAGAAAAAGGTGAAAACGAGGGTGAACACACATGAAATTGGCTTTGTTACATGCTATATTGATGATCTGCATCATTATGCTAAGTATTTTCAAGTTTAGATGGTGGAAAATGAAGATTGAGACCGTAGCAGTGATTCAAACTCATAAAAATTGATTTCGGTTGAAGTTTTCACGGGAGTAACTGCATCATGCGGGAACTTTCTCATGCAACAACTTTTCCATAAGAAAATTTTTTATGAGAAAACATTTCATGAGAAAACTTTTTCACGAGAAAATTTTTCATGAGAAACTTCACCATACGAGAATTTTTGCATTCATGCTAGAATTTTGATTAATGAATGTGAAAACCTGTCAAGATGTAAAAAGTTGTTAGTATTTGAAAATTTTTGAACAAGTGTTTCTCCACAAATCCGAAAGATGTTGGATGATTTGATAGAGAAAAGTTTATGTTGATAGAGAGAAACGAGAGACTGTTAAAGAAATCACATGGCCAAAGATATACTAAAGCCGGATTCTATAACTTTGGTGGTTATCATAAACAGTTCGAGAGAAATATGCGAGTGAATGAGGCTTATCAGAAACCATGTTGTTATGTTTGTGGAAAGCCAAATCATATGGCGAGAAATTGAATTCAACAACACAAATCAATAAGCAGACAACGATTTTATAATTCCATTTCACATAATAGAAAACAATTTTTTGTCAATGCCATATTTAATAAAAATTAAACTTATTTGAAATATTTTATTGCAAAATCAAATTTTTTTATAAAAGATAACTTAACCAAAATGAATGTGATTAATAAATCAAAAGTCTTGATGAAAGCAATATCAATTTCTTGAATAATAATTTGAAGAAAAATAACACGAAATTGACGAAGCTGACTCAAGACTAGAAAGTTAAGGTCAAGACTACAGTTTCAGAAATTGTTGAAGATTATGTGTTGAATAATAAACGAGATATGATTTTAAAATCAATAACATACATGGATGAAAACAATGTTCTCAAGTCAATGATGGCTTGGGTTCCTAAAATTGATTGAATTCATTAATATGTGTTAGAACAACCAAATAAGCTATTGATAGTTTATGGCATGTTGATAGTGATTGTTCTAGACACATGACCGGTAACATATCACTGTTAAACAATATTCAACCTGATAATGGTGTGACAAAGGAGGTAAAATTACAAAGAAAGGTACAGTGACAAATGGTGTGTTGAGTATTGAAGACATAAGTTTCGTTGAAGAATTAAAACACAACCTGCTAAGTGTTTCTCAAATTTATGACAAACTTTATTCTACACATTTCACTAATAAATAAGGTCTTATCATTAAACCTAGTTTTGTAATACCTGATGAATGGGTGTTGTTGAGGACTTCGAGAGACATAGATACATATTTGTTGGATATGAATGGCTCACATTCATTGGTAATAGCTTCATCTCTGTTATCAAAAGCCTCGAAAAGTGATTAAATGTTATGCCATCATCGTATTGGACATGTCAATATTAAAAATATGAACAAATTAGTAATAGGAAATCATGTTGTGCGTTTACCATTAAAAGATTTCACCTTGTTGAACATTGTCTGTCATGTTACAAGGGTAAACAACACAAACTTCCCCACAAACCTATTGCACATAATAAAGTTGAATCAATCCTCCAACTATTGCAAATGGATTTGTTTGGTCATATGAGTATGTTAAGCTTAGGATGATGTGCATATTGTTTGGTTATTATTGATGGTTTTTCAGATTTACTTGGGTTTTCTTTTTGGTAACGAAGAATGAAATTCCCACTTGCTAATAAAGTTCATGACTTTTGTGAAAAATCATACCGATAAAAAGATAAAGTGCATCCAAAATAGAGTTTTGTAATCACATCTTAAATGAATTCTGTAATTTAAAGGGGATAGCTAGAAAATTAAGTGCAGTAGAAACTCCACTACAAAATGAAGTTGCTGAAAAAAGAAACAGAACATTGATTGAAGTGGCATGAACAATGCTATCTGCTACAAAACTTCCATCATTCTTTTGAGCAGAGGCTGTCAATACCGCTTGTTATGTCAAGAATCATGTCTTCATAAATAAACAACAAAATGTGACTCTTTATGAAATATTCTTTAAACATAAACCCAAAGTCAAATATTCTAAAGCAATTGGTTGTTGTTGTACTTTGTTACACATTTGATTCAGAATCTACATTTGATGAAAGGCTGATAATTGTTACTTTGTTAGTTACTTCGCTAACAAAGTGGCATATCGGGTTTATAATAAAAGAACTAAATAGAGTATAGAGTGATTTGATATAGATTAGCACGAATCTAACAAAACTGATGTTGGATCTACTCCTACTTGGGTATATGACTATGCTTCATTGTTTAAAACATTTAATCAATCTTCTTATATTTCTATAAATATACAACCTTTGACATTGATATGTGAATAAATATACATGAGAATAATGCATATCCTTCCCCATTCTAAGTGTTTTTGTTACAAATTCATCTTTATTGATACTTAATTGTGATTAATTTAGATTTCGTAGTTTGGGATGGTTTCTTTGCAATCTCAAAAAAAAAAACACAAGAAATTCATGAAGCTTTTGGAAGTATAGAGGCTGTTATGGTCATTACTGATTCTGTCATGGCCATAACAACATCAGGTCCCCGTTTCATGCATATTATGACTAATTCCGTCATGACCATAAGATGCATCAGACCCCCTTTTAACCTTTCTTCTTCCCCATTTCACCCAAGCTCGAGAATTGAAAGGAAAAATCCCTAGTTCTCTTAAACATTGAGTTTCATTTTGAAGGAATTTCACAAGATTAGAACCCAAGATTGAAGATCAAGCACTCCAAGAAAGAATCTAACATCATATAACTCATCTTATCTTGATTTGGTTTAATAATCTATACATCTAACCACATATCACCTTGATTATTCAAGTTGTTTGGGTGTTTTTGTATCTATGATGTGCTAGACTCTTTGGTTCATATAGATTAGATGAATCCTAGCTAATTATTGATGATTTACATGTTATTATGGTGATTATTATGTTGATGACCTTAACAATGTTTTGAATGTTTCTTAATAATTATACGTGTTTGTTTGACTTGAGTAAATGTTTAATCTCATGGGTATCTTGACCATATTATGTTAGAAAACCTTATGTGTTAGGGTATTTATTCATGAATATGTATACATATGTATGGGTATTTATGGCATTTGGCTAGGAATGGTGGATGGGGATTGGAACATATATGAGTGTTATTAAAATGTGCATCCTTGTGTATATGCTTAGAAAAGCCATTACATTCATTGTGAATTTAACTTATCATTGTGCATGTGTGATTATGGTTTACTAGCGTAAACTTGCAGTTCATATATTTTTGGTATAATATTTTCAAGTTTGAGGAATTCTTGATGATGTTTTTATTACATGATTAGAGGTGGTTGGTATGTGTTTATCCTATTAGCTTTCCAAAGGATTATGGGATTAAATAACCTTTATAGGAGTTTAGTCCACATTTATATTCAACATAACTGTATCATTGGATCTTCATGGAATGACTTTAGGTGGTTACTATGTTAACATCGTATTAACATTCCAAAAAGTCATATGATTAGGTAGCCTTGACGCAAGTCTAGTCTATTTCCATGTTACACATGTATAGAATGATCTCATCATAAATTTGTTTATGTTGTCATTATTTGGCGAGGAGGATTTGAAGTCTAAGTGAATATTACATTTGGTTGATTATCTTTCTTGATTTCTATCTATCCTTATTTATTCCTTTATTTAGTTTAAAAATACAAAATACCAAATCATCTATACCAAATCCTCACTAGAGTCCAATTTATGTCCAATTATAGGTTGTTAAACAATCTTTGTAGTCCTCAAATTCAATTACTTCTTCCACTCAAGATGTTCCGATTGAAACAATTCAAGTCCCATTTGAAGATTCATCTGCTAAGTCACATTCTCAGAAACAGCAGCTTGTGACATTAATCAAGAGGAAACTATTGTTTATTAACTAGAAGGAGGAGTTGTTATGCATGAACCTGTTTGACACATTTCTAATTTAGACGAAGTAATTTCTGAAGATGAGATTCCTCCATTAAGAATTCATAGAAATCATCCAACATAAGCAATTATCAGTCCATTATCTAACGGTGTACGTACTCAAAGTCAGTCAGGAGCAACCAACACCTGTCTTTATACATTCTTTATTTCTCAAATCATGTTGAAATATAGAAAATGGCTTTGAAAGAGAACAACTGGATTGAAACAATGCAAGATGAGTTGATGCAGTTCAAAAAACTTAATGTATGGCATTTATGTGAACTGCTAAAGGATAAGACACCTATCGGAACTAAATGGATGTTTCGTAATAAGACGTATAAAAAAGGTGTTATTGTTTGCAACAAGGCAAGACTTGTTGTAGATTCTATCAAGTTGAAGGTCTTGATTATGAAGAGGTCTATGCCCCGTGGCTAGACTTGAAACAATTCGTATATTTCTAGCATATGCTTTCTTCATGAATTTCAAGGACTATTGAATGGATTTTAGGACTGCTTTTTTGTATGGTGAAATGAAAGAGGAAACATATGTTTGTCAGCCTCCTGGTTTTGAAGATCCAGATCATCCTGATTATGTTTACAAGTTAGACAAAGTTCTCTATGGGTTACATCAAGCACCTCGTGCTTGATATGCTACGCTCACTAAACATTTGCTAGCAAATGGATATACTAGAGGCGCTATTGATCAAACTTTATTTATATGGAAGACTGGTGATGATCTCATTCTTGTTTAAATTTAGGTTGATGACATTATCTTTTGATCTATAAATGAAGATATGTGTAAGGAGTTTGAAGTGGTGATAAATAAGAAGTTTGAGATGAGTTCACTTGGATAAATTTCGTTTTTCTTGGGTATTCATGGGTGCAGACGTTGATCTCCTGATTGAATCCCAGTTTCGTCCTACTTTATCCCCTGATCTCACAGGTGTAGACGTCTATCAACATTTATACACATCAATGATTTGATCCTTGATGTATCTCACCATAACCAGTCCTAACATTATGTTTCTTGTCTGTCAGTGTGCATGTTATTAAAGTAATCCGAAGGAATCTCACATGAAAGCCGTCAAGCGGATTTTCAAGTATCTTAAAGGCTAACCACAACTTGGACTTTGTTATCCTAGGAATTTTGAATTTAACTTATATGCTTATACTGATAGTGATTATAGTGATTGCAATTTTGACAGGAAATCAACTATAGGTGGTTTTCAATTCCTTGGAAACAAGTTGATTTTATACAGTGCAAAAAGTAGAACACTATTTCCATATCCACTGCAGAGGCTGAATATATGGCTGCTTCAAGCTGTTGTTCCTAAATTATTTGGATTCAACAACAACTTCTTTATTGTAGTCTTAATATTTTTGACACCACCATTTGGTGTTAAAACACTACAGTTCATAACATAGTCAAGAATCCAATTGAGCATTCAAAGACAAAACATATTGACATCCTCATGCATTTTATCGGTGACTATTTTGATAGAAAACTTATTCATCTTGCTCAAGTGACATTAGATGAGAACATTGAAGACTTGTTTATCAAGGCATTTAATCATTCCCGTTTCAACTTTCTTGTCAAATCTTTGGGAATGATTAACTTTGGATGATTTACTAGAACTTAAACCAAAAATATTTTCTTTTTATAGTTTGTTAAAATTGTTATTTTCTAAAGATAATCATAATTTTAGGGAAAAAATTAAAAATGCAATGAAAAAGATTTTTTTGTTTATGGGGAGTTATATGGAAAATTTCAAAATGATTTATGTTTAGTTAATAATTATTCAAAAATGAATTTTCTTTATAAATAGGAAATGATAGTATATTTCTTGATTTAGATATATTACATACTGATGTGTAGGGCTTTTTCTCTATATTAAAATGCTTAATTTTGTGTTTTTATGTGTTTAATATTGTAGAACACAATTACTTTGAGAGTTAATTGATTTTTAGGCTCGCGAATCTAAAACTGACATATTTCGGGTATTTTCGGGAGTTTAAATGGAAGCCGGAAGCTCACGAAGAATGAAACACATGTGAAATAGAAAAGGTGAAGAAAAAGTGAAGGGGGACGTAAATTACGTCCCCAAGGACGTAAATTACGTCCTATGTGTGATCAGCCAAAATAAAGCACGCAAACTAGGGCATAAAACAGGAGGAAAAATTACTGATTCTGGGGGGCTAGTAAATTACGTCCCTGAGGACATAAGTTACATCCCTGGGTTGACAACTATGAAATTTCGGGGTTTGGTAACCTAATAAAAGGTTAAAAAATGGGTCTGCAAATGGAGGTTTCACCAAGTTGTTTTGGCCATCCAAGGAGCAATTTTGAGAGCAAAGAACACCTAAGAATCCATCTTTTCATGCAATCGATCCTACGACGACCGATTTTGATTCCATGACAACCACTAGTGGCTAAATCACCCATGATGTTCTCTGGGTGTAGGGTTTGTGTTTATGACATTTGTTTAACTTTAGTCGTTCTTAGATTTGGTTGAAGTTTTGATTGACATGTTAAGCTATATGATTTCATTTATTGGTTGATTACTTTAAATGATTTTTCTTTATTTTGAATCTTAATCTAATACTCATCAGTTTTTGGTTTCTTTACATCATTAGCATTTTGAGTTTTAGGTTTTGATTAGCAAATTGAAATTGGTAGTTTGTGAATAGGTCCGTTTACAACCTGTTCCATCTCTATCACTGAAATCAACAGACTAATACAATTATGTCTATGCGATTGTTTGCTAAGAATAACTAGGTTACAACGTTGTTTTACAAACTTGAAACCCGGAGTGGATCATTCTTCTTATTATTGTTTTCAAAACCAATCAAGTTTGTTACTTTCTAATTTTGTTTTCTAAATCAATAATAAATCAAAGTTATTTTATAATTTAATATAACGTTAGTGAACTACAAAAACACTTTTCACATATTCTTCGTGGAGACGACCTTACTTACCTGTACTAGTATAGGTGAGCTAAGTCTTAAATATAAATTGTTTTTCAGTAGACCACGACAATCTACATCAAAATGGCGCCGGTGCCGGGGAATTAGTGCACAGAGTGTTTATAGTTCATTAGTTTTGTTTCGTTTATTTATTTGTCTTATTTATTCACCAGGTGTACTTAGGTGTGTTTGCTTGTGTAGGTGACAACATTGTGCATACATATCCTGGTAATTGTTGCTGAAATCAACTTTTACAACAACATATTGAACATGAACATATTAGAACAATATTCAACATGAATAAGTTGATTCCCCCAAGGACCTTTTCTATATCTCTCAATAATTAATAAACAAGAACCATGGTGCGGAAACCCGTGATTCAAGTGTATGAAATCAGTGTGTGTGTGTGTGTGTTTGTGTGTGTTTGAATGCTCGAAAATGATAATAACTGATTGTTTTATTGATTGTTCAAAACCTTACAAAGGATTAGGGTAGAATGCTATTTATAGCCTATACACATAGCTATATACAATTACTAAACTACCCTTATGTAAGCGAATATTACATAAATAATCCTAAGTGTCTAAGCTATCCGCTATGGAATTAAGTCATCTGCTATGGAGGTTTTCTCATCCGCAGTGGAATTCTTTCATCCGCTGCACACACTTAGATGAATTTTCTTCATCCGCTGCTGATGATCTTCATCCGCTGTGGAGACTCTTCATCCGCTACGAACACTTGGTCAAAATTTCTTTTATCTACAAATCTGAAAAAGAAATTTAAATAAATGTTAGTGATTGTTATGAATGTTAATAATGTTAATGTGTTATAAATGATTGTTTTGTATGTTAAAACACATTTTGTTCGATATATGTCTGGTATGGCAAGCATCATACTTTTATGCATTAATTCTTAATGCACTTGTTGAGTCCAACAATACTCCCCCTATGTATGATATTGCCATCAATTTAATGATTGCTTGTTACTGTTTTGTCTATTAATAATGAATGTATGTGTGTTTATTATGAATGGTAGTTGTTTGTTTGTTTGTTTTGAATGTTATGCATGTTTAGTTGTTTGTTAAAATGGTTTGTTTGGTCACAGTGGATGAACATTTGTTCATGCACTGTGGATCCTTGAAACATTTGATTGTTTGTTCACAGCAGATGAACAATTGTTCATGCGCTATGGGGACATGAAATGTTATGATGATTGTTCACAGCGGATGAACATTTGTTCATGCGCTGTGTACACTTGGATGTGATGTGAATGTTTACAGCGTATGATTACCTGTGTGCATATGCTGTATACACTTGCACTGTTTCTACAACGGATGACTTATGTTAGTCATGCGCTGTGGAATGGCACTGTATTCACAGCGGATGCCTTACCAACATCATTTGCTGTGAACACTTGTATGTTCACAAGTGCATAGCGGATGTTTGTTTGTTTAGTCCGCGATATACACTTGGTGAATTTGCATGTTATGATGATTACTGTAGCTACAACAGATGTATGTTTGTGTGTCCGCTGTGACAACAGTTTTTTCAAAAATTTCAGATTTTTGTTTGTTTTGAACTAATGTCTTCCGAAGCATATGTTTGATAAAATTTTCTTCTAAAAGAACATTTGTTTGATGAAACTTGTTTAAATCAAAATGTTTGTTTAAATCTTTGATTTAAAATATATGTTAAAATATTGACATTTTAAACATATTCATATATGGATATAAGATATCACTCACAAGTAATATTGTACAATAAATAAACTATGTATGTGTGTCAACCTGCTGTTGTTAGTGTTGGCTTGACTTGGCTTTGTTTAAAACTCAAAATTTAGAAAATCTTAAGTTTTGAAATGTTGTGACAATGCACATTCTGCTTGATTGACATGAGATGTTCCCCACATCTGATTGTATGATTGGTACAACCCTCCTCAAGATATGCTAGAAAGCCCTTTCAATACTTAAAACCTAGCTACTTAGGAGTATAAATGCTGAATTTGATCCATGATGGTTGATCCCCATTGGGATTCTTTTTCATTTCACTTTGGAAGGTGATCCTCTTTGGGATTCTTTTGATTCATTCACAAGGAATGTAGTCATAAAGACTTTATTGGTTATGCATCCAAGATGGATGTGTTCCTCTTTGGGAATCTTTTTGGATCATGATTTAGGTCATTCAGGTTTGTGCTTAGCACAACAAGAATGCCTAGGTGTACTCCAGGTCTATGATTTTCATAACAAAGGAGACACTTGTATGATTGAGTAATTTATAAACTGTTTCACTTGGTGTATTGTAGTTACTTTGAAAGCAACCTATATTGGATAGATCAATACTCACCATAAACCAAGATGTGTTGTTAACCAGACAGTCATGAGAATTTAGTTATTCACTATTGTATCTGATTTTATATGTCCCATGCTGAGCCTATCCACATATCAAACAAAGAATTTGTCAGTCTTTATTAGTGGAAAAAGACTCAAGTGAAGAATTATACTAGTGTACTATCATTTCTCATGAAATGTATGTGTGATTCAATATTATCAAAATGAATGATTTGCATGATATCTTGATTTTGAAAAAGGGAAAGCTGATGGTAATCATGGTCATTGACAAAATCAAGTATGTCTGATTTGAATGTTTTGAAAATATTAATTTGTTGTTTCATAGTTGATCATACCAAGAGACTGAACCAAAATTCAAATCGTGTTGAATCAAATGGTTTTGTAAAGAGGTCAGCCAATTGGTTGTCTGTGTGGACCTTGATCAACTTGATCAGAACCTTTTCAGAGCAATCTCTCAGAAAGTGATATCTGATCTCTATGTGTTTGATTTTTGAATGTTGAACAGGATTGTCTGTTATAAACATGGCTGCAGAATTGTCAATGTGCATGGGTGTTTTAAGAAAATTAAAGCCATAATCAAGCATTTGGTTTTGAATCCATAACACTTGAGAACAGCATGCAGAAGCAGCTATATATTCTGCTTTGGCTGTGGACACAGAGACATTTATCTGTTTCTTGCATTGCCAAGAGATCAATCTGGATCCAAGAAACTGGCAGCCTCCACTGGTTGATTTTCTGTTGTTATTGCATCCCCATAATCACTGTCTGTGTATGCATATAATGAGAAGTCTCCATCTTTAGGATACCACAAACCAAGAGCTTGTTTGCCTTTCAAGTATCGAAAGATTTTTTTTACAGCATTTATGTGTGATTCCTTGGGATCTGCTTGATATCTTGCACACATGCATACTGCATACATGATATTTGGTCTGCTTGCTGTTAGGTACATCAGAGAACCTATCATAGATCTGTAAAGTTTCTGGTCAACTGATATTCCTTCTGGATCTGGTCCAAACTTCAATCCAGTTGCAAATGGTGTCTTGCTTGAATTGCAATCAGTCATGTTATACTTCTCGAGGATCTGATGCACATATTTTCTTTGATTAATGAAAATTCCATCTGTTGATTGTTGGACTTGTAGACCTAGGAAGAATGTGAGTTCTCCCATTGAGCTCATCTAGAATTTTGATTGCATAAGACTTTCAAACTCTTTGTAAAGCTGTGTGTTTGTGTAGCCAAATATAATGTCATCCACATAGACTTGCACTACTAACAAGTCTTGTTCTTTTCTTTTTAAGAACAATGTCTGATCAATTTTACCTCTGGTGTAACCATTCTGTAGTAGAAACTTTGATAGAGTTTCATACCACTTTCTTGGTGCTTGGTGAAGACCATATAGAGCTTTGTCTACCTTGTATACTCTGTGAGGGAAATCTGGATCTTCAAACCCTGGAGGTTGAGCAACATACACCTTTTCATCTATCTTACCATAAAGAAATTACTGTTTGACATCCATTTGGTAGACAGTAAACTTCTGTGATGAGGCATATGCAAGGAATACTCGGATGGCTTCCAATCTAGCTAAAGGAGCAAAGACATCATCATAATCAATGCCTTCCTCTTGAGTATAGCCTTGAGCTATAAGCCTTGCTTTGTTTCTTATGACAATCCCTCTATCAACTGCTTTGTTTCTGAATAGCCACCTTGTGCCAATTGCATATTGACCTTCAGGCAGATCTACCAGCTTCCAAACTTCTTGCTTCTTGAATTGCTGTAGTTCCTCTTGCATGGCTTCTATCCAACTATTGTCATTTAATGCTTCAGTGATGTTTTTGGGTACAGTTAAGGATAAGAAATAGGAATACAAACAAATGTTTGCTGTATCAGATTGACTACGAGTCAATCTAGTGTTGAGATCACCTATGATGTTTTCGATGGGATGATCTTTGTGAATTCTTGTTGTGGTGATCTAATCAACATGGATTGTTGAATCAAGATTGGTGATTGTCTGATCATGTGATGAGGGATGGGCAAGAGTATTGGGTGATGTGTGATTGTCTGATTAAGGAGGTTTAATGAATGTTTGAGGGGAATTATGAAAGAAATCTGGGATTTCATCTTCATGATGTGTGTGGGGTAGAGAATGGTAGTCATCATCATCTTCAGTTTGTTTTGTTTTGTTGGTATCTTGTGATTGAGTGGGTACAGGAGATGATGATACTGGAGTGTCTGATGATGTTTCTCTTGAGGTGTTTGGTTGATCAGGAGGTGTTGACACAGTTGTGCTTAATTGTGTGTTAGTGATTCTCCTTGGAGGATCAGCAGTCAATGGAACATCAATGGTTGATGGAGGAACCATCGGATACTCCTTGTTCTCATTTGAACCTGAAACTTCAAAATATGTTGTGTCAAATGATTTGGTTAATGCATCAATATCAAACAGCCAGTTAGATCCAATGACTTTCTTAGTGAAAGAATGTTCATTGAAAACAACATCTGTTGTTTCTTCCACTATATTTAGCCTTGGATTGAATACTCTGTAAGCTTTTGAGCTTCTAGAATATCCAACAAAGAATCCATCATCTCCTTTTGGAGCAAATTTGGATAATTGTTCTCTGGTGTTTAATATTGAAACAGAACATCTAAAGGCCTTAAGAAATCCTATATATGGTTTTCTTTTAAACACTAATTCATAAGGCGTTTTGAAGTGTTCTTTGATGATTAATGTTCTGTTTTGTATGTATCATGCTGTGCTTATGGCTTCAGCCCAAACACAACATGCTACATACAAACTGATTGTGTGTGTGTTTATGTGTTTGTGTGTGTTTGAATGCTCAAAAATGATAATAACTGATTGTTTTATTGATTGTTCAAAAGCTTACGAAGGATTAGGGTAGAATGCTATTTATAGCCTATACACATAGCTATATACAATTACTAAACTACCCTTATGTAAACGAATATTACATAAATAATCCTAAGTGTCTAAGCTATCCGCTGTGGAATTAATTCATCCACTGTGGAGGTTTTCTCATCCGCTGTGGAATTCTTTCATCCGCTGCACACACTTAGATGGATTTTCTTCATCCGCTGCTGATGATCTTCATCCGCTGTGGAGACTCTTCATCCGCTGTGAACACTTGGTCAAAATTTCTTTTATCTACAAATCTAAAAATAAATTTAAACAAATGTTAGTGATTGTTATGAATGTTAATAATGTTAATGTGTTATAAATGATTGGTTTGTATGTTAAAACACATTTTGTTTGATATATGTCTGATATGGCAAGCATCATACTTTTATGCATTAATTCTTAATGCACTTGTTGAATCCAACAATTGTTTTGCAGGGATAATAGAATCTCAATAAATTTGATTGCACCATGAATTGGGAGGGAAGATTATGATCCATGTTTATGTTGTACGAGCCAATTTCATTGGGTTCAAGAATGTCCTGTGTTCCAAAAGAGATATAAACATAAAAGGATTATGAAGGTGAAACCATTGGAAGGCAACGATATATGATGGCAAATTATGAGGATGATAAAGATACACACTTATCTTATCCATACTATGAGTCAGTTCCACTGGATGATCAAGGATGCTATCAGTCTAGAATGAATGGTTATTCAAGAAAAGATTCGATTGCAACAACTATGAATTGGAGATTGAACAAAGCTCAAGTTATGAGGAAGAGTATATCCATTATGGCTACGACTATCCTCATCCGACATACGAGGATCATCAAGAATACACTCAAGGTAACTACAACCAGGGAAATTATAATCAAAGGACCTACTATCAATGCTCAACTTAGCAACCTAGATCATTTTAAAATGCTTACAAGTATGATCTATTATGGAAGGAATAACAAATTGGTTAGCAAGGCGTTTCTGGTATTGAAAGTTTTTGGCAAAACAAGCATGGATATTCCCACAAATTGAGGAAGAGGTTATGGAGAATAATACCTTACAGAGTGTCTTGATTATTGAAGAATTTGAGGGTGAAACCACCATGGTTGAGGTAACAAAAAGGAGCTTGTGCAGAGTTTTAAAGAGAATGAAATTAGCTCAATTGTCAACGAGTTGATAATTGCACCAGATATGGGTAATGATGAAACAGAAAAAGGGGTTACAAATCTTCTAGAGCACAAAAAAAACAGTTCATTCCACATGAAGACATGACACTTCTCAAACCAAAGATTGAGGCATTTAAAGTTTATCTTGACCCACCAATTGTATTTACTAGTCCAACCAACAAAGTTGGGGATAAGGGTTTGAGGAAAAATACAAAGAAAGTGGGACTTCAAGACAATGGACAAATCATCGTGAAATGGCTTCGCAAAAACTTCTCATTTCACATGCCAATCATTTGGAAGCAATTGCAGAACAAACATCTCAACTACTGAGCATTTGTTGGGAATTCAATAGGCAAATATGCACTTCGACCACCTTAGTAGTGATAGGTACGGTGTGGCTAAAGGCCTAAAACTTAGCGCTACATGGAAGGTAACCTGAGGTATTTTGTAAATTTTTAGTTATTTTTTATACTTTTAGTTATTTTGAACTTTGTGGGTGTGTTCACTAAAAACCCTCACGAGACTTCACTCGTCCACTCGGGCCTACCGAGGGGTTTAAAAGGCTTGTTGCATATGCTAAATGCAACCGTTATTCCTACGAAAGAGAGTTTATTTTTCTTTTAGTTTTTATGTTTTTTTGTTTTTGTTTTGTCTTTTCAGTTTTAATCACCAGATGTAAACATGTAAGTGTCGGGAAGCACATGGAATTTTAGGAGCATACTTGAGGATGTATTTGGGTAGGTTTACCCATAGCCCCTATATAACAACACTAAGGCATGTTCGGTCATCTTTGTTTTTAGGGTGTTAAACAAAGTTGTGATCGGGTTTGTGTGATATTTATGTTTAGGTTTAATGATGTTATGTTATGTGTTTGGACCTAATGGGTAAAGTGGAATGGAAATGGGAATTGTCAAATAAATCTACCCATATATTAGGGATAGTGAATCCTAAATGTGGGGATGTGAAACCCTAAGGAGAATCAATATTTGAAGGAATGAAAATTTGAAAAAATTTGAAAACATTTTTAAAAATTTCTCCTATTCAAATATTAACGGATTGGTTTCTGTTCTTGGTCATGGCCATATTCTTTAAATTACGGGATAGAGTTTTCTAGCAAGTGGGTTTTAAAAATATGTAGGAATGCCTGACTAGGGTTAACAAGCTTGTAGTATAATAATTACATGTGCACATCGACAACCCTCTTTCCTACTTGGAGAGATTTTGAGCCTACTATTCTTTAAAACACATTTATATGAATTCATTTGTTTGAGAGTAGGCCATATGCTACTTCTATTGTAGAACTTGTGTTACTTGATGCACGCGTAGACCATGGACTAGATTGTTACACATAGAAGATGAAGGCAAGTTAGGATCCCTTTTTTCTTATTAACATCTGATTATCTTTATCCAATTTTACCACTTAGTAGCCATGTTGAGCCTTGAATGATTTCTTTTTCTCAATCCCAATGCAGAAAACCGAAGTTATCAGTTAATTACAGACCGTGGCATATTTAAAGTAGAAATGTTTGTAATGTTCAAAAAAGAAAGAAAGAAAAATAAAAGAAAAGAAAAGAAAAATTTTGGAAGTTGGTTAAAAATAGGTTGAAAGTTACCCAAATTGATTAGTTTATGAGTTATAAAGGTTTGTTGATGATCGGATGTACATGTTTTTGAATTTAGCCACTTTAAAAAGCCAAAAGTTCCTACCTTTACCTAAGCCCAAAACCCGTAAGTTTTTTGTGTAAGGCCCCATTCGCTTACAGCTGGACCGTCATCGCATAAATTATTTAAATTCATTTCTTTTAGCGAAAATTACTTTCATTATAATTAGAACATGTTATCTCATTACATAAATCATTTACATTTCAAAATACAATAGCATGTCCAAAATGTGGATGCCAGTCTCAAAACTTCCCCAGTAGCGTATGCATCCATGCCTGCAACTCCTCAGCATCAACAAAATACCTGCCAACTATCATGCATACAAAAAGTCAGCGACGCTGAGTGAGTTCTAGTTTTATAAATAAAATACTTTACTTTCATTAAAACATATCCTTTGTAAACGTATGCGATCACTCATCATACATACACATTGATAATATTATTATTATCTTCATCATTGTTCAATTCGTACATTTCGTACTTTCATCATTATCTTTCACGTCAATCTGGATCCTGTCTCATGCAATACCACCGACTCATGTTCGAAGACCGACAGTACCAGGGTACGCGACAAGGATCCCCTTCGAGTCACAAAGACCGCATTCTTTCACTTCAATATGGATCCTGTCTCATGCAATACCTGACTCATGTCCAAAGACCGACAGTACCGGGGTACGCGACAAGGATTCCCTTCGAGTCACAAAGACTCCCTTCGAGTCACAAGGACTCCCTTCGAGTCACAAAGACACCCTTCGAGTCACAAAGACTCCCTTCGAGTCACAAGGACTCCCTTCGAGCACAAGGACTCCCTTCGAGCCACAAGGACTCCCTTCGAGCCACAAGGACTCCCTTCGAGCCACAAGGACTCCCTTCGAGCCACAAAGACTCCCTTCGAGCCACAAAGACTCCCTTCGAGCCACAAAACTCCCTTCGAGCCACAAAGACTCCCTTCGAGCCACAAAGACTCCCTTCGAGCCACAAGGACTCCCTTCGAGCCACAAGGACTCCCTTCGAGCCACAAGGACTCCCTTCGAGCCACAAGGACTCCCTTCGAGTCAAAGACTCCCTTCGAGCCACAAGGACCCCTTCGAGTCACAAAGACTCCCTTCGAGCCACAAAGACTCCCTTCGAGCCACAAAGACTCCCTTCGAGCCACAAAGACTCCCTTCAAGTCACAAAGACTCCCTTCGAGTCATAAAGACTCCCTTCATTCTTTACGTTCCACTTTTCATTATTATTGTCTTTCACTTCGTTACATAATACTTTACGTTCATTCATAGCCATACATCAAACCACGTAAAGTCATACATCATACATAACGTATTATAAAACATAATACATACGTTTTGAAAACCATTTAATGAAGAAAGACAACACACCACACACAACACCAGGAACCACAACACAACACCAAGCGTGCACCAAGCATAAACCATCACATCCCAACGGGAGCTATCTCAAACATCACCTCTTAAAGCCCCTAAAAAAGCCCTAAGTCCAAAACTAGGCACAACAGGTCATTCTAGGCGCATCAGCAGAAAATTCTAAGTATAAAAGCTCCTGGGCGCATGGGAACTATTTGGGCGCATCAACACTATTTGGGCGCATCGGAACTATTTGGGCGCATCGGCACTATTTGGGCGCATCAGAACTATTTGGGCGCATTAGCACTGTTTGGGCGTTTCAAAACTTAGCCACAGAAACCATTCTGGGCGCATGGGCACTATGCAGACACATGACCCACACTTAGCCAATTTTCACACTTTCCGGGCGCACGGCCACTATTCAGGCGCATGACCTGGGTGCATTAGCACTATTTTGGCGCACCAACTTCGAGCACATGAGGACACTTAAGCACATAAAGCTTGGCACCTGAGAACCTTCTAAAATATGCTAACATTGCCAAATACACCTGAAAGGCAATCTAACACTACCCAAGCATAGATCTAACATACTAAGGGCATCTAAAACCTACCAAGCACAATACTAACCCATAACAAGCCTAGAACACACAAACCACAGCACATAACATCAAACAACAAGCTGAAACATACGGTTATCTATGAAAATCTTTTACCCGGTATGCATAATAGCCCAAATACTTTAAAATCTGTAAAACAGGGGTTTTAGAAACATCTTGAAGCAGCTCTTCAACCCAAACACTTTCACCTGTGATTTCAGCATCAAAATTCTGAGAACAACCTTCTTAAAACATCAAGAACTCGGTTACAAGCTACAAACCGAGTTAAAACCCGAACATAAGCTCAAGAAACTCTCCTTTTGCACCTTTTCCTTCCTTCTTCTTCTCCAAAACCGGCACCCCTTTCTTCTTCTTCTTCTTGACCAAGAACAGAAAGCAGATATGCTTTAAAGTGGGTGGCCATACCTATTTTAATACTAAAATATTAGAGTTTTGTCCTTTTACAACTTTATCCCCCTCCACTTGTGTCCATTTACCTTTCTTTCTGGATACTTTTCTTTTCTCGTCTTTTTAAATAAAAATTCGGGGTGTTACATTTTGATATGTGTAATGTCTATGTAAGTTGGTGGAGGTGTGATCGTGATACAAGCTTATGATAATAAGGGTGCATACATGGTCATTGAGTGTTATACTAGTATATCTTTTACTAATCCAGATATATAACCAAGAGAAGTGAACCATTGTGAGAGGTGTGTGCATGTAATTACAAATTAGAAGCATGTTAGGTTTAGTTGGGTTGTTCTTGTTTTTATTCGCATATCATTTTACTCGCTAGAGTGTAAAGCTATTGAACGTTGAAAGTTTTGTGAATTAGAGTATGACCTTGGACCTTAACTAAGAGTTGATATAATAAAGAGAAATTATCTAATTGGGTTTCTATAGTTGCATGATAATTTTACTTGGGATAAGCAAAACTCAAGTGTGGGGATGTGATGTGTAGGGGTTTTTCACTATATTAAAATGTTTAATTATGTATTTTTATGTGTACACAGTAATTACTTTGAGAGTTAATTGATTTTCAGGCTCGCGGATCTAAAACGGATACATTTCAGGTGTTTTCGGGAGTTAGAATGGAAACTAGAAGCTCACAAAGAAGGAAACACTTAAGAAATAGAAAAGGTGAAGAAGAAGTGAATGGGGACGCAAATTACATCCCTAAGGACGTAAATTACTTCCTACGTGTGATCAGCCAAACTAAAGCATGTAAACTAGAATGTAAAACAAGAGGAAATAGTGTTGATTCAGAGGGGCTAGTAAATTACGTCCCTGAGGACATAAATTACGTCCCTAGGCTGACAGCTATGAATTTTTAGGGTTTTGTAACCTAATTAAAGGTTAAAAAAGGGGGCTGTGAATGGAGGCTTCACCAAGTCGTTTTTGGCCATCCAAGGAGCAATTTTGAGAGCAAAGAACACCTACGGATCCATATTTTCATGCAATCGATTCCTACAACAACCGATTTCGATTCCATGACAACCATTAGTGGCTAAATCACCCATGAACTTCTTCGGGTGTAGGGTTTATGTTTATGACATTTGTTTAACATTAGTTGTTCTTAAATTGGGTTGAAATTTTGATTGGCAGTTAAGCTATATGATTTCATTTATTGGTTGATTACTTTAAACGATATTTCTTGTTTTGAATCTTAATATAATACTCATCAGTTTTTGGTTTCTTTACATCATGAGCAATTTGAGTTTTAGGTTTTGATTATCAAATTGAGATTGGTAGTTTGTGAATAGGTCTGTTTACAACTCGTTCCATCTCTATCACATAAATCAATCAAACCAATACAATTATGTCTATGTGATTGTTTGCTAAGAATAACTAGGTTACAACTTTGTTTTACTAACCTGAAACTCGGAGTGGATCGTTCTTCTTATTATTGTTTTCAAAACTAATCAAGTTTGTTACTTTCTAGTTTTGCTTTCTAAATCAATTATAAAAACAAAGTTATTTTATAATTTAAATTAACGATAGTGAACTACAAATACACTTTCCACATATTCTTCATGGAGACGACCTTGCTTACCCATACTAGTATAGGTGAGCTAAGTCTTAAGTATAAACTGTTTTTGAGTAGACCACGACAATCTACATCACATACAAAGTCTTAAAAAGAAACAGACTCAGATTTATTTGATCCGTGATCATTATAAGAATATATATATATATATATATATATATATATATATATATATATATATATATATATATATATATATATGTACAAAGAATGACGAAAGAACAAAGAAAAAGCAAAGACAAAGAAGAAAATTATTCTATAACAAAAGAGCAAAAAGATAATAAAGAATGCCATATAGGAATAAAAGATGCCAACGAGCACATAAATAAAAGGTATGTCAAAGACATGAATACTATATGGTAAATACTTTTAGTTTTGAGAACATTAACCGACACAAGAAACAAATCAAAAGATGGGGCTTGTAAGTCGGAAAAAGCATGTATGTCCTAAACATCTTGTGAGGGCAAAAGTAAGTCCGACTGGCAGTTAATATGATCTAGAACTTGTTAATATTACGTGTTCAGAAACGTTTTAGTCTAGTTATGCTCAAATAGATAAACTAAGAAATTAATAGTCATGATGTTACTGATCATAAATGAAAAGTTTAAGTCAAATTGAGTTGACTTGAAATTTAAAAAGTGTCTTAAAACTAGATAGGATTTATATATGATTTTTGATTATGGGTTCCATTGATTTCATATAAAGTAATAAAACATGATAAAAATCACAACATATTTGTCTTAGTGAAGATTGAAGTCTGAGTTTAACTTTGGACAAACATATTCACAATCAACTTAACTAGTCCTATTATAAATACATCCGGAAGATGTTAATCAATTTCAAAGAAATATGATCCTATCATAGAAAATTCTAAAAAAATTTAAGTCATGATTAGAAGAAGTTGTTTCATTTTAGTATTCAAAGATTGAAAAATCACAAAATTACGAAAATATTTTAGCTTTATATTGATTTGTTTTCTAATAAAATGTTTTTAATCAAAATAAAGGTTTTTTGTTAAATTAAACACTTGGTTAAACATAAAAGTCAAAATAATCAAACAAGGTTCAAATAATTGAAAGAATTAAAAAGTAGATTGATGCGAATCTTGACTTTTCACGCGAGAAGTTTGAGATCTATATAAGCAGCAATGTGCGACAAGTCAAGTACTCGTGTCGGATAACTATTTTCATATTGTCTCAAAACTTTTCCAAGTGTTAATTTGATTCTGTTGTTTTCTTCGTTCATCGTGCTTGCTATATATATACTAAGACATTGTCAAGGTAGTGTGTTGATCTAGGAACTGATTTGAAGTGTATTCAAACATGACTAAACTTAAACTCTTCATCAGACTTATCATTCGATAAAATTGACCATAGATTCACTTAATAAACACTAAAACGACATTTATACTACAAATTTTAATGGTTAAAATAAGTTAAAATAATGTTAATTCGAAAATGGTTTTTAGGGTTATCGCATGCGAAAGATAACTGTTAAGATGAAGACTCGAGAAGTTGACTGTTTGCATGAACGTTTTGCAAGAGCATCTTTGACTGTTCGCGCGAAAAGTTGACCTTTTGTCAAACCTGATTTCATGTGATTCTTTATCTTTTGCGTGACAAGTTGATAATCGCATGCGAAATGCTTTATACTTCGCGTGATAAGTTCAAAGTTCATAATATCTTAAATTTATTCTAAGTTTGAATTTAATTAAATTCATACCTGATTAAATGTTTACTCTGATTGCAAATGGCTATGAAAATGGTTTTCAATAAGAACCATAATGTTGTAGCTTATCATGGAGATGTGCCGGAAGATAAAGCTTTATTCTGTTCACTGATTGAAGGACTGAAGACATCACGTATTCATTATGCTATCACAGCTAATCCGTCCATTTACACTGACGTTATAGATGAGTTTTGGACTACTGTTGCTAATGAGAGAGATGATCAAGGAGAGCACTGTATCACTGCTACAGTTAAAGGAAAAAGAGTTGTGATCACAACTAAGATTATTAACAGTGTATTATTGTTAGAAGATCAACCTAACAAAGGATAGGATATGATCATAGATATCCATCTTTAGAGAAGAAACTTCTACCACCTTTCTTGAAGTTCCTATTTCAAGTGGTAGTTCATTGTCTTAGCAATTTGAAGGTTGGTCTTGATAGCCTAAGTGTAGTTTTTGGATCACTACTGGTTTCTCTTGTCAATGACATAATTTACAGCATATCCAAGGCTACTTTTTCAGAAATGCAAAAAGAATGTGTTAGCTTCTGCAGGGAAGAAGTTTATCTTGTATCCAAGGTTTATTTAGTTGATAGTCAACGCTGCTCATCCTGAGTTAGTCATTTCTGAATCTGCTACTTATTCAATCACGGATGTGAGGAAAGACGTATTCACATACCTGACTGGTATTGGGGTAAATGCTTGGAAGGGAGACCATTTTGCCAACCGTGGCAAGTTTAATGATAAGTTCCAGCATGCTAAACAGCAAGCACAACAACAAACCAGTGAAGAACCACCTCAGTTTATCCTATTGGTTCATCTTCTAGAACTCCCGATGATTCTCTGGGTAGTTCATATCGTCAAAGGGATATGACATCTGATGAGGAGATAGATTCTTGGTTTGAGAATAATTCAAGTGATACAACAAGTGAAAAGATTGGTAGAGTTCCATATGTTGTTCAAGAAATTTCTAGAGTGCTGGTTACACCGACTAAATGCATTGCTGAGGATACTTATACGGATTTTGTACCTGGACACTCACCAGCAACAAAGAAAAGAAAGAAATATATGGCACAAAAGAAAGCTATTCATGATACAAGTACACGTTGTAGGGGTAGAGGATGAGGAGTTGTGATTAGGAGACGTCGAACCCCAATGACGACTGCTTCACCTGATAAAGATATTCTAGTGTTTGAGCTGCTTTGTAAGGCCCCGTTCCCGGGATGCTTACAGCTGGACCGTCATTGCATAAAACATTTAAAATACTCATTTCTTTGCAGCGGAAATTAATAACTTTCATTTATAATTAGAACATGTTATCTTATTACATAAATCATTTACATTTCAAAATACAACAACATGTCCAAAATGTGGATGCCAGTCTCAAAACGTCCCCAGTAGCGTATGCATCCATGCCTGCAACTCCTCAGCATCAACAAAATACCTGCCAACTATTATGCATACAAAAAGTCAGCAACGCTGAGTGAGTTCTATTTTTATAAATAAATTACTTTTCCTTCGATTAAAACCGTACTTTACATTCGTAAGCGATCATACATCATACGAATCCTGCCTCATGCAATACCCCCGACTCATGTCCGAAGACTGATACTGTGCCGGGGCTGTAAACAAACCCCCGACTCATGTCCAAAGACTGACACAGTACCGGAGTACGCGACAAGGATCTTATCTCCTTCACATACCATCGTGTCTCATGCAATACCCCCGACTCATGTCCGAAGACTAATACTGTCCCGGGGCCTATAAACAAACCCCCGACTCATGTCCGAAGACTGACACAGTACCGGAATACGTGACAAGGATCTCATCTCCTTCACATACCATCGTGTCTCATGCAATACCCCCGACTCATGTCCGAAGACTGATACTGTGCCGGGGCCGTAAACAAACCCCCGACTCATGTCCGAAGACTGACACAGTACCGGAGTATGCGACAAGGATCTTATCTCCTTCACATACCATCGTGTCTCATGCAATACCCCCGACTCATGTCCGAAGACTGATACTGTGCCGGGGCCGTAAACAAACCCCGACTCATGTCCGAAGACTGACATAGTACCGGAGTACGCGACAAGGAGCTCATCTCCTTCACATACCATCGTGTCTCATGCAATACCCCCGACTCATGTTCGTAGACTGACACAGTATCGGAGTTCGCGACAAGGAGCTCATCATCCATTACTTCTATTCTCATCATTTGTTATCTTCCACTTTCATTACATAATACTTTACTCACATTTATACATCATACCACGTAAAGTCACAACATAATACACAACAGGTATTATAACATAATACATACGTTTTGAAAACCGTCTAACGAAGAAAGATAACACATACATACAACCACAACACTCACACCATAGACATCATCACAAGCCACCACCTCATAATAAGCATAAGCCACCCCGAGACATCATTTCTTAGCACGTAAATTCTACTTCCCAAAATTCCAGAAAAGAAACCCAAGTCCCCAAAGAAATGCGGACGAGCAAGAACAAATGATGGAGAACACCACAAATGCGGATGAACACCATTAATGCGAATGAACACCACAAATGCGGATGAACACCACTAATACGGATGAACACCTCAGAAAATATTCCGTCCCAAAGAAATGCGCATGAACACTGTAGCGAATGCGCATGAATAAAAGAAATGCGGATGAAACAAATGCGGAAACTGTAGCAAGTGCGGATACTATAGCAAATGCGGGAGAATAAAAGAAATGCAGACGAACAGATTAACCCGCAACATACTTATGCTATTTCCAGCTCCCAATGACCATCCTAATACATCCATGGCTCAGATCTATCATACCACACACTTAGAACATACTAAACATCAAGCCTAATCCATAAACAACCTCTAAACAAACATTCACAAAACAACCCTCGAACATAAAGCATAAACTCACGGTTATCTTTTAAAAATGCTTGTTCGGTATGCATAATAGCCCCAACACTTTAAAAACCAGTAAAAGAGGGGTCCTAAAACTCACCTTGAAGGAGCTCTTCGAACAAAGCACCTCCAACTCAAAACCCACTTGAAACAGCAGCTTCAAAAATCTCGAACACAACCTCTAAACACCGAGAACTTCGGTTACAAGCTGTAAACTAAGCTAAAACCGAACATAAACCCGAGAACTAACCTTTTTGCAGCTTCTTCTTCCTTCTTCTTCTCCAAAAACCGATTTCTTGCTCTCCTTCTTCTTCAGCCGAGGCCAAAAAGCAGACCTGCTGCTTCAAGGGGCAGCCATACCCTTATTTATATTAAAATAATGAGTTTGTGCACCTTTTGAACATTGCCCCCTTCAACTTGTGCCCATTTACTTTTCTTTCTGGACACTTTTCTTTTCTCGTCTTTTAAATAAAAATTCGGGGTGTTACAAGTCCACCCCCCTTATATAGGTTTCGTCCCCGAAACCTGTCGCTTCTCGAACAGTCACGAGTAACGCTGTCTCACCTCTTCCTTGATCTTACATGTAGGCTTAGTCCCCTTCTAGGCTCCACTGTACTCGCATAAGTGTAACCACCATTCTCCTTAGCCTTTCTTTTCCTTCTAACATAATTGACTCCCAGTTACTCCACGTAGTTAAATCTTTCATCCATCTCAGTATTCTCTAGTGGCACGATCGCATCCCCATCAGTTGAGCACTTTCTTAGACGAGATACATGGAATGTCAGATGAGTCCCACTTAACACGTCGGGTAGCTCCAGTCGACATGCCACTTCTCCTACCTGAGCAACAGTTCTGATTAGTTCTTTACACCTCAGTATTAGTTTCCCTTACTTTCAGAATCAAGTGATCTCCTTTCCCAAGACGAGACCTTCATCGTTACTCCACCACCGTAGATCGGCACCAAACTCCTTTAGGGCGCGATTGCTCAAACCTCCTTCTTGCAACACTCGGTGTTTGCTTCACAGGCTACTAGCCAATCCTTCTAAAGGCACACGTCCATCCATCCATGTCTGTCCTGAACAGTCTAGCAGGAAACACGCGCTCTCTCAAAACTATCACGCAATTCTCTAGGACATCCGGTAACCTAGTGGACTTCCCAATACCAATTTCTACATCGAAGGATGCATCGATCTTCCTACTCCTAATGTGCAACTTAACACAAAGGCAGCAGGAATGAAACTACTACTAGCACCACAATCACAACATAGATGCATAACTTAAATTACCAGAAACGTACCTCACGTCAAGTCGAAGTCCGCTCCAGCCTCCTCTCGGTCAGGGCACCTGCTTCAGCCTTCATCCTCTGCCATCCTTCCTTGCACCGGAGCTTCCTGCCCTCGTCTTCTTACAGTCTCGGCTCATGTGTCCAGTCTCACCACAGTCGTAGCATTTAGCCATAAGGCAATTCCTTTCCCTGTGGCCCTCCTTCCCGCACTGGAAACAGACATTCAGTCCCCACTTGCACTCTCCCTCGTGGCTTTTTTCACACTTCTTGCATGCCCTTACTTCCCCGGTTACCATCCTCTGATTGCCTATCCTCACCTTCTTACCACCAGCCTCAAGTCCATCTTATCACCCCTTCTTCCACTTCCATTCCCATCATAGCCTCGCTACTCCTCTTCATCCATCATCGCCACCGTCTCTCGCTCGTCGTACAACCTTCCCGCCAAATCGACCGCCGACCTAAACGTGCTTGGTCGGGCAGTGACCAGATGTCTGCGGACATCTATTGGCAGACCTTGGATGTACCTCTTGATCTTCCGTGACATAGGCGTCACTTGATCTGGCACCAGTCTTGCCATCTCGTTAAACTTCGTGGTGTACTGCTGGTGTGTCATCGTTCCCGCTTCCAGCTGCAGGAACTCCCTCTCGACTTTGTCCAGCTCCCTATGAGGACAAAACTCCTTAATCACCAACCTCTTTAGTTCCTTCCACCTCATCCTCCCGACTGCCCTGGTACCCTCAGCCTGGACAATATTGTCCCACCACCATAAGGCTGAATCCACAAAGAGTGGGTAGCAAACTTCACCTTTTGATCCTCACGGCACTCACTGATGTCAAGCACCGCCTCCATTTCTCTCACCCAACGCTGAGCAGCCGCAGCACTTTCGTTTCCATCAAACGTCGGGGGCCTGCATCTTTGGAATGCCCCATAACTGCATCCCCTCGCAGTTCCTGGCACTGCCTCCTCATCATCATCGGAGACAACCATATCCACATCGGGTTGCTCCATATCCCCGGAACCCCAGCTTCACCCCTCGCTGGGCGGTTCTCCTATTCTCCTCTAACTCCTTCTACTCATCATTCCTCATAGCACGAATAACTTCGGTTATTACAGACGGTAAGATTGTCTGCATGACCTGATGAACCTCCTCAACCACCGCCTCTTTCAATGAGGCCCTCAAATTTGCGCTCTCATCAACGCCCTCGTGCTGATGAACCTCGGGACCTATAGGAGTCATCTCCACATCCCTAACTCCTCTCCTTATGGCACGTGTTCCAGCCCACGTCCACCACGCACTCCACCTCGGGAAACCTTAGAAGATCTACCACCAGCCATCTAAACACTATAAGATTCAAACACCAACACGATCAATCAAGGTAATAGCTCAGTAATGTTAAGTATAGTAAGTCCCTAATCATAGTGGCCAGTTGTGTTTAGCCACTTACTTTACTCTTTATTCCCCAAGCATTTCCTATCCTGACTACATCAGTATCTAAATCCACACAAAAGCACACAAGCCACATAACATGCGCACATAATACCGGTTAACATTAAGTTACATAAAACCTTTTACCTGCAGACACGTAGCTACTAGGACTGGAATCCCTTTCCTTTCGTCCCATTCTCGGTTTAAGATTAGGTTCTTTTTGAAAATATTTACCTAATTCACTTAAACTTTAGCTCTGATACCAACTTGTAAGGCCCCATTCCCGGGACGCTTACAGCTGGACCGTCATTGCATAAAACATTTAAAATACTCATTTCTTTGCAGCGGAAATTAATAATTTTCATTTATAATTAGAACATGTTATCTCATTACATAAATCATTTACATTTCAAAATACAACAACATGTCCAAAATGTGGATGCCAGTCTCAAAACGTCCCCAGTAGCGTTTGCATCCATGCCTGCAACTCCTCAGCATCAACAAAATACCTGCCAAATATTAGGCATACAAAAAGTCAGCAACGCTGAGTGAGTTCTAGTTTTATAAATAAAATACTTTTCCTTCGATTATAACCGTACTTTACTTTCGTAAGCGATCATACATCATACGTACAAATAGATAATAATATTTATTATCTTATCATTGTTCATCAAACAATACATACCATCATCCGAATCCTACCTCATGCAATACCCCCGACTCATGTCCGAAGACTGATACTGTGCCGGGGCCATAAACAAACCCCCGACTCATGTCCGAAGACTGAGACAGTACCGGAGTACGTGACAAGGATCTTATCTCCTTCACATACCATCGTGTATCATACAATACCCCCGACTCATGTCCGAAGACTGATACTATGCCGGGGCATGTAAACAAACCCCCGACACATGTCCAAAGACTGACACAGTACCGGAGTACGTGACAAGGATCTCATCTCCTTCACATACCATCATGTCTCATGCAATACCCCCGACTCGTGTCCGAAGACTGATACTGTGCCGGGGCCGTAAACAAACCCCCGACTCATGTCCGAAGACTGACACAGTACCGGAGTACGCGACAAGGATCTTATCTCCTTCACATACCATCGTGTCTCATGCAATTCCCCCGACTCATGTCCGAAGACTGATACTGTGCCGGGGCCGTAAACAAACCCCCGACTCATGTCCGAAGACTGACACAGTACAGGAGTACGTGACAAGGAACTCATCTCCTTCACATACCATCGTGTCTCATGCAATACCCCTGACTCATGTCCGAAGACTGATACTGTGCCGGGGCCTGTAAACAAACCCCCGACTCATGTTCGTAGACTGACACAGTACCGGAGTACGCGACAAGGAGCTCATCATCCGTTACTTCTATTCTCATCATTCGTTATCTTCCACTTTCATTACATAATACTTTACTCACATTCATACATCATACCACGTAAAGTCATAACATAATACACAACAGGTATTATAACATAATACATACGTTTTGAAAACCGTTTAACGAAGAAAGATAACACATACATACAACCACAACACTCACACCATAGACATCATCACAAGCCACCACCTCATAAATAAGGATAAGCCACCCCGAGACACCATTTCTTAGCACGTAAATTCTACTTCCCAAAATTCCAGAAAAGAAACCCAAGTCCCCAAAGAAATGCGGACGAGCAAGAACAAATGATGGAGAACAACACTAATGCGGATGAACACCATTAATGCGAATGAACACCACAAATGCGGATGAACACTACTAATACGGATGAACACCTCAGAAATATTCCGTCCCAAAGAAATGCGCATGAACACTGTAGCGAATGCGCATGAATAAAAGAAATGCGGATGAAACAAATGCGGAAACTATAGCAAGTGCGGATACTATAGCAAATGCGGGAGAATAAAAGAAATGCGGACGAACAGATTAACCCGCAACATACTTATGCTATTTCCAGCTCCCAATCACCATCCTAATACATCCATGGCTCAGATCTATCATACCACACACTTAGAGCATACTAAACATCAAGCCTATCCCATAAACAACCTCTAAACAAACATTCACAAAACAACCCTCGAACATAAAGCATAAACTCACGGTTATCTTTTAAAAATGCTTGTTTGGTATGCATAATAGCCCCAACACTTTAAAAATCAGTAAAAGAGGGGTCCTAAAACTCACCTTGAAGCAGCTCTTCGAACAAAGCACCTCCAACTCGAAACCCACTTGCAACAGCAGCTTCAAAAATCCCGAACACAACCTCTAAACACCGAGAACTTCGGTTACAAGCTGCAAACTAAGCTAAAACCGAACATAAACCCGAGAACTAACCTTTTTGCAGCTTCTTCTTCCTTCTTCTTCTCCAAAAACCGATTTCTTGCTCTCCTTCTTCTTCAGCCGAGGCCAAAATGCAGATCTACTGCTTTAAGGGGCGGCCATACCCCTATTTATATTAAAATAATGAGTTTGTGTACCTTTTGCACTTTGCCCCCTTCAACTGTGCCCATTTACTTTCCTTTCTAGACACTTTTCTTTTCTCGTCTTTTAAATAAAAATTCAGGGTGTTACATGCTTGTGACTGTTACTGAGGTTGTTCAACAAGAGATCTGTTACAGAAACAACTACTATAATAGAAACACCTATGCCCATAACAGATGATATTCAGAGTACACCTCCTAGAGGTCAAGGCAATGATGATTATATTATACTCCTCCAGAGCACAGACATATAGCTGGAACATCCTCGAGTTCACTAACACCAACTACTCTGGAACAAAGAGTTCAAGTCCTACAAAGAGAGATGTTAAAGAAAAAAAATACATCTATGATTTCCATCAGATGAATCAAGACCCAGATGCTAAGATTAAGAATCTGGAACATCAGCAACAGTTCTTATTCATCTTTGTTAAGATCTTAAAGAACAATCTCAAGAGTTCACATCTAGATTTACATTCACATCAGATCAGTCTAATTAGAGTGGATTTACAGATTTTGGAGAGTCAAGTGGATAGTAGTTTGTTGATCCTGATCCTGTTGCTTATGCTCAAACAATAGAGACCACTATTGTTGATCCTGAATGTAATATGATATTGACTAAAGTGAATACTGAAGATCAACCTATGGTCAAGAAATTAGTAAAGTGATTGTTACACCAGAGCATATTATGCAAAGTACTGACCCTAAAAATAAGGATGATGGATTAGATAAGGTTGGTTATGATTTTAGTGATGATGAAGTTAGAGATGATGATGATGATGATAATGATGATGATAATGGTAATGACGATGATGGTGGTGATGATGGTAAGGATGATAAAGGAAAGAAGAAGGATGATGGTGATGGTGATGATGATCAGGGAGGAGACATGGGCTCAATTACGGGTCCTTCTAGTGATTCAGGTTTTGAAAACATCTCAGGACTAAGGCATGATGACCCAGAGGATTATGAACCATTTGATCCAGCCACAGAAGAGATGTACAAAAGAGTTTTATACTGTTAGATCATATGAGGCTGATGCAACCAAAACAACACTTAGAGTATTTTAAAGTACAACTGAAGAAGTCTTTTGAAGACAAAGCTACTCTTCCAAAGACAAATTGAAGATCTTCTGAAGCTTAAGTATGAAGAACTCCTGAAGGATAACTAAGTCTTCCGAGACTAAGTAGTTTTCCTTCCGAGATATATGAAGAACTTCCGAAGGTAGAACCAAGTCTTCCGAGACCAAGTAGTTCTCCTTCCGAAACATTCACACTTAGAAGATCCAAGATAAAGTTTTCTGAAGAATGAAGTCATGAAGACATGCAGAAGACTCGGAAGAAGTTGATTCTTCAAAGTATAAATAGCCCTCAGAAGAATTTATTCTTCCGAAGCCATTATGCCTTTGGAAGAATCAACTATGAACCAGTGGACATAAGTATGGGTTGCCTAACATTTGCTGCCAACTCTGATATACTACATGACGCTTTCCCACGCCAATGCAGTTGACTATACTTTAATCCACAGTTCACCTTTATCAGTTAGTACAGTTACCACACTTAGTTGGTGACAAAAGGTAAGTCATGGACCTGTCATGACTACCTAATCTAGGATAATATTTTATCTTAGAAACTTTACTTCTAGCAATGTAGTATTTGTCTAGTGTAAATTCCAGCTGGTTTTCCAAGTATAACCAGTTGTAGGATGCAGTATAAAGTATCTCAGGTCCTTGTATTTCTTTTTATGCTTTGTAATACTTGTAATAGAACTTGAGAGCAATATACAACATCCTTGAAAACCATATTAGTCTATTCTTGTTCTTAGTTCTGTCTTAGTTACTTGTGTTCTTAGTATCATTTACATAAACCCGGTTCCCCATTTGATCTGTTAAACGTTCTAAAACTCTCCTCATTATGAGACTGATTGTATTGACCATCCCTTAACCGCTCCGGCAATTGGTATCAGAGCTTTTTAGGCTCTTGAATTTAAGATCTCACCATCTTAAATTCCTTCAGTTTCACAAAACACTTAACAAATCAAATGGCAGCTATCACAAAAGCTGATATGGAAACCCGTATTTATGACAAAGTCTCCACTGATCACTCCTGATGAATTTGATACTTGGTGTCAAAGAAAGGAAGGCTTCATCAAGTCTCAAGATTCCAGGATGTGGGGATCTATTGTCTATGGACCTCATGTACCATCCACCTCTCAGTCGCTGCTGGTGGTGGTATGTTGAGATTTTGGATACTCAAATGGATGTTGGAGTAACTGTTAAGATTGTGGTAACTCCAACAATTAGAAGAGTTCAATCCTTCATATGGTTGAAAGGGATTGCAGAGAACCATAACATCATCTCATCTGCTACCTTGACAACTCATAAAAGGGTCCTTGCATCACCTTCCCGGAGACACCAAGAGAGAGCTACATCTAAGGAAGCCCATTCTAAGAGACAAGCTCTTCACAAACCTTTATGTCTATAGATGAAAGCACATGCAACTTTCTCTTTACCATTGAAGACCTGGACTGTATCCATCCAGATGATCTGGAGTACATGGAAATAGTCCAGCAGATGGCTCTTCTCACTCATAGAGCCAAGAAGTTTTACAAGAGGACATGGAGGAAGTTTCCAAGCAATGCAACTAGTGGAAAGTTTGGGCTGGACAAAAGCAAAGTAAAGTGTTACAGCTATAACCAAATGGGACACTTTGTTAGAGAGTGCAAGGCACGAAAGACAAATGGTGGCGAAGCACAAACCAGACCAAACTACACTGATAGAGCTCCCCTGAATAAGAAGTCCAAGCAGCAAGCTACAGTTGCTGTTGAAGAAGGAGGCTTTGACTGGAACTTTCAGGTTGAGGATGCATCTTCAAACCAAGTACTAATGGAAGATCATAAAGAAGCCAAGGTATTGGAACATTTTTGCTCACCTGAATATATTACTAAAGTAAACTGATATAGGTCTTATAACTTAGAGATGAGAACTGATCTTGAGACCTTAAAAATTTAAAAGCTAATTTCAAAATAGCTGAAAATAATTACAAACTTAAAATAGAAGACTTCAAGTTGTCTTCAGAAGAAAATTATATATTCAAGTCAAATAACTACTTATAAGAAACTTACCTTTGGAAGAAATTCGGAGATATCTTCCGAAGCTTAAATATGCTTCTAAGTACTTACATGTATTTGAAGGACAATTTTCTTCCGAAATCAATTAAGTCTCTGAAGATTTTGAGAAAGTCATTTTAACTCTTAAGCATGAACATACCAACTACAAGACTCAATAAAAGATCTCATGACTAAGTTAACTGAATGCCAGGTTGAGCTTGTGTTGGTCCTTTTGATCGATATAACAGTGCACTTGATTGATAAACACAAACAAATCCCACTGATAACATAGATATCAATGATATTTGTGTAAAATATAGATCAAACACTATAAAATATGGATGAACAATGATGAACACCTCAAGAACATTCAATAAAACCCTTGTTTGATCTGAATTGATTGCTAAATATATTACAAAGTGAAAGATGGCTCATTCAAGCTCCCAAAACCTAATTGTCACTAATCTATATATAGTGATATATTCACTAATGACATATTAAGCCCCTAGACTTAGACAATTAGAGAAATTACATATAAAACATAAAAATGACTTAAACATAAATAAATATATTTTGTTGACACCAAATATATTTATTAACAAAAAACTCCTAGCCATTTATATCTTCAACATCTTGTCTCGGTTCTTCATTTCGAACGCGTCTGTTTGCCTTTTTCGATGTCTTTGATAGTGACGTTGACCTTTGTTGACTTTGACTGTGTTGATAATATAGACTATCCTTATCAGACCCAACAATACTCCCCCTTAGTCTATCATTATCAATGTCTTGTATCGTGATCAACACCGATAAGTCAACCGTATAATGATCTTCAATTTCCCCCTAGATTGATGATTTGGTATTAAAGATTTTTCATCTTTCAGGCTCCCCCTTTTTGTATGCTCCCCCTCTTCGTGTGCATTCTTTGTGAATGATCAGGAACAACTTTTCCAACTCTCTGTTCTTGAGTGCTTCAGAAGATGTAGGAGGAGGAATCCTAGCTTGGTATCTTCTGCAAACTTGAGGAACAGGTTCTCTGGTCAGGTACTTTGCTCAGCTGATGATCGGCCATCATTTGAAGCAAAAATCTGTAACACAATCACAACCACAATCTCACAACTTCTTATCAGATCATTTCAGTTAACAAATAAACCCCTGTTTATCTGTGTGTGCAATTTCCCGTGAAATGCATGTGAAAATAATAATATTTTAATAGCATAATGTGGAAGACTTGAAATAATTTGAAATGAAGAACCCCCTTTTATATATATATATTTTAATCACTTTACACCAAGAACTAATTCGATCATGAGATCACATCCTCAAGATATACTTAAGCACAAGGATGTATTTAAACATCAACAAGTTAGTGAGATCACACTGAAGCAGAGTCTGATCACGATTTTAAAATTTTGATACCCAAAAACAGTTCAAGAATGATTGTTGGTATATTTGTCCAATTTAAAGCCATGCCTTATTCTTTTCAACGAGTGACCTGTAACTGATTTTATCATGTTTTAGATTCGATTAGAGAAGCTCAGGTAACTTGGTTCCCACATACATCCGGCAAAGATCTTATCCCGTCATCAGGGCTTATGGAGTAATATGATTAACTCTGCTTGATTTTTTTGAGGTTCAACAATGATCTTAGTTTAAGAATCATTGTGCTTTTAATTTAGGGAAAAGATGATCAGAGCTCTAGGTCTATACTTACATATAACAGAGGAGATGATCATCTAAGCGTGCTGATGAGAGCTTCAGGTCTATACTCACGTATAATAGAGAAGATCATCACTCCAGGTCAATGCTTCCGCATAGCAGAGGAGATAAGCACGAAATATACATCTGAAGAGCTAACGAGAAGCTACATTCAGGACTTGGGGATAGGGAGATTTTAGGAATGGAAAGGATCAAGGTAGAAGTCAGATACTCTCAACCTATTTTTGATGAGACTTGTAACTTTATGCAGGCCGAGATGTCATGGAAATGATCCTTATCACCGAGTTCTAAAGCTTTAGTTAGGCTACAAAATCACTGTTTACTTTGTTTTCGGGCTGAGCCTACCATGCATATCATATAATGAAACTGTCTTTTTAGATTTTAGAATTTTAAGTGATACAGACATCTACATCAGTTACTATCATTTCTCACAAAGGTACAAGTCATGCAACCAAGCATACAAAGAAAACATACTATCATTTATCAGTCATCCCAAATCAAATTCTTAGTTCCCATTTCAATTACACTAGCAAAGAAAGTCTTTCAAATTATACTAGCAAAAAGATGAGAAATGAAATACCAAGAAAAATGCAGTAATTGTGAAGTGTGAACTGTAATAGTGCAGATAAGTATCCAAAATATGGATGAGATACCAAAACCATAACCTGTTTGTTGCACTTCAAATTTGACTGAGGAACATTCTCTGTCGGTAAACCAGATTACTAACAGTCCTCCTGAACTGTTCCTGCACTCATTAACAGATTAGTTAGAGAGAGGGACCCAGGCCATCGTTGTCCTGAGAGTTCCTTTTCATCAGTGTATGTAACCTGTTTAAGCACACACTCTTTTGAAAAATCATTTATTTCTTTATCATTTTCATTTGTTTTACTTTCCAAATTTGTTTCTGTTCAATTACTTTTGATTTGAAAGAATTGAATTTGGAAATCATTTTCTTCTTAAGACCCGAAGGATGAGATTTTAATTTTGAAACATTGGTCTTTTTCATCTATGAATCATGTGAAACCGGCTTCACATGAGAAGGTTTGGATAGATTGTTCTTCATCCAACCATTCAAAGATATGTGCCTTTTACCTTTTGAACCAAAGAAGCAACTTGTGTTATTCTTACCACCCGAAGCCTGCCTTTGAACCTGAGGGCACATCTTTAGCACATGACCTTCCTTTCCACATCTAAAGCAAGCCTTGAAAGGCATTTGGTTCTTTATAGTCCCATGGAGAATAGGAGAGGGTAGAGCCTGCTTTGAGGTTGTTGTAACTTTTTGACAACCTTGAAGCTTCCTCTTTTGGATATCAGGAAATTGAACCTTTTAAGGCTTTGTCAATATGGATTTCGAACTGGGCTATGATTTGATTTGTGATGTTTCGGGAGCTAAGATCTGAACATTCTTCTTAGAACCTTTTTGTATGACTAGTGACTTGTTAGACTTGGAAGCATATTTGTGAAGATCATGATGGATAGCAGATGAAGATGGTGATTGTTTCTGCTGAGCTTTGGAGGAACTGCTGATTTGCTTAGCAGTTGGAGATGAGATCCGTATAGGTCTTGATTTGACTTTTGGAAGCATTTGACACTTGAACTTCAGGTGACTTGATGATCTCTGATTCATCATCAGAGCTTGTCCAGTCTTGTATACACAAGTCAGCTTCTAATGGATCTTGGTTGATAACTTTTGTTGGTTTAGTTTGTGTTGTTGAGTTCTGATTACTTGATGATTCCACAGCTGTTCCTTCTTTGACAAACTTGACAGGAACAAACGAAGGGATGTTACCTGTCTTGAGTTTGTTAAAGAAGTTACTGTAAACAACTGATACTGGTTTTGAAGCATCAGAGGTGGAATTATCATTTTGCAGATTAGATCCTTGCTTGATGAGCCCCAAACCTGCAGGAAAATCATATTCATCTCAAACATCTTTGTGATTAACGCTGCTTAAACCTACATGTAAACTGTTAGTATTTGCAGCTTCAATTAAATCATTAGATGGATGAGGTTAGGCATAGGAGAGTAACAATGATTGCTAGGAGGAGGATAAACATATGAAGTTTCACCACATCCCACACCCTTTTTTATTCTTGCTCCCTTTGTTTAGAGAATAGTTCTTCCTGTTTCATCCCATATATCGTCCATTTGTCAAGTTTAGTTTTAAGCTTGCTAGTCTCAAATTCTGCTAAGGTGACTTGTTTGCTCAAAACATTAATCTCGACATTCTTTTCTAAAAGATCTCTTTTTAAAAGATCATTTTATTTTAAAGCTTCCCTTAGTTTGATAGAATATTTTGACTCATTGATTTTAAGTTCTTTTTTTATTCGATTTAATTTATTTTCATTTTCTAACAATAACTTGTTAGCTTTATAAACCCCACATAAACGAATTTTGCAGGGAGGAGAACACATGTCTTGAACTATCTCATAGAGGAGTCCCATAACTATCTTTTCCGCAGCAAGTGCTTTTTCACATTGACAGACAGGAGTGTCCTTTTTGTATTCTTCCTCCTTAGCAGCTCTCTTATTAGCTTCTTCAGCTACACCTTCATCTTGCTTTCCTTCATCCTGAACTTTACATCGACTTGCACAATCACCAACATCACCAAAACTCTCTCTTTTAGTATCACACCTGAATTCTTTGATAGGGTCAAAATCCTCAACAGAATCCTCATCGCTGTTTTCCACCTCAGCCATCAATGCATGGTTCACTTCTTCTTCAGACTCTATACTGATCTTAGTACTTGAAGATACACCTCCATACATGCATTGATTGTACTCTCTTCTTTTCATATCCAATTCAAATAACTTCAATTTGTTGATAACTTCCAAGAGTTTGTAGTCAGCAAAATTTCTTTCTTGTTTTAACAACCTAACTTGTGGACTCCACTGTGGAGGAAGAGAGTCCAAAAGTTTTGTGACTTGTTCATGGTTCCCCAGCTGGTCATCATACTTCTTAAGATTGCTTGCTACCATCAAAAATCGATCAACAAAATCAGATATCTTTTCATCTTTCATGGCTGCAAAAGAATCAAACCGACTTTGTGCTGATATTAGATTATCAGATTTATGGAAATTAGCTACTTCTGAAGAAGACATTTTAGAAATGATCAGAGGCTAATTTCGCTGAAATTTCACTATATTCGCTGACAAATTCGCTGAATTTTCACTAATTTCGCTGCAAGTTCGCTGGTAATTTCACTCGTAATTTCGGCAGCAGTTTCGCCCAGCAATGGCACACAAATGCTAGTTTCGCAGACTAATCTCACCCGAAACTAGTTGAACTTTCGTTCAGAGAAAATTTTGGCAGCAATTTCGCTGGGATTGGCACACAAACACTTGAACTTTCGTTCAACACAAGTACTTTCGCTGGAATAAGGAAACCAGATCTAAAAACCAAGAACAGCTTAGTTTCGCTGAAGGAACCCTAGTTTCGCCAGGCGAAACTATGTAGTTTCGCTGAAAGATGCTGTAATTTCGCTGGACGAGCTATAAATTCGCCCAACATATCTGGACAGCCTTTTTCAGCACGATGAGCCCCAAACCTGCAAGAAAATCATATTCATCTTGAACATCTTTGTGATTAACGCTGCTTAAACCTGCATGTAAACTGTTAGTATTTGCAGCTTCAATTAAATCATTAGATGGATGAGGTTGAGGCATAGGAGAGTAACAATGATTGCTAGGAGGAGGATAAACATATGAAGTTTCACCACATCCCACACCCTTTTTTATTTTTGCTCCCCTTTGTTTAGAGAATAGTTCTTCCTGTTTCATCCCAGATATTGTCCATTTGTCAAGTTTAGTTTTAAGCTTGCTAGTCTCAAATTCTGCTAAGGTGACTCGTTTGCTCAAAACATTAATCTCGACATTCTTTTCTAAAAGATTTCTTTTTAAAAGATCATTTTTTTTAAAGCTTCCCTTAGTTTGATAGAATATTTTGACTCATTGATTTTAAGTTCTTTTTTATTCGATTTAATTTATTTTCATTTTCAAACAATAACCTGTTAGCTTTATAAACCCCAAATAAACGAATTTTGCAAATCTCAATGGATTTGAGATCTGATGATTCCTATGGCTTCCCATACCAAAATCGAGCAATCCTTAATCAATTTCCATATCCAAAACACTCAGATCAGATAGAAAATGAATGGAATAGTGACTTAGAACTTGAACCAAACAAAACTCAAAAATCAAGAGCACAATGGCTCTGATACCATATCTTGGTCCACTTGATCGTTGATATAGTGCACTTGATTGATAAACACAAAGAAATCCCACTGATAACATAGATATCAATGATATTTCTATAAAATATAGATCAAACACTATAAAATATGGATGAACAATGATGACACCTCAAGAACATTCAATTAAACCCTTGTTTGATCTGAATTGATTGTTGAAGATATTACCAAGTGAAAGTCCCTCAATCAATGGCTCATTCAAGCTCTCCAAAACCTAATTGTCACTATTCTATATATAGTGATAATATTCACTAATGACATATTAAGCCCCTAGACTTAGACAATTAAATAAATTACATATAAAACATAAAAATGACTTAAACATAAATAAATATATTTTGTTGACACAAAATATATTTATTAACAATAAACTCCTAGTCATTTATATCTTCAACATCTTGTCTTGGTTCTTCGTTTCGAACGCGTCTGTTTGCCTTTTCCGATGACTTTGATAGTGACGTTGACCTTTGTTGACTTTGACTGTGTTGATAATATAGACTATCCTTATCAGACCCAACAGCTTGTGATCAGCAAAGCCAGGGCAAACGTGTTCTTGAAGAAGAGACCTTCAAGAACATGATATCCTCATCCTTGCATGCAAAAGTCTGTTATCAAAATAAGCAGGGACTGAGATCTACTAAAAGAGCTCCTCCACACACTCTATTGTCTGTAAGACCTCCAAGGTGTGGAACTTGTGAAGATGAGCTTTCCTTTATAGACCCTATAGATGAAGAGGATGAAAGGAGATAGTGAAGGATGATTCTGAGAAGAGTGAAGAAGATCATCCTAAAAAGGCTCACTATTCTCCTGAGGAGAGAAAAGAATCTGGGATGACCAAGTCTAAGAGGAAGAACTTGATCATGAAAGCAAAGAGAAAATCAAAGAAGGCTCAAGAGATCAAGGCCACTTTCAACTCTAAACAGAAACAAGTGTTTATCTCTGCAGGATTTGAAGTGGTGAAGGCTGAAGACTCAACTATGAACTCTAGTACCAGGAGTTCTAGTTCATGTCCAACTCATTCCAGCAAAGAGAAGAAGGCTGATCAGTTGTGTATCACTATTACACAGCCTAAACCATCCAGTTCCAAGAGCAAGCTTCACCCTAAGAAGCTTGCTGCATCATCTGTGAAGATGAAGATGGAGGTGGAAAGTGATCAAGTTTAGTCTTTCTCTCAAATGAAGACTCTCAGAAGGAAGCAAATGGATTACATCATGTGTGGTAGTACTTCTCATCTTCTTAAGGATTGCATCTACAATCTTAAAAGTACTATTCACATGATCAAAGAGAACTTCTGAGAAGAAGAAAAACTAGCTTCGGAAGGAAAATCTTTTCCCTTCGGAAGCTCCAAGGTGAAAAGAAGACAAGTGAAAACTTGCCTTCGGAAGAAATTTGGTCTCGGAAGAAAGCAATGCTTCCGAAGTACTGAAGCCTGCTGCAGCGAAAGGAAGATCTTCCAAGGTCCAGTCTCCAAAACTTTCAAAGTTTGTCAAAACTTCTGAGGTGTTGAAGGTCAAGTCCAATCTTTCAAAGATGGTGTGGAAGATGAAGAAAAACCAAATGACTAAAAGTTCTTCATCAGCAACAGCTAATGATCCTCAAAGCTTGAACATAGGATCAATTACTATTACATTGTCTTTAAATCACTTTGATAAGCCCAAGACCAAGGCTTGGATTTTCCAAATAGGACAGATAAAGCCCGACATCTTCAAGAGTATGGGGAAGCCAACTGCTGGCTTCTTATAGGGTAGAAACAACCTTTGTTCCAAAAATGTTAGAGCTCATTGCTCAAGGTGACAACCTAGCAGCACCAGCTAGTGTTGAACCCACACATTCTACTTCTCAACCACTAATACAACCAAACATAACCATCACCTACCAAAGAAAATCCAAACGAACCCCTGCACATGCTACTCAGTTTATGCAGGCCCCTAGATCATCACCCATATAGGAGGAAGTCGACACTGGAGCTCCCACTTCTCCTGAGAAGCAAACCACTCTCATCTCAACAATGATTAGTGCTGAGGTTCCTCATGCTCAGCCTGATGAGCTCATAACCCCCACAGCTTTAAGAATTCACTCGGAGTCTCAAAACTCCAGTGAACAACCTTCAGGGGACAATTACCATCCCCAGCCTCTTGATCTAAACCAACCAATCCCAAACCTTGAATTCTATAATGATGAAGACATGGGATTCAGTGAGTATCATGAGTCTCTCTTCTCCACCCCTGCTCAAGGAGAGATGAGTAATCCTATTTCTCCCATGTCTAGCCCACATCATCCACCTACTACTGCGGTGGATCTCCCTGAACCTGTTCAGGAGGTCCATATGGAAGAGGCTCTCACTTCAGCAAGTGATTACATCATTCAGACCTCAAGCATTGGAAACCCAATCTCTTAACACTTCACTTGAAGTTGTCATGATGCAGGGGAAATCCAGCAGCCAAGAACAAAGTGCTGGTGATAAGGAAGAAGACCTTGGTCCTATTCTCTCATCCCCCCATGATTGTTTTGATGAAGATAAGGGGAGTCTGAAACTAAAGGTTCAAAAACTGACAAAAACATGCACCTATTTAGTCTTAAAGATAAGTCACCTGGAATCTCAGGTGACTGTCTTCAAAGGAGGGTCAATGACCAGCAACTTGAGATCATCGATCTCAAGGGTAGTTAGCTGAGAGACCACTCAAGAGAACTCAACCAGGTCCACAAGAACCTACGGATATGACAGACCCAACCCCAAGCTCACCTATGTAAGAAGGTCATGCTACCAAAAAGGGAGAGAAAGTCCAAACAATCACAGAACCTGGTCGTTCTTCACAGAGTATGGACTTTGAGGATTCACCACCCTCACTTGCAATAGTCCATACTCAGCAACCTCCTCAAGTCTATATGAATGTTGACTCACTTGCCCAAGTCTACATGGATGTGGACTCACTCATACAAAGTTTGTTTGAGTAAGGTATTCCCAGAGCTATGCCTACCCCATCTTATAACATTGAGAATCAAATCATGGGATGGAGGTATGACAATGATAGAAGAGCTCTAGTCATCTCTAGATCTCAGGATCAACAGGAAATTTTCAACTTTTTCAACCTGAGCTTCTATGAGAGCATCCATCTGATTGATCTTCCACTTGTCAACCCAAGTCAAAACAGACAAGCTGCAAGACTAGCAGATAGGATTCAAGAAAAGGTTTTTGAAGAATACAATCTAAGGTAAAGACTATATAAACAAAGGCTAACAGGTAAGACTTTTGGTCAACTAGATGTTGAGGTGGACCCCAAGATTAGCTTTGAAGGGGAAGCCTTGACTGAAGGCCCAGAAGTTGAACCTGTGAACCTTGAGATAGAACTTCTTCAGCACCCATTATCCTCAGTGAGGCACCAGCTGGTGAAGGTGCTTCTCAACCTCTCTCTAGCCAGAGCTTGATTACTGAGTCAAGAAATAAAGGCCAAAGCTCTCTCCACCCTAAGTCACGAAGGCCTATGAGTGACAAAGGGAAAAGAAAACTAACTTCTGAGGAGATTGAGGAGGAAATTGAGAGGAAGAGGAAGCTAAGGGGAGAAAGTTCAAAAGGGTCTCTAGGCTTCATGGAAGTTGCTATCAGGGCTGCCCCCAGGCCAAAACTCAGGATGATGAGTTTAGGGCAGGCAGGATAAACTACTTGGGGACCAGAAACAACAATGTGGATGAATTACTCTCTCTCCTCTTAGAAGCTGCAAGGTCAAGAGCCATCATCCAAAAGAGCCAAAAGAAGTCTACTAACAGACAAAGGATGATGAGCTTCTTAAAGCTCTATGGATTCTCAAGAAGGAGGATTGGTCCAATGTGTCTATCCACTATGGATAAGCACATTAGAGTGATCAAGTAGAAGATTAAATAGGGAGAGCTTGTTGACTTGCATTTTCCACCAAGTCCAGCTCATCTTGAGGTTGTCAAGGTTGAACCCCTTGAGACAACACAACCTGGACCTAGGGCTAAATCTCAGCTAACTTCATCTTTAGATCCACAGTAGGGTGCTCTTCAACCTGTGAGAGAAAAGAACCGAACCAAGAAGTGGATGGGAAGTTTGTTGGATCATATGAGGCTGATGCAACCAAAACAACACTAAGAGTATTTGAAGTACAATTGAAGAAGTCTTCCAAAGACAAATTGAAGATCTTCCGAAGCTTAAGTATTAAGAACTTCTGAAGGAAAACTAAGTCTTCCGAGACTAATTAGTTTTCCTTCCAAAGTATATGAAGAACTTTCGAAGGTAGAACCAAGTCTTCCAGGACCAAGTAGTTCTCCTTCAGAAGCATTCATACTTAGAAGATCCAAGACAAAGTCTTCGAAGAATGAATTCATGAAGACTTGCAAAAGACTCGGAAGAAGTTGATTCTTCTAAAGTATAAATAGGCCTCGGAAGAATTTATTCTTCCAAAGCCATTTTTCCTTCAAAAGAATCAACTATGAACCAGTGGACATAAGTATGGGTTGTCTGACATCCGCTGCCAACTCTGTTATACTGCATGGCACTTTCCCACGCCCATACTTTAATCCACTATTCACCTTTATTAGTTAGTACAGTTACCATACTTATTTGGTGACAAAAGGTAAGTCATTGAGTTTTCATGACTACCTAATCTAGGATAATATTTTATCTTAGATACTTTACTTCTAGCAATGTAGTATTTTTCTAGTGGTAAATTCCAGCTGGTTTTCTAAGTATAACCGGCTGTAGGATGTAGTATAAAGTATTTCAGGTCCTTGTATTTCTTTTTATGCTTTGTAACACTTGTAATAGAACTTGAGAGCAATATACAACATCCTTAAAAACCATATTAGTCTGTTCTTGTTCTTAGTTCTGTCTCAGTTACTTGTGTTCATAGTATCACTTACATAAACCCAGTTCCCCATTTGATCTGTTAAGCGTTCTAAAACTCTCCTCATTGTGTGACTGATTGTATTGACCATTTCTTAACCGGTCCTGCATATACATCTCAACAGCAATCTTGGTTGAGCAGTCTGATGAAGAGCTAGGTCCGTCTGATGACTTGGACTAGTCAATAGATTAAAGTGTTGTATTTGGCAACAGTCTACAAATTCTCAGATATTTTGCCCAATTGAAGCTGATGAATATATTTATTATTTAGCAGCTCAACTTGGTTGGTTGATGACGAAGGCCCTGAACAATAAGATGTATGCTTATGGTGGCAATTACAAAGTTGCAGAAGTATATTTTTGAAGATTTTATTCACCAAGCCTAGGGGGAGATTGAAGGGATTGAACCTAGAGGCTTGGAAAATCAAAACAAGATATTGCAGAACATATTCCCACACGAGAAGTTTGAATCGTGCGAGAAGAAGTTCTCGTGCGAGACACTTTTTGGTTTAGTATAAATAGTTTTCTTTGTTCAATTTGGAAGTATCATGATATTGTGCAAAAATTCTTAACTTTGTATTAATTATCAGAGAGTGATCGAGTGCTAATAATTCAAGGTTTAATTGATCTAATTATTTGATTTTACATCATGATTATAGTTGTCACACCCTTAAAATCCATGTGCGGGGTTTTACTGCGAGGCGTGTCACATACCAGGATCTCAGTCAATAGTTACTCAGAAAGACTCTATATGAACCAACATACCAAAATCAGAGTTTAACTTTAAAATGATGCGGAAACGTTTAATAAACTAGAGAAACTAAAGTAAAGTGACATAATGTAAAATGCGCAAACACACGCGCCCAAAGTAGTACCAACAAAGACTTAAATGTTTAACAATCAAACCAAGTACAAAATTTCAATCATACTGACAACTACAATGATGCTTGACCCATACACGTGCTCCTAGGCAATGGTAACCTCAACCTGATAATAGCATACTAAAAGAGTCAACACAATGGTTAGTGAGTTCAAGAGTTTGCGTAAAACATAACTGTAACAGTATAAAATATAAGGGTAAAATATAAGAGCGCATGAATTAGATAGCTAGTCTAAATTCACAAGTAATAATCATAGTGATTTTGCGATCGAAGCTGACTGTGTTCCGTTTGTTGCCTCCCGTCATGACTTACCTGGTCATGACGATGTTCGTGTTAGGACAAAATTGCACCCGTTTGACCTCGAGTCGCACAGGTGGGGCTCGTCAGAACCAGTAGTACTACCCATGATTTCCTGCTAATCATCATTATTAACAATCCAAAGTGTGAGGACTTTCATGGTATTCAGCACTAAATCATACTATACACAACTCATACAAAGTAAGCGTTTGTAAAACCAGTATGCTATCTCCCCTAAAAGAGAGTATGTAAAAGAGTGGGGCATGAACCCACCTGGTGTGCACAACAAAGACTTAAGAGCTTAACTTGAAATAGAGAGTGGAAAGACAACCTTCAGAGGTCACCTAGAACAAGCAAGTACATAAGTACGTTTACACAGAATCATGATGAAACCCTAAGTGCTCTATAAACCAAAAAACTCAAGGTTTTGGAAAAACAAAACACATTGACCCAGTTGACCCGTTGGTGACATTATAGGTGAAATTCCATTTAAATCAAACATACGGTTCATCTCACCTGATTATCATGCAAGTTATTCACATATATCACTTCATTAACCACATGTACTCCCTAGATTATCAAAAAACTTGATTTTCATACAAGTATTGTGAATCTCAAGTAATCATCATGTTTAACATAATTATACCATAGCTAATGCATCATACATAGAATCAAATCATGCATAACATGCCATGTGAAGCCACTCACGACTTCACACCCTAAACCCTGCCTATCCTACTAAGTAGGGGCCTCAGATTCGCATGCGTGTATGATGATCATCATCATATTATTCAACAGAATCCATGCCAACCAAAATATTCAACCATGATCTATTACAACCCAAACAATAGTACTATCAATACCCATATGACCCATCATCATGTATACCCACAAAAAGACCAAATCTTTCAATTGACCAATTAAACATTCATACAACCCAAACAATGCATTCTACCATATTAGAAATCATCCATGAACATGCTAACATGATCCTAAAGTCACAAACATGCCCAAATCATCATATTCAAGATTTTGTGCAAATAAAGTTCCCTTTTGGGAAAGTAAATCCCAAAATCTATCTAACACCCAATACATTCATGATTTCATTAACAATATACAATTCAAACTCATGCTATCGTCTAGACATGTTCTACACATCAAATCATCATGATTCATTAATCTTCAAAATCAAAAGTTTCTACTTTTGGTAATACATGAACTACACTATCCATTCTTAGATTTCTAGCATAATCATCATCAATCTAACATCCCCATAACATGATAAACACTTTAACAACATCAATTCATCATCCAATCATCATATTCATGCAAATAAAGTTACTATTATTAGTAACCTATGAACAACGCAACAAAATCGAAGCTTTCTTGCATAATCAACGTAAACTAGCATCAATATAACCTAACTAACATCATAACAACAACAAAACAACCAAGAATCAACCTTCAATTGCAGTTTTTGAACACCAACCTTCGACCATAACCAAAATACATGAAAAAAACACCAAAAGCTAACCTTAAACGTGTAATGGCTTGTATTTGATATTTCCAATGTGTTCTATTGCTTGTATCGATCAAAACCGACCTCCAATGGCTTGTTCTAGGCTGAAATTCGAAGTGTGTGTGTGTGTGGGGGGGTCTATCGCGGCCGAAGGGTGGGTATTAGGGTTGGGATTTCCTTTTGTTTTATTTAATTTATGGTAATTACTCTTTAAACCCTTGCAATTTGTATTTTATAAAAATTAGGCTTTTAAACACTCTTTTAAAATTTTTTTAACTAAAGTAATAAACATATAAACTAATAATAACAATTATATGCATTATCTTTACCAAATACAGAATATACGAATTAAATACACACGTTGCCACGCTACGCGATAAAATTCACAATTAATATTTAAATCACGTAATCACCACTAATAACCAACATAGCTAGTTAAATAATTATTTGCTTATCATTACCAATCATTATTAAGTCACTAACGTTCAACGACAACTAGTGTGTGCTAACGACACGTGTATACAAGACTTAACGGAACTAACGAAGTTTGGTAACAGAAAATTACCGGATGCCACATTATCCCCATGTTGAAAAAATTTTCGTCCCGAAAATTGCGTTACATGGTGTGTTCCATCACTGGTCTACTGCATTGGTACAAAGTAGTCGAGTGAGTTTCGGGTGAGTTGTCACATCATCCCCATGTTAAAAGAAATTTCGTCCTGAAATTTAAATCAATACCTTTGCCGGTTGGCATCGTCTTTTCGAATAGCTGAGCATACTTAAGCTTCATCTAGTCCTCACGTTCCCACATGAATTCCGGTCCATGTCTCGGGTTCCAACAAACCTTGACTATGGCTATCTTACTTTGCTTAAGTGTCTTTACCTCACGATCCATCACCTCGACTGGTTACTTAATAAAGCTTAATTGTTCATCTACTTGGACTTCCTCAAGCGGTACGATCATCATTTCATCCGTTAAACACTTCTTTATATTTGAAACATGGAATACGTCATGGATTCCACTCAATGAATCAGGTAGGGCTAGTCTATAGGTCACTAGACCTATTGTTTCCAATATCTCAAATGGTCCAACGTATCTCGGATTTAGCTTTCCTCTTTTACCAAACCAAATCACGCCTTTCCATGGTGAGACTTTCAATAAGACTTTGTCACCAACCTGGAACTCTAGAGCTTTCCGTCGCTTATCCGCATAACTTTTCTGTCTATCGCGCGCTGTAGCCATACGGTTCCTTATTTGTACAATCTTCTCAGTGGTCTCGTGTACTAACTCAGGACCCGTTAGCTGGCTATAACCAATTTTAGCCCAACAAACTGGTGATCTACATTTTCGCCCATACAAAGCTTCAAAAGGTGCTACCTTTATGCTAGTGTGATAACTGTTGTTGTAAGAAAATTCCACCAATGGTAGGTGAACTTCCAAGTTATTCCCGAAGTCAATCACATAAGCACGTAGCATGTCCTCCAACGTCTGTATGGTACGCTCACTTTGACCGTCGGTTTTCGGATGATAAGCAGTACTCATGTCTAATCGCGTACCTAAAGATTTTTGCAACGACTGTCAGAAGTGCTATGTAAAACGAGCATCGCGGTCAGAAATGATTGAAACCGGTACACCATGTCTTGAAACTATCTCCTTCAAATAAAGTCAGGTTAATTTCTCCATTTTGTCTGTTTCCCTTATTGCCAAGAAATGAGCAGACTTCGTTAATCGATCCACAATAACCCATATCGTGTCACAACCAGTAGGAGTCCGAGGTAGCTTGGTAATGAAATCCATTAAGATCTGTTCCCACTTCCACATAGGGATCTCAGGTTGTTGTAATAGCCCAGATGGTTTCTGATACCCCACTTTTACTTTTGAACAGGTCAGACACTTGCTCACATAGGTAGCTACATCCGCTTTCATATTAGGCCACCAATAGTGCGCCTTCAGATCATGATACATCTTGTCAGATCCAGGATGTATAGAGTACTTAGACTTGTGTGCCTCACTCATGGCCAAGTCCCCCAGATTTCCATGCAGAGGTACCCAAAGTCTATCCATGAAGTAACGAATTCCATCCGCTTTTACCTCTAATTGTTTTTCCATTCCTCTTAAAGATTCAGACCCAATGTTTTCTGCTGTCAAAGCTTCTGTCTGAGCCTCTTGGATTTTTTTAGATAACTGTGTGCTAATGGTAAGCTGCAAAGCTCACACACATCGAGGCTTAGCAGTTTCTTTCCTACGCAGCGCGTCAGCGACTACATTTGCTTTCCTCGGATGATATCTGATGGCACAATCATAGTTGTTCAGTAGCTCTACCCAACGTCTTTGCCTCATGTTCAATTCCTTTTGCTCAAAGATGTGCTGAAGACTCTTGTGATAAGTGTAAATAGTGCATTTGGTACCGTACAAGTAGTATCTCCAGATCTTTAAGGCAAAAACTACCGCACCCAGCTCCAAGTCATGGGTGGTATAGTTCTTCTCATGAACCTTCAGTTGTCTAGAGGCATAAGCTATTACCTTATCTTGTTGCATCAGTGCACACCCAAGTCCTTGAATAGAAGCATCGTAGTAGACTACGAAGTCATCACTTCCCTCTAGTAATGCCAATATCGGTGCGCTACACAGTTTCTGTTTCAGCAACTGGAAAGCAGATTCCTGACTCTCATCCCATTTATACGTCGTTCCCTTATGAGTCAAAGCTGTGAGGGGTTGAGCAATATTAGAAAATCTTTCGATGAACCGTCGATAGTATCCTGCCAGTCCAAGAAACTGTCGTATCTTACTTGGGGTCTTAGGAACCGACCAATTCTTTATCACTTCAATTTTTGCCGGATCAACATGTATTCCTTTCTCGTTAACAGTATGACCCAAGAATTGCACTTCGCGTATCCAGAAATCACACTTAGAAAATCTGGCCTACAATTGTTCTTTTCTATGTAATAGATTAAACGTAAGTGCTATCCATGTTCTTCCTCAGTCCTTGAGTAGATCAATATGTCATCGATAAAGACAATAACAAACTGATCAAGATAGGGTTTGCACACGCGATTCATGAGGTCTATGAATACCGCTGGTGCATTCGTCAACCCGAATGGCATGACCAAGAACTTGTAGTGACCGTAACGTGTACGAAAGGCAGTCTTCGAGATGTCCTCCTCTCGAACTCTCAACTGATGATACCTAGACCTCAGGTCAATCTTAGAATAATAGCTTGATCCTTGCAGTTGATCAAACAAATCATCTATACGAGGTAAGGGATATCTATTCTTGATCATGACTTTGTTCAGTTTCCTATAGTCAATGCACATTCAAAATGTACCATCCTTCTTCTTGACAAATAGAACTGACGCTCCCAGGGCGACGAACTGGGTCAGATAAATCCTTGATCCAATAGTTCTTGGAGTTGAGCAGATAATTCCTGCAGTTCGTTTGGAGCTAACCGGTAAGGTGCTCTCGCAATCAGAGCGGCTCCTGGAGTCAAATCAATTTGGATTTCGACTTGATGATGAGGTGGTAGTCCGGGCAGGTCCTCCGGAAACACCTCAGAAAACTCACAAACCACGGGGATATCCTCTATCTTCTTTTCCTCTGTCTGTTTATCTGTGACAAGTGCCAATATGCTAGTCGACCTTTCCGTAACCACTTATGTGCCTTTATGAACGAGATGATGCCCATCACTTCACCACTCCAATCTCCTCAGACCGAGAGAATTTCTTCGCCGTTAGGAATCCATATAACCTTCTCATGAAATATGATTTCCGCTTGCTTGTCAGAAAGCCAATCCATGCCGACTACTACATCGAAGCTCCCAAGTGTAATAGGCATGAGATCTATGTCGATGGTATGACCAGTAAGTTCTATCTTGCAGCCTCTAAGGATATGTGTCACGTGAATCTGTTTACCATCTGCTAACTCTACGGTGTACTTAGATTCTAATGTTGAAGGCATATCACTTAAAAGACTACTAAACTTAGTGAAAATAAAGCTTTTATCAGCTCCAGTATCAAATAATATGGTAGCAAAAGGACCATTAACCGAAAATTTACCAGTTACAGTTGTAGGGTTGTTTAGAGCCTCACCTGAGCCAATGACGAGGCTCTTCCTTTGGCTCCATTGTTATTGCCACCATTGTCATTTCTATTTCTGGTGTTGTTGTTGTTCCCGTTGTTGTTGTTGCCATTGTTGTTCCCGCCATTTCCATTCCTCCTAAGCTGTGGACAATTGCGTCTGTAATGACCTTCTTTTCCGCACTCGAAACAACCTTTTGGAGTTTCTTGAGATTGCTAAGACTTCTTCATCAATTCACCACGGCAATCCTTGGCTGCATGTCCAACTTTACCACAACGCTGGCATTTGAAATTATCACACCTGCCGATGTGGTGGTAATTGCATTGATTGCATTTGGGATTTTTCCTAACATAGCCTCCTTGTCCCTGTGATGCCGAGGATGACTGATTGAAATTTCAGTTGTTATCAAACCTCCTTTGTTGTTGGGGAGGTTGGTGCTGTTGTACATACGACTGCTGTTGTTGTGGCTGGTTGCTGGAGGATGAGCCTTTGTTACTAATGTTCTCCCACTTTCGTTTGTTATCAGGCGCACTAGCAACCGCGCCCTGTTTGGGTAACCGTCCTTGCTCAACTGCCTGGTCAGTCAGCCTGTGGGATGACTGGATAGCCTGCTGTATGGTAGTGGGGTTGGAAGCAGTTACCATACTTTGAATCTCCGGAACCAAGCCACGTAGATAGAGCTCAATCCGCTTAACCGGCGTGTCGATCATGAATGGGCAAAGTGTTGCCAAGTCGTGAGACCTCATGGTGTAAACCTCGATCTAAGATTCCTTCTATCTTTAATTGCCAAAAAGCCTCCAACTTTTGGACTTCATCCAGTTCTTCCTCCGGATCTTCTTCTGGTTCTTCCTCATTAGGGTCTTCCCCAGGTGCAGGGGCTTCAACAATCTGAAGCGCTGCTAGCTGTGCCTCTAGATCAGCAAACCTATCATCGATCACTATGTTATGGTGATCTTGCGTGTCCATGCGCTCAGTAAGTGCTACAACGTTGCTTGCTAGGGTATGATCTCCACCAATGGCCATTGAGAGTCGCTCTTGAAGCGTCTCTACCTGGTAGCGCAACTAACGCATCTCAGATCGTAAAGCAGAGTTCTCATCAGTGAGTCATCGGATACGCTGTCGCTCTGTGTCTAGAGTGGCTACCAAAACTGCAAATGCCTGCTCTAGAGGAATGTCCAAGGTAGGAAGTGTAGGTAGTGCAAAGGCAGTCAATGACCAAGTCCTAGGTCGAGTAGGAGCTACTGGTGGTACACGCTCTCTATAAGCCATACGGTTTATGTAGGTGGGGTAGAAATCCCAGTTCCGCGGAGGATCGAGCTCAGGCGGTATGAAAGGCTGATCCCAGTCTATCTCGCTAGGAGGATAAGGATGTCGGGGCCAGTTAAATCCCCTATCAGGTACGGGAGAAGTAGGAGGTGACTCAAATCGTGCCTGTCTCTTGCCCAAATCACGGGATGACGATGTCATGCTACGAAGTACGTGTTGCGTATGCCAATGAGTATATAGTAAAGAATAAGTGACAAGTAACTAACAAACTGTGTGGTTATAGTCTAGTGTGTGTATGCAACCTAGTTCCCTATAACCAATGGCTCTGATACCAATCTGTCACACCCTAAAATTCACGTGCGGGGTTTTATCGCGAGGTGTGTGACATACCAGGATCTCAGTCATTACTTACTCAGAATGACTCTATATGAACCAACATACCAAAATCAGATTTTAACTTTAAAACGATGCGGAGGCATTTAATAAACTAGAGATACTAAAGTAAAGTGACATAATGTAAAATGCGCAAACACACGCGCCCAAAGTAGTACCAACAAAGACTTAAATGTTTAACAATCAAACCAAGTACAAATTTTCAATCATGCTAACAACTATAATGATGCTGACTGGTGCACGTGCTCCTAGGAAATGGTAACCTCAACTTGAGAATAGCATACCAAAAGAGTCAACACAATGGTTGGTGAGTTCAAGAGTTTGCGTAAAACATAACTGTAACAGTATAAAATATAAGGGTAAAATATAAGAGTGCATGAATTAGATAGCTAGTCTAAATTTACAAGTAATAATCATAGTGATTTCCCGATCGAAGCTGACTGTGTTTCTTTTATTGCCTCCCGTCACGACTTACTAGGTCATGACGATGTTCGTGTTAGGACAAAATTGCACCCGTTTGACCTCGAGTCGCACAGGTGGGGCTCGTCATACCCGGTAGTACTACCCAAGATTTCCCGCTAATCATCATTATTAACAATCCAAAAGTGTGAGGACTTTCATGGTATTCAGTACTATATCATACTAAACACAACTCATATAAAGTAAGCGTTTGTAAAACCAGTATGCTATCTTCCCCAAAAGAGAGTATGTAAAAGAGTGGGGCATGAACTCACCTGGTGTGCAAAACAAAGACTTAAGAGCTTAACTTGAAAGAGAGAGTGGAAAGACAACCTTCAGAGGTCACCTATAACACGCAAGTACATAAGTACGTGTACACAGAATTATGATGAAACCCTAAGTGCTTATAAACCAAAAAACTTAAGGTTTTGGAAAAACAGAACACATTGACCCAGTTGACCCGTTTGACCCGTTGGAGATATTATAGGTGAAATTCCATTTAAATCAAACATACGGTTCATCACACCTGATTATCATGGAAGTTGTTCAAATATATCACTTCATTAACCACATATACTCCTTAGATCATCATAAAACCAGATTTTTATACAAGTCATGTGAATCTCAAGTAATCATCATGTTTAACATAATTATACCATAGCTAATGCATCATACACATAATCAAATCATGCACAACATGCCATGTGAAGCCACTCATGACTTCACACCCTAAACCCTGCCAATCCTACTAAGTAGGGGCCTCAATTCGCACGCGTGTAAGACGATCATCATCATATTATTCAACAGAATCCATGCCAACCAAAATATTCAACCATGATCTATTACAACCCAAACAATAGTACTATCAATACCCATATGACCCATCATAATGTATACCCACAAAAAGACCAAATCTTTCAATTGACCAATTATACATTCATACAACCCAAACAATGCATTCTACCATATTAGAAATCATCCATGAACATGCTAACATGATCCTAAAGTCACAAACATGCCTAAATCATCATATTCAAGATTTTGTGCAAATAAAGTTTCCCTTTTGGGAAAGTAAATCCCAAAATCTATCTAACACCCAATACATTCATGATTTCATTAACAATATACCAATTTAAACTCATGCTATCGTCTAGACATGTTCTACACATCAAATCATCATGATTCATCAATCTTCAAAATCAAAAGTTTCTACTTTTGGTAATACATGAACTACACGATCCATTCTTAGATTTCTAGCATAATCATCATCAATCTAACATCCCCATAACATGATAAACACTTTAACAACATCAATTCATCATCCAATCATCATATTCATGCAAATAAAGTTACTATTATTAGTAACCTATGAACAACGCAACAAAATCGAAGCTTTCTTGCATAATCAACGTAAACTAGCATCAATATAACCTAACTAACATCATAACAACAACAAACAACCAAGAATCGACCTTCAATTGTAATTTTCGAACACCAACCTTCGGCCATAACCAAAATACATGAAAAAAATACCAAAAGCTAACCTTTAAATGTGTAATGGCTTGTATTTGATATTTCCAATGTGTTCTATTGCTTGTAATCGATCAAAACCGACCTCCAATGGCTTGTTCTAGGCTGAAATTTGAAGTGTGTGTGTGTGGGGGGGTCGATCGCGGCCGAAGGGTGGGTATTAGGGTTGGGATTTCCTTTTGTTTTATTTAATATATGGTAATTACTCTTTAAACCCTTGCAAATTGTATTTTATAAAAACTAGGCTTTTAAACACTCTTTTAAATGTTTTTAACTAAAGTAATAAACATATAAACTAATACTAACAATTATATGCATTATCTTTACAAAATACAGAATATACGAATTAAATACACACGTTGCCACGCTACGCGATAAAATTCACAATTAATATTTAAATCACGTAATCACCACTAATAACCAACATAGCTAGTTAAATAATTATTTGTTTATCATTACCAATCATTATTAAGTCACCAACATTCAACGACAACTAGTGTGTGCTCACGACACGTGTATGCAAGACTTAATGGAGCTAACGAAGTTTGGTAACGGAAAATTACCGGATGTCACAATAGTGGAATAATTTCATGTTGTGTGTGTTTTGATTTATAGGTGTTAGGAGCTAAAGGAGGCTTATTTGGGGGAAAAAGGAGCAAAACATGAAACTACAAGGACTGAAGATGTAAACATCAAAATTTACAAAAAAAGGCACAAAATTAGGCATACCCGCGTATGATACGCCGGGTATGGGCGTATAATACGCCGGTCGGCGTATTGGTGGCGTATTTTTGGGCGTATTTGACAAAAATTACAGAAAAATGGCTGTATGGATGCTGAGGGGGGCGTATGATACTCCCATGTTCGGCGTATCATACGCTAGTCTTCAACTAACACCCGGATTTTATGGATCTTGATGTCTACTTAAACCTATCCAACCCCAACTCGAAGGAGAACTTTCCCCAGCCGAAATCTAGCAAATTCAAGGTGATTTTGGGTGCTTTCAATCTTCCCAACTCCAACCAAATCATCATTGATCATCATATAATCAAGATTGAAGATTCAATGAAGACCATGCGTGGCTAAGTTCTTCTTGATTGCTTTCGGGAGTACAATTCTTGTCAAGTGAGGAAATTGGTATGTTTGATTAGGTTTTGTATGTGAATCCAAGGATTGAAAGTGGAATTTATCAGTTTGATTGAACAAATAATGATCGCGGAATTATCACAACTCGTTGTTTAATTAATTGTTTAAGAAATTGTAATTGTAACGTAAATTGACTAAGAACAGATGATAGAAATGGAAAACAAGTTAAAGTAATACGATAAACTAGTTTGATTCAAACGATTTCCAATAATACTGAATTGGTTACAATTGGTTTTGATTTTTGATGATATGCTAGTTGCTAGGTGATGTTCTTGGTGTTCTTGCTATTTTGATTGCTATCTGGTGTAATCAGAATTGTTGTATTATTTTTCTGTGTATTGTTCTTATTTAAAAGAGTGCACCCATGCCTTCTATTTATAGGTAGAGGGATTCACTTTTACATGGGTAAAGGTAACTTTCTTATTGTGGTATGAAAGTTACTCAAATAAAATTCTTGACGTGACATGAAATATTCATTTCTGACATAAGTGCAGTCTTCCGTAGATGTTGACTTGATGACATCACTCCAGAGAGTTTGACTTGTTGACTTCATGTGGCTTCCTTCATGATTGGAGTTCACGGAAGTACTTTGTTCTTCCGTAGGAGTTATCTCTTTGATCTTCATATTGAACTTCATCCGCAGAAGCAAGCTTTCTTCTTCTGCAGGAGCAGTAGTAACTTGACCTCACGAACAGACTTGTTCTTCCATAGATATTACAATGTTTCTGCATGATATCCACGGATGCATATTCCTTGACATTTTTCTTTTATGTTCCGCAGAACATCTACGGAAGTACAAACTTGTTCATCCATATATAGTTCTTGTACTTGGTCAATTTTCAAAATTGACCAAGTATGATGTTTTCCTGCAATTACACATATATCAACATAAATAATTATTTGGGTTAACATATATATATATATATATATATATATATATATATATATATATATATATATATATATATATATATATATATATATATATATATATCTTGCATACAAAAAAGATAAAGCTTTACAAGAGTTCATTACAAGAGTTGAATAATCTTCTAAACCTATACAATCAATCTAGACCTAACAATACTCCCCTTAGGTTTAGAAACTTGTAATCAGTTGTTCAATGTTTTCAACTCTTGAACTCTTTCCAAAATCTTTTTGTTAAAGTATGCAACAACATCCTTTTATTTAATGTTGTGCGACCCTTAAACCTCATTACACTTCCATGGTTGTTTGGATACACAATCAAGTTTATCCACAAGATAATTCTTCTGCAGAACATCTACGAAAGGCAAAGTTTCCTTATTTTATCCGTATTCAATCGACGGAAGTATACTTTACTTTACCATAGGATACCAATCTACGGAAAGTCAAATTTGTTGTGTTTTTGCTGTATGATCCTAACATGTTGTTAAATCATTTGTTGACTGCTGTTGGATCTTGTTGACTTTGCTTCATGGCAAATGTACAAGAGATTGATTTGGTTAAAAACTTCAGATATCTTGCAGCCAAGTTAGTGCTCTAGCTCCAATTTTCGTCATTTAAATGTGATATTCTCATTTTTCATGCTGATGACTACTCCCCATAAATTTGTGATTAATCATGAACTTATGCATTTAGTAGAAATTTATGAAGAGAATAGTATGAAAAGAAATTATCTATCCATCATATTAGCAAAGAAAAGAACATAAACAAAATCTTTTTGTATTTTTGTTTATAAGCAAAAACTACACATAACATATTTACAAGCATTTAAACCATAAAATGGGATCATACTATGACACTAAGCAACTTCCTAAAGCATTTTGTATGAGGATAGTAGACATAGATCTAGTGTTGATTGCAAGTATTATGATCCACATAAATTCAAGTAAGAGTATACATTCAACTTGTCATGCTGTTTATCATGTTTTGGTATTGATTAAAGATAGACAAATATGGACTCCACATTCAATTCACATTAGAGTTTTTCCTTCTTTTATGAGTCAATTCATCACTTTTTCACACTTGAAAACTATGTTCCTTAAATCATAAGCTGTATCTTAAGATTTCTTTGAAATCTTATTAATGCTATTGTTATGATTTTTATGCTCTTTATGATAATATATACACTTGTTCACATTGGATTCTTTTAGAGCTGTTCCTTTTTGGAACTTATTGATGATCAGCATCACGTCACCAGGTCTTTACTTACGTAAAACAAAGGTGCCTATGAACCCAGGTCTTTGCTCACGTAAAATAGAGGGTCCATGATGCGCAAAGATAGAGGTTATAAAGTGTGGTAACATAGTGTGCTTGGGTGACTGAGTTGATCATAGCAGGATAAGACTTACTTGCTTGCTCCTCAAAATCAAATTGCCCAGAATTAGTCACCTAGGCATTATGTTAAGCATGGATGTGTTTATTTTCCACTCAACCTGAACCTACTCACATATCAAATCACATCTGATCAGTCTTTATTGTAAGTTAAAAACTAGGAAAGTAAACAAAGGTATAATGTGCGATCATTTCCCATGATATGAATTGCTTTTTCAAGAAAACGTATTAACAAGACAATATTTTTGAAGTTTTATATGTTTTATGGATGTTTTTGGCTTTTTCATATTGAGAATTTTAAAGGACAGATCATGCTTTTCTTTGTGATGATGACTAATCTAAGTTGATCATGCCTAAAGACTCAATTAAGAAATGAAATCTCACCAAGTCAAAGGCTTTAGTGAATAAATCAGCAAGCTGATTTGTTGTATCCACTGTGATCAACTTGATTAAACCTTTTGCTGAGCAGTCTCTCAAAAAATGATATCTAATTTCTATATGTTTTGTTTTACTATGTTGCACTTGGATTAGCAGTTATGAACATAGTAGCTGAGTTATCTATGTGTATTGGTGTTTGAAGAAAATTTAACCATAATCAAGTAGTTGGTTTTGCAACCACAAAACTTAAGAGCAACCAGCTAAAGCAGTAATATACTCAGCCTCAGCTGTGGATACTGACATATTTCTTTACTTTTTGCACTGCCAAGAAACTAGTCTTGGTCCAATGAATTGACAGCCACCGGTTGTTGATTTTCTGTTGTTGTTGCAACCTCCAAAGTCACTATCAAAATATGATAGAGGTTGAAATCTCCTTCTTTAGGATGCCAAAGTCCAAGAGCTGGCTTCCCTTTGAGGTATCTAAAGATCCTCTTACATGCATTCATTGTGACTCCTTAGGGTCTGATTGGTACCTAGCACAAACACACACAACAAACATTATGTCAGGTCTGCTAGCAGTTAAGTACATCAAAGATCCTATCATAGATCTATACAATCTTTGATCAACTGATTTCCCTTTAGGATCAGGTACAATCTTATCTATTATTGATCCTGGTGTTTTGCATGAAGAAGAGTCAGCAAGGTTGTACTTCTTCAAGATTTGGTGCACAAACTTCTTCTCATTGATGAATATTCCATTTGATTTCTGATGAACTTGTAAACCAAGAAAGAATGTTAATTCTCCCATGGAACTCATTTGGAACTTAGATTTCATCAAAGATTCAAAGTCTTCACATAATATCTTGTTTGTTAACCCAAAAATGATATCATCAACATAGATTTAGAAAACCAAGAGGTCTTGATGATCATGTTTGAGGAAGAGAGTCTGATCAATGGTTCCCCTTTTGTAACCATGCTTGAGCAAGAAAGAAGATAATGCTTCATACCACTTTCTAGGTGCCTGATAAAGACCACACAAAGCTTTGTCAAGCTTGTATACCCTGTGTGGGTAATAAGGATCGTCAAGGCCTGGTGGTTTGGCAAAATAGACTTCTTCATCAATTTTACCATATAAGAAGGCACATTTTACATCCATCTGGTAAACTGTGAACTTCTTATGTGAAGCATAGGCTAGGAAGACTCTAATAGCTTCAATCCTTGCAACTAGGGCAAAGACTTCATCGTAGTCTATCCCTTCTTCTTGAGTATACCATTGTGCTATCAGCCTTGCTTTGTTTTTGACAATGATACCTCTGTCATCTAGTTTGTTCTTGAAAAGCCACCTTGTACCAATTAGATATTAACCTTCAGGAAGATCAACTAGATTCCAAACTTTTTGCTCTCTGAATTGCTGAAGTTCTTCTTGCATTGCTTCAATCTAGCTGTTGTCTTTTAATGCAGCAGTGATGTTAGGAGGAACCACTTATGAAAGAAAACAAGAGAAAAGACAAATATTGGTAGCTCCCCCTTGGCTTCTTTTGGTTCTTTAATTAAGATCACCAATGATGTTTTCTATTGGATGATACTTATGAATTCTTGATGTTGGAATTGATTCAACTGGAATGGATGATTCTAAGTTAGTGATATTGTTTAATGATGATGGAGATGGATCCAGCTGAGATGGAGAATCAACAAAGTAGTCAAAATCCTCATCATTTTGTTCTTCTAATGCTAAATGAAAACCATCTTCATGAGTTTGTGTTTCCGTAGATGTAGGAATAACTTTCGCGGGAGTTATAGGAACAACTATAGATGTTGTAGTTTGTTGATCTGTAGATGTTGTGAATGTAGTTGGAATATCAACTGATGGATTGAGAACTTCATTTGAAGGTAATGAATCATCTCCGGAAGTAGATGGGACATCTATGGATGTCAAAGGAACTTCTGCTATGCATTGTTCACTACTCCTGATGCATTATTAACTTCTGCGGATTCATGGGTAACTTCTACGGATGTATTACTTACTTCTTCGGAAGTTGAATTTTCATTTTCATCAGAATTTCCATTACTTGTTTGAGATGAAGGGCCAGGATTAGCAACACTTGAAGTGTGTGAATGCGATGATCTTGGAGGATCAGCAGTCATTGGCACTTTACTCATACTTGGAGGTACATAAGGATAGCATGTATCCGAAGACCTGTAACATTCAAATAACCAGTGTTAAATGAATTTGTTAATGCATCTATATCAAACAGCCAAGATGATTCTTTTACAGATTTTGGAAATAAGGATTCATCAAATGATACATTAGGAGTTTCCTCCATAATGTTTTGATGTGGAATGTAGACTCTATATGATTTAGATGTTGATGAGTAACCAACAAAGAAACCATCATAGGCTTTTTCAACAAACTTTTCTAATTGATATTAGATGTTTAAAATATACACATAACACCCAAATGCTCTAAGATATCCTATAAAAGGTTTTCTTTTAAATAAAAGTTCATAGGGTGTTTTATTATGTTCTTTGACAATTAATGTCTTGTTTTGAACATTGCATGCTGTGTTTACTGTTTCAGCCCAAAATGTGATTGGCAAATATGAGTCAGCTAGCATTGTTCTTGCTGCTTCAATTAGAGTTCTGTTTCTTCTTTCAGCAACTCCATTTTTTTTGTGGAGTTCTTGAAGCACTAAATTATCTGGCTATGCCTTTGTTCCTGCAAAAGGAGTCTAAAACATGGTAAACAAATTCAGATCCATTATCACTTCTTAAGATTGATTTTTATATCAAGTTGATTTTCAATCTTAGTGATAAACTCCATTAATGTTTTTGATGTTTCACTTTTATGTTTTAAGAAAAAAAACCAAGTGAATCTAGTGAAATCATCAACAATCACCAAATAATATTGCCTTTTCCAATGCTCTTCACATTGATTGGACCAAAAAGATCCATGTGTAGCATTTTGAGTGAAGTTGTGTTTGTGTTGATTGTTTTGGACTTATGTGACACCTTATGTTGTTTTTCTTTATAACATGATGAACAATGATTAGAACTATAAAATTCTTTCTTAGGAAGGCCAATGACTAAGTTATTTTTGACCAGCTTATTCATGTTCTTCATGTTTGAATAACCATCCTTCTATTCCAAAGTTGAGCTTCATCTTCTGATGACTTAGAAATCAGGCAGGTTTCATTGCTTGTCATTGAGGTGTTGTTCATGTCCAAGACATATGTGTTTGCTTTTCTTGGTGCTTTAAGAAGGATCCAATCTGCTGGGATTTGAAAACCTGGCTAAAGAACGTAACAGTAAATGTTATCAAATAGAGTGGTATAATTTTTTATCACAAATTTGAGATACACTCAGTAAGTTGTATTGTGAATTTTAACAAAAATTTACTTTCTCAAATTTGAGTACACCATTTGCTACCATTCCTTCACCAATAATTTTACCTCCCTTCTTATCCCTACCAAATGCAACATATGAAGCATTTTTGTGTTTGAAATCATGGAGGAGAGAACAGTTTCCTGTCATATGCCTGGAACAACCACTGTCAACATACCACTTGTTGTCAGTCATCCATGGATGTTCCTGCATAAATAATGAAATCACTTAGAGCGTGGAGCCCAAGCCTTAATGGTCTTGGGCTTGCCATTGGTATCTAAGATTGTTACTCCCTCATGGATGAGCCTAGATGTCTCAGGGTTGTTTTTAGACTCATTTGAGTCATTATGGGTTTTTTGGGGTGAGGATGATTCTATTGAAGATGAACTTGAAGCACTTTGTTCTTGATCCACAAGCACTTCCTCTGTCACCTCTTCTTTGAGTATTTTGTTCTTTGAACTTGATGATGATACCTGATTAGAGAAAGTTTCTGCTTCTTTTGTCTTTGATTGTGGTACTTCATTACCCTTTTCAAAGTGGTCATAGAAGGCTTCATCTTCCTGCAAATCTACCTTCTTGTGAGGAGTCTTGCTTTGAGACTGTTGCTTCTCCTTCTTCTTCTTTGTTTGATCATCAGTAGATATTCGCTTCTTTGCCTTTGGAACCTTTTGTTTTGGTTGCTGCTTATTTGGCTTTGAGTTTGCCTTACTTTCAGTGGATTGTGAGTCTGATTCAACATTCTCAGATTGTTGCTTCTTTGGGACTTTTGATTTGTTCTTCTTGTTGAAGTAGCAATCTTGAGTAGAATGGTTATTCTTGTTGGAAATAGAACAGTGTTTGTTCAAGTAATAATCAGCAGTCATGTGATTGTTCATGTTGCATATGGAGCAATAGCTGCTGAAGTAACAATCATCTGTGTTGTAGTTATACATGTCACACCACTTACAGTATTTTTCTTCAACTTCACTCCCAGACTCCATCACTATCTTCTTCTGCTTCTTCAATTCTCTCTCAAACTTTGCAGCTGAAGAATCTTTACCTCTACCAGACATGATGTCAAATGGTTCTTGTTGCTAAGGATTCACAACTCTCTGTTGTTTCTTACCTTTCTTGTTGGCATTGTGTGATTCAGCAGACGATTGCTTCTTCCGTAGATCTTCTACGGATGTTGACTGTTTTGAAAGAGCAACATTTGATTTCTTCCGTGGATTTTATATGGATGGTTCTGAGAAGGTCTTCTTCTTCTGCAGGTGTTCTACGGTAGTGATTTCTCTTCTTTCATGGATCCAACAGTTCTTTTTGATGAATGAGTTTTGTGCTTCTTGTTAAGCTCATGAATTCCTTCATTTAATTGAGCAATTCTTGTGTAGATGGTCTTCAACGTATTTCTTTGTTTGGGAGGATAAGGTAGCTTAATCTCCTCAAGAACTTTGGGAACTATAGGTTCAATTACATTTTTGTTCATTAGGCTTTCATCCAGGTGGCTCATCACATCAGTCATCTGATCAATTTGTTTTAAAAATTCAAATTCAGATGATAGTTTCAATTATCTTCAAAAATTCAAATTCATTAATTTTTTTGGTTCAGTTTTGGTACTTTATACAAAATGGTTTGACAAACTATTGGTCATTGACTCAGGTAATGTGTGTAGTTATCATTCAATGGAGTACAACAACATGAAATCCCAACCCATACCTGTTCTTTGTTTCAATATGAGTATTCAAAAGTTTCTTATATTACTAAGATGATAATTGAAACTTATGAAGTTTCACTTCAGTGGATGCATGATCAGACATTGATTTTGTTAAAGTGGTGGTTTTGACCTGTGCTTTCAAATTATATTTTTTAGACAAGAGTTTATCCAAATCCTTTTGTAAAGAAGTGATTTTGACCTGATATAATTTGTGTTCTCTCAAATGAGATTCATTCAAAATCATTGTTTCTTTGATTTTATCAACTAACTATTGGGCATGGACTCTATATCTTTCAACCTCTTCAACACATCTGGATGAACATAATCTATCCCTTACCTCTCTAGCCATAGGTGGAATTTTGTTCTCCATGTTAGCCATAATGCTTGATTCTCCTCCAGAACTTCTTTCTTATACATGCTCCAATCACAAGTACCATCCTGCAAGATAATTAACTCAGTTTCTTTAGTGTTACTTGTACCTGCTAAAGAGGTTGTTGCTGGTAGGGATGAGTTTGTAAGTTGAGGTTGCTTGAAGTTTCTTTGGTTTACTTGTCTCAAGTCACTTATTGATTGCTGATTGCATTTTCTTGAAAAGTGACCATACAAATTACACTTGTAGCATCTCACTTTGGATTTATCAACACCAATATTTGTAGTTCTCCCTGCAACAGCCAATCCCTTATTCCTTCTCAAATACATCTTAGCGTTGTATGTAATCATGGCCATTTGCCATTGTAAATCCATTTCATCCACTTCATCAGGATGAAGTTCTTCAAGGTCTTGTTGAAAAATGTGAGCAGGGGTCAAAGTACTACCCAGATAAGCTTGAAAGCTTGAAGTGAAGGCTGCAAAGGCTGCCTTTTGCTCTTCTAATTATAGTACCCCAATAATTGGTTCAGATTGAGTGTTGCTTTTGTTGGTTGTGGATCCCTTTATAGCTGTAGCATTTGAGTTTTTTGCATCATCAAGTTTCCTTTTCACTTTCTTGTTTGAACTGCTTTGAGAGTTTGATTTAGAGGACTTTGCTGCATAGAAAGCTGCTTCATCTTCATCATCACTCTTAACATAAGAGCTTCCACCATCATCATTAGAAATAAATGCATTTCCAGCACCCTTTGTTTCTTTAAATTGATTTGGTGCAATTGGTGCTTTTACACTTTTGTTTCTTGTTTTCTCAACAAATTCTAGAGCTTCCACCTTTGCTACCAAAGTATCTAGTCCAATTGCTTTTAGATCAATGGTATTCTTGAACATAGACACAGTTTGAGTCCATCTTTCTAGCAAAGTATGGAGCATCTTTTTGTTTAACTCATCATTACTATATTTCAACTCAAAGATGTTCATTTCAGTAACAAGTTGCGTGTATCTGTGTAGTTGTTGAGGAGCAGATTCACCCTTATATGATGAAAGGTCTCATATTGTGAACAAAGGGTATGCTTCCTAATGCTTCTTATCTCATCACTTCCTTATGGGCTGATTGTTGTCATTAAAATCAGGTCCAAGAGCAGGTGGAATGTAGGGACCTTCAGTCATAGACACCCATAAGTCAGAATCTGTGTAGTTAACATGGTTCCTGAAACTATTTTTCCATGTTTTAAAATCAGCTTTGTTTTCTAATTTTGGGGGATGATAAGCTGAACCAACAATTGAATTACTCATTTTAGTTAACTTGGTAATTATCAAACTATCAACTGATCTAATACCCTATGAATGTGTAAAGTAAACGTAATTCAAACACACTAAAACAGCAGTAACAAATCACTGATAATACTGATATTAAATCAACTAAGATAGAAATTTCTTTGAATTAATGGCTTTTGTTAAGAATAAGCTAATTAATGACAAACTCTTAATTATCGGTTAATTAAGAAGTTGTGGTCAAAATTAGTCAGACCTCTCAATAAATTCTTAGTTAATTTGGAATTTGAGATGTTAGATGATGGGTCCTGTTCAAATTTGTTTAAACAACCTTTAAATATCAAACAACAACACAAATCCATGAATCAAAATGATATTGATGTAGATCGGAGTTAATCGAGCAATGGAACAATACTCGATGATGGATATAATAGGGTTTGATTATTTTAACTAATTACACCAATTCGTTGAGTAAAATACATTCGTTAGCTATTGATTAGCTAAAACCAACTTGTGTTTTGATTAAATTGTTCAACAACACGCTTAAATCTGAGTTATGAACTCTCAAGCTGTGACGAACACTCAAAAGCAATTTTAAGCTAAATTATCATATCTAATCAAAAACTGATAGAACTAATGAAATTAACAACTAATTAGACTAATCAAAACTGATAGATCAATTGATCGAAATCAATGAGCACGAGGCTCTGATACCACTTGTGAATCCAAGGATCGAAACAGAAATTTATCAGTTTGATTGAACAAATAATGATCGTAGAATTATCACAACTCATTGTTTAATTAATTGTTTAAGAAATTGTAATTGTAACATAAATAGAGGAAGAACAGATGATAGAAATGGAAAACAAGTTAAAGTAATACGATAAACTAGTTTACTTCAAACAATTTCCATTAATACTGAATTTGTTACAACTGGTTTTGATTTTTGATGATATGGTAATTGCTAGGAGATGTTCTTGGTGTTCTTGCTATTTTCATTGCTATTCTGGTGTAATCAGAATTGTTGTATTGTTTTTCTGTGTATTGTTCTTATTTAAAAGTGTGCACCCATGCCTTCTATTTATAGGCAGAGGGATTCACATTTACATGGGTAAAGATAACTTTCTTACTATGGTAAGAAAGTTATTCAAATAAAATTTTTGACGTGACATGAAATATTCATATCTGACAGAAGTGCAGTCTGTCGTAGATGTTGACTTGATGACATCACTCTAGAGAGTTTGACTTGTTGACTTAATGTGGCTTCCTTGATGAGTGGAGTTCATGCAAGTACTTTGTTATTCCGTAGGAGTTATCTCTTTAATCTTCATATTGAACTTCATCCGCAGGAGAAAGCTCTCTTCTTCTACAGGAGCAGCAGTAGCTTGATCTCATGAGCAGACTTGTTCTTCTGTAGATGTTACAATGTTTCCACAGGAGATCCACGGATGCATATTCCTTGACTTTTTCTTTTATATTCCGCAGAACATCTACGGAAGTACAAACTTGTTCATCCGTATATAGTTCTTGTACTTGGTCAATTTTCAAAATTGACCAAGTATGATGTTTTTCTGTAATTACATATAATCAACACAAATAATTTATTGGGTTAACATATATATATATATATATATATATATATATATATATATATATATATATATATATATATATATATATATATATATATATATATATATATATATATATATATATATCTTGCATTCAAAAAAGATAAAGGTTTACAAGAGTTCATTACAAGAGATGTATAATCTTCTAAACCTATACAATCAATCTAGACCTAACATTAACAATGGATTAATGAATGGAGCATTGTGTTTTGATTGATTCAAAAGGTTTACTTATAAATAAAGTTGTTTGTTTCATTATCAGTTTTCGGTTTCCTTGCATCGTGAGCTCATTAAGAAAAGTAGACAATGTGATATAGGTGAATTGGTAACTTTGTGAATGAACGAGTCTAAAAAGATTGTTCCTTTGTTACCCCTTTAATCAAAAGCTAAGATCTTTAAGTATTGTGTCTTACGAACCCTAATTTAAAAGTATCAATTATGGATCTTGCGGAATTGGAAACCCGGAAGTGATTGTTTCTTATTATTTAATCAAATTCGTTTCAAAGATTCTCGATTTTTGCAATAGTGTTCATTATTTTATTCAAAGTTTCAATCTTTAATTATAAAGTTTGTGTCTTTTAGTTAATAGAGTTACAATTGTTAAACACTTTCCACATATTCCCAGTGGAGACGACCTTACTTACCCTTATACAATAAAGGTAGCTAAGACTAATAAATTAACTTGTTTTTGATCGAGTCTCGATAACCAGATCAAAATGACACCGTTGCCGGGGAATTAATGCGCTTAGTGTTTACCAGCTCTTATTTGCTTTTCTTAAAAATTTTATAAAAACCCAAAAGGATTTTTCTTTTTTGTTTTTTTTCTTGTTTATTTGTTTTCTTGTTCAGTATTACGTGAGGTATTTTGTGTTTTCTTGTTTGCAGGTAACCATTACATTAATGCATACAAGATTTTCGGGAAGGACCTCACCATTACTATTTGATCCAGAAATCGAGAAGACTACAAGAGCGAATCGTGTGTTTCAAAAAGCATCAACTTCAAGGACTTCTCAAATTCATGGTCAAACAAGATCGGAAGAAGGTACATCATCAGCAACAGCTCATCGGATATTAAGCAGAATTTCAAGAACACCCGAAAGTAACCAGTCAAGAATGATGAATAATCCAGAAAACCAAGGGGTACCACAACCCAACCAACCTTTGGGAGATATTCCATTACCCGTGTTCCCTCCACCTGATGATCCTCCACCTCCACCACAACTAGTGCAACCTCAACCTTAGGGGCCGATCCTTGTAAATTAAGGTGTGCAAAACCAACCTCCGCCCATGAACTTCCAACCAATGCCAAATTTCTGGGTTCGTAATCCAAGTTTTCAACATCACGTGGAAGGGAGCCATCATAGCAATAAGGACCTGTTTGCATTTGAAGGAAGTCACCACACTAGTTATGTGGAAGAGTGGATTGAAGATCAAGTCGACATGGATGGACCAAACCAACATGATTTTGGGGATTATGGGAACCAACCGGGCTATTGAAACCATCAACCAAATTGGGATTAGGATGGTTATGCTCAACCACCCATTCGCAACAACGTTGGAGGTCAACCATTTAATGGCATACCTACCAATCCAGGAACGCAACACTATGCAACAGCACATGGTATGGACCGTCACTTTCGCCCCACCATTGCCATCAATTCATCTCCTATAGTTTTACCAACAAAAAGGGGACGAGCTTTTGAAGTCCGACCATAATGCTTGGGAATTCTCCCTCACTTTCATGGTAGGGTAACTGAAGAACCCTATGTGCATATATTTGAATTTAAGGCATCATGTAGCACTATTAGTGGCCAAGGCTTTTCACCAGATGAAGTTAAATTGGTCCTATTCCAGTTTACCCTTAAAGACAAGGCCAAACAATGGTTCCTATCTCTACCATCTACAAGTATTCATACATGGGTACAAATGCAACAACAATTCTTGGATGAATACTATTCTTCCTAAAGGAGAAGTGATGCAAGGCGAGCCATTTGAAGATTTATATAACAATCAGGTGAACAGCTTCATGAAGCTTTTCACCGATTCAAAGAGATGCTAAGAACTTGTCCACATCATGGCATAGCTAAGTGGGAGTTGATTTTAGCATTCTATGATGGGCTATCACTAGAGGATGCTAGAGATGTAAATTCCACAAGTGCAGGAACGTTCACCTTAAACCATGAGGATGATGATTGGGATATTCTTGAAAGGATGAGTGTAATCTCCAAGAAGCATGCACAATCAAGTCGGAGGTCAAGGGGTGCAAACATAAAGATGGTGAATGATCATGTGGCCATGGATACAATTGCGGTTCAAGAACGAGAAATTGCAAGCCTTAAAGTTGGAAAGAGTGGTGTGGTGAACATATCTAGTGAGTATGAAGTGTGTGACATGTGCAAATACATCGGCCATACATTGGTCACATGCTACTTGAATTTGGGGAAGAGTGAAAGTGTACATCAATTACAAAGCCAAGGAGAAAGGAAGACATATGACATGAATTCCAACACTTATCATCCTGGTCTTATAAATCACCCAAATCTTAGATATGGTAATAATACTAACCAATTGAATTCTCCTTTTCAGGTACCAAATCATGGAAGCAGCCAATATAAAGGCCGACAACAAAACTACAATCAAGGCGGCTATCAAAGAAACAACTACAATCAAGGGAGTTACCAACAAGAATGTCAATACCAACAAAGGAATCAACAACATCAACAAGAGACTTCTACAAGTAATGGTAATGACAATGCAATCCTTGTAGCGATTCAAGACCTTGCAAAGGAGATGAAAGAGTTTAAGCAATTTAAAGAGGTGCAAGAAAAGACCAATGAGGCCATTGCCAAGCAATTTGGTCAATTAGCCGAACAATTGTCTGAACGAGAACTGGGGAAGCTTCCAAGTGATACAACAAAGAACCCTCAACATCAAGCCTCAAGTTCAAAGAATATGCACATCAATTCGGTTAGTATCGTTCCTAAATCTAAATGTATTGATTATGATTTAACCTCTCTTTCTCAAGTAGTTACAGGTAGTAATAAGAAGTAGATGAAGAAGAAGGAAGTGACCCGGAGCACCAATCATTCCCATTCAAGTCGAGAAATTTAAAATAAAAAGTGCACTTTTGGATTATGGAGCCAGGGTGAGCATCCTCCCGGGGAGCTTGTATGACCAATATGACTTTGGTCCATTACATGAAACTAACAAAACAGTAGTGCTGGCCTATTCGACATGGAACCAACCTTGGGGAATGGTCAAGGATGTGATAATCAAGCTAGGAGAGTTTTACTATCCAATGGACTTTATGGTGCTTGATTATGCACCAGTAAGGACACATGAGCAAATAAAGGTAATTTTAGGTCGACCGTTCTTGGCAACAACTAAAACTCAAATCAATTGCCGAGATGGATTATAGACATGACATTCAAAAACCGTAAGTTGTTCTTTAATATGTTTTCAAAATCAATTACATATGTAGTTAATAATGATTGTTTTGTAACAGATGCTACTAACGGGTGTGCTCCTATTTACCTTTCACATGTAAGTGAGGACATCACCAAGAAAAATGATTTTGATCCTTACAGTTTTGAGTTGGATAATATGGAAGGTGATGAAAATATAAAGGTGGAGCCATTAAAGAAGGAGAATCCGAGATGAAAGGTAAAGATGGGTGAACCACATGACAAGTGAATTCAAGGGTCAAGAAGAGATGTTTGACCAATACGGGAGCGAACAAGAAAATCTATCAAGCCAGGAGAAGCGGTTCTTAAAAAAGAAATTTGGGGAAAAGCACTTAATACGACCACCTTAGTGGTTACAGGTACGGTCTAGCTGAAGACCTAAAACTTAGCGCTTGCTGGAGGCAACCCGAGAACTTTATGGGTGTGTTCACTAGAAACCCTCACGAGACTACAACTCGCCACTCGGGTCTACCAAGGGGTTTAAAGGTTTGTTTCATATGCTAAATGCAATCGTGATTCCTACGAAAGTGTATTTTAATTCTTTTATTTTTCTTTGTTTTTTTTGGGTTTGCTTTGTTTTGTTTCGATAGTCAATCACGAGACGTAAGCACTCAAGTGTGGGGAGGCACAAGTCGGTTGATGAAGACTTATGATAATGATTGTGATCCGGTCCATGTGCTCTCTTCACTACTTTGGTTTTCAACAATATTGTTTTCATGCATTCGTTAAAATTGATTGATCATATGTTAGGATATGGCATAGTAGTCTCCCTACGCAAAGAATTGCCATATTAGCAATATATAGGAAGGACATTAAGAATCTACTTCCCTATGTTATGAAAATACCAATTGTGACTACCATACATTGAGGACAATGCATCTCAAATGTGGGGATGAGGGAAGAATTGAAAAAATTGAACGTTTTTGAAAAATAAATCTTCAAATATGCTTAATTGTGCATGAGACCTAAATTTTTTTCATACATGGCTACTTTTCACTTGTTGTCACTTGTTTGTGCATGTAGAGATCTATTGGCATGATTGTTTTGAAATTGAAGAAAAGCATCCCGTCATGAGTTTATATAAAATTAGGTAGAATTCTTAGGAGGTATAACGAATCGAATGGTAGATGACATACATGCTTCACATTTTAACCCTTTTCCACTATTTCTGTGAGAATTTGAGCCTAATTGAGCAATTCATAGCATATGTTGATTTGCATTATATTTTTTTCATAATGAGGGAAACCATAACGTGCATTTAAGTTAGAACTTGTGTAGTTAATGCGTGTCAAGATCATGAACCAATATGTGCACTAATGTGATAGAGGCATTAGGAATGAACCATTTGTTGAACCTCTTCTTTTGAATTCCATACCTTGATAAATTTCCTTTAGACACCATGTTGAGCCCGAACTTGTCGTTTGAATAACCTAACACAATAAGCCTACAAAGCCTTAGCCTTTTTATGAAACCATGGGTGATGAAGTTCAATCCATGACTTATTTAGAAGTGTCTTTTAAGTATTAGTTCAATAATAGTATGATTGGTTCGAATTTGGTAATATGTAAAAAAATAAAAAAAAAAAAAAACCTAAATATGAGGTCAAAATGACCAAAATATGAAGCAACAAAAATAGTGTGAGAATTCATTGATATTATTGCAACTAGATGATAGAGATTGATAAATAAGATGTCTAGCATATTAAATTGGATTTCATTCATCATTACCCACTCAAAAAGCCCTATTCTATCCCACCTTAAACCTTAGCCTAACATTACAACCTATGAAAGACCTCTTGATTTATGTGTTATATTGTGTTAATTGATGGTGATATGATTAATATACGAGCTTATGATGAAAATGTATATTCTTGGTTTGAGAGTTCTAGATATACTAGTGTATAATCACTAGTCCACAAAACAAACCAAGAGGAGTGTTTATTGTGAGGAATGTGAATGCATGAATGTTTGAACCAAAAGGTGAACGTTATGCCAACTAAAGATTCTAAGTTTAAAACATGAATCATATTACATGTTGGGTTATGAATCTTACTTGATGAAAGTGTAAAAATAAGTATGCCTTGGGACCCTAACTTATACAAAGTTGTGATAACTTAGCATGTTTTATTAAGTAAGGTGAATTGTGCAAGTAAGTTTGTTTGAGGACAAGCAAAAGGTTAAGTGTGGGGATGTGATCAAGTGCTAATAATTCAAGGTTTAATTGATCTAGTTATGTGATTATACATCATGATTATGGTGGTATAGTTTCAAGTTGTTTGTGTTTTGATTTATAGGTGTTAGGAGCTAAAGGAGGCTTATTTAGGAGAAAAAGGAGCAAAACACCAAACTACAAGGACTGAAGATGTAATTATCAAAAGTTACAAAAAAGACACAAAATTAGGCATACCGGCATATGATTTGCCGGGTATGGACGTATAATATGCCGGTCAGCGTATTGGCGGCGTATTTATGGGCGTATTTGACAAATTACAGAAAGTTGGGCTTATGGATATTGAAGGGGGCGTATGATACGCCCATATCCGGCGTATCATATGCTGGTCTTCAACTAACACCCGAATTTTGTGGGTCTTGATGTCTACTTAAACCTAGCCAACCCCAACTCGAAGGAGAACTTTTCCCAGCCAAAATCTAGCAAATTCTAGGTGATTTTGGGTTCTTTCAAGCTTCCCAACTCCAACCAAATCATCATTGATCATCATATAATCAAGATTGAAGAGTCAATGAAGACCATGCATGGCTAAGTTCTTCTAGATTGCTTTTGGGAGTACAATTCTTGTCAAGTGAGGCAATTGGTATGTTTTATTAGGTTTTGTATTGAACATGGATTAATGAATGAAGCATTATGTTTTGATTGATTTAAAAGGTTTACTTATAAATAAAATTGTTCGCTTCATTATCAGTTTTCGGTTTCCTTGCATCGTGAGCTCATTGAGAAAAGTAAACAATGTGATATAGGTGAATTGGTAACTTTGTGAATGAACGAGTCTTAATAGATTGTTCCTTTGTACCACCTTAATCAAAAGCTAAGATCTTTAAGTATTGTTTCTTACGAACCCTAATTTAAAAGTATCGATTGTGGATCTTGCGGGGTTGGAAACCCGAAAGTGATTGTTTCTTATTATTTAATCAAATTCATTTCAAAGATTCTTGCTTTTTGCAATAGTGTTCATTATTTCATTCAAAGTTTCAATCTTTAATTATAAAGTTTGTGTCTTTTAGTTAATAGAGTTACAATTGTTAAACACTTTCCACATATTCCCTGTGGAGACGACCTACTTACCCTTACATAATAAAGGTAGGCAAGACCAATAAATTGACTTGTTTTTTATTAAGTGCCGACATCCAGATCAGAGAGCTACTGAATATTATTTACTTTATGCTTGTTTCTACTTGATCTCGTATTTCTTTTAGTTCTACTATGATTCCATGATTGATTCAATCTGCAGTTCTATCACGAGATCGATCTATAGCGATTTCATGATCTTTATAACATCTTACTAGGAAGGGGCCATGCCTTTTGAGGCACAAGCCAAGCCCAGTACTCTAAAAAACCTAAAAATAGCAGCTCATTTGCAACTTTGAAAGGAACTTTTGGAAGGGAGAAACTCTCATGTTTTCTCTCGAGAATCTAATCTTGAAGGTCCTAAGAGGCTAGGGAGGTGCATTCAATACTTAGAAGAATCTCATAATTGTCTAACATTCATACATTATGGATCATAGGTTTGATTGTTTTATTTTACCAATGATTTCACATCTATCTTCTATATTTGTTGTTATGTTCAAGCTGATTATGAGGTAAACTCTTATTATCATTGTAATTGGGTGAAACTTATGTAAATTGTGATAAACTATGGTGTAGTTTATGTTATGTTAACGTTATTTTAATTTTCATTAATCTTTTGATGGGTAGCATCTACATTTCAATGGGGGGTTATAAACTTATGATTTATAATTGTGAATTTCATATAAGGATGTAAAGCATATGAACGAACTTTTTTTCGTAAAATTGGTCTTCATAATAAACTCATGGCTAATGAACTAGAAATGGTTATTAGAAATCATATCACCTTAACTTTCTGATCATTTTCGGATTCCTTTTTATTAGTCTGTGAAATTTAGAGTAATTGTTATGCTTTTCTAAAACTATTTATACGTTAAAATGTAACTTGATTAACTCTCTTTTTAACATTAAGTTAAGTTTTCAAAAATCATTTGTTAAAAGGATGTACAAACATTACCTACACCACTAGCGGATCGGTGGCTAGGTTGTAAGTGACTCGATGCACCTTTCCTTCTTACTATAGAGCTGGATTACGATAAATCCCTCCTGGCTCGTGTTCATATATTAAAAAATAACTACTTTATTCTATATCGCTAACCACACCACGTAATTCATCACAATTACGTAAGTTTAACCGACATTAGGATCGTAGCCTTGATCCCTAAATTGCCACACCTCAATTTCCACAAAGGGGTTTTTACCGTTAGACGTGTGACATACCGGGATCTTATCCAATAGTTACACTAAACAACACATTTATTACAAAAACATATCATTAAATTTTATCAATTAAAAACCAAAATGTAATCCAAAACCAAGTTTCAAAAGTAATATTTAAGAAGCGAATTTAAGTAATAACCCATAAATCAGAACTTTGCAAAACATGCACACCCAATTCAGTACTAATTAAAAAAACCCCAAATGCATGGACCTTAGTGATATGCTCCTAGCAGTGTGAACGTTTATGAAAGTTAAAGAAACATGCTAAAGTGTCAACACAAGGTTGGTGAGTTTACAAGTTTATCAAAACAACAATAGTTAGAAAAAGATATCCAGTAAACAAAATGTGTGAAGTAGTGTTAGATCGGACTAGTTAAGATTAACAAGAACTTGAACTTTGATCAGTTACTAATGATTGCGGAATCTAAGTTAGATAATTACTATCACAACACAATTACTTTGAGGAAATGTAAATAAAATGTTCTTTCAAAGTATTCATGCAGGACCGCGTGAAGGGTGGTCAATACAATCAGTCTCATAATGAGGAATGATTTAGAACACTTAATAGTTCAAATGGGGATCCGGGTTTGAGTATGATGATACTAAGAACACAAGTAAGTAGTGAGATAGAACTAAAAACAAGAACAAAGAAGTATAGTTTTCAAGGATGTTTTATATTACTCTTAAGTTCTATTACAAGTGTTACAAAGCATATCATAATTACAAGGACATGAGACACTTTATACTACATCCTACAACCGTCAATACTTAGAAAGATAGTTGGAAACACTAATCTAGACAACAAGAACAATGTAGAGTCAAAAGGTTGATTGCCTTTTGACTAGTGACTATGACACACCATAGCTCACATCCTTTTCTAATATAAAAAGGTTTACAGGTACAAAAGTAGGAAGTTACAAACAAAGACCTTAATCTACAGTTTACAAAATCATGGACTTTTCACCAAGTCATACAAGTTGGCGAGTCTTCAGAGTTGCAGCGGAAAGTGTGTAAACATTATGTAAAGTAGATCAGAGAAAGCATGTCTTCTTTGTCTTTGGAAGAAATCAGTCTTCGCAGCAAAATGACTTTGGAAGACTTTGTCTCTGAAGCTTCGGAAAACTTCATCTTTGGCTTTGGAAGATTTGGACTTTGGCTTCGGAAGATTTTACACTTAGACTATATTCTGATGGAGAGTGTAAAACTTCCATAGCAACTTCTACCTTGTACGTCAAGTGCATGCATGCAGGAAGACCCTTGGTTGTTTTGGCTTCTTTGGTTGCGTTATCCTTATAATATTCTGATATTACCTTACAAACTCCCCCTGGGCTGATGCTACCAAAACAAAGAAGTTCTTCAGATGTTGATAGTCCTTATTAGGATCAAGACCATGCATCTCTTCATCATCTTGTCAGGATCCCTCAGACTCTTATAGTATCTTCTCATTTAATAATAACCATGTAGAGGAAGATCAAGCATGTCTTGCCAAAAGTAGATATCTTGACCTCCTTGATCTATGATGACATACCATCTGTCCGGATTAGCAGCAAAACTCCAGGACAAGATGGGTCTTCCAATGGAAAGAGGCTCTACTTTAATAGGAGTTGGTTGAGCAGCCTCTTCATGCACTACCTCAGGATGCTCTAACTCATCCTGAGGTATGGAGGTGAATGCCTTGGTCTTCTTCTTCTTTGAAACACTTTTCTGACCATGCTTTTCCTCCTCTTCAAAGTTTTTAACTGAGAGGACTCATCTTCAGCACCAGATTGTTCTGTTGTGTCTCTCTCAGTTGGGATCTCTTCTCTCACAGGTTCAGAAGGAGAGAAAAGGACCCTGCTGTGGGTCAGAAAATGAAGTTGGCTGAGATGCAGCTCTAGGTTCAGGTTGTGTTGTCTCAGGGGGTTCAACCTTCACATCAACTTCAGGTTGAGCTGGACTTGGTGGAGAATGCAAGTCTACAAGCTTTCCCTTTTTGATCTTCTGCTTGATCACTCTGATATGCTCATCCATAGTAGATAGGGACATAGAACTAATGTTGGACTCAACAAGTGCTTTAAGAATTAATGCATAAAAGTATGATGCTTGCCATATCAGACATATATCAAACATAATGTGTTCTAACATTCAAACAATCATTTAATAACACATTAGCATCATTATCATTCATAACAAACACTAATATTTGTTTAAATTTCTTTTTCAGAATTGTAGATAAAATAAATTTTGACAAGTGTCTGCAGCCGATGAAGAAAGAGTCCACAGCGGATGAAGATCATCAGCAGCGGATGAAGAATCTATCTAAGTGTGTGCAGGGGATGAACGTCCATCCCACAAGGATGAAGAACATACAGTGGACAACATTTATAGCGGATGTTCATCCACATCGAATGAACATTCCACAGCAGACAACATACAAGCAAAACACACAACTATCCACAGCGGATGTTCATCCACAGCGGACAACATACAAGCAAACACACAACTGTCCACAGTAGATGAACATTCCAAAGTGGATGAATAAACACTATGCACAGTGGATGACAAGTCTTCTCCACAGCGGATAAGATATCTTCCATAACGGATGACTTGTTTCCATAGCGGATGACTTGTAGACTTAGGATTATTTTCTATGTAGTTTTATTTACATAAGGGTAGTTTAATAATTGTATATAGCTTTTGTGTATAGGCTATAAATAGCACACTACCCTAATCCTTTGTAAGCTTTTGAACAATCAATACAATCAAGCAGTTATTATTATTTTCGAGCATTCAAACATACACAAACACACACACACTGATTTCATACACTTGAATCATGGGTTTCCACATCATGGTTCTAGTTTGTTGATTATTGAGAGATATTGAAAAGTTCCTTGGGGAAATCAACCTTTTATTCATGTTCATCATGAGTCCAAGCTGATTTCATCAGGTGGTATCAGAGCCTTGGCTCAATCATTCATTGATTTTGATCCTCTCATTCAACAACATTGATTTCAGTGGTTCATTAGCTTTAAAAAACACACATCAACAAGCTATTTAGTCCTCAACTCATCTTTTCTACTATTAACATACCACAATGCAAACAAATATGATTTTTGAATCATTTTGTGCATCTTGAAGAAGTTTCGTTGATTTTTCAGCTTGAACATCTCAAACAACATAAGTTTCTGTGAAACAATACACGAGTATTGTTCATCAGTTGTTAAAACATCTTCAAACAGAAGGTTTTTAGCTTAAAACATCATTCATGCATGATTTTCAAACATGTTCATCAAAAAACTCTCTAAAACCTCATCGGTTTTTAAAGGTTTCGGATAAACAATATACGGTTATTGTTCTATCCAGTTTTTATCAAACAAACACTGGGTTGAATACTTTGAATCGGTTCATTGTATTTAAACATCACATTCGAGTTGTTTTTTCCTCGAAACAGGCGATTAATCTTCATCAAACAACAAACCGATTGTTGTTTTTGTTGAAATTATCTCAGCCGCCAACAAACCCTAGGATAAACCCTAGTTTTTGTTCATCCATTACCTTTACAATCTTCGGTGATTGTGATTGTTCATCATACAAAACAAAGAACAACCGAAATCTTCTTTGATTTTTTTTAAAAAGTTACTTTTTAATCTTAAAAGTTAACTTTAGAAAATAAAACCTGTTTTTAGGGTTTTTGCAAAAAGAATATTGACTTTTGCACTAAAAGACAAATATTCCATCATCCATAATCTTTCTTGTCATCTATGACAAGAAAGAGACAAACATAGGATATTAATTAATTAATTAATTAATTCTTTATTTGATAAACAATTAAAACAAATTAGTTTATCAAATTAACAAACAAATCCTAGAGACAATTAGGATTAATTAAAATTTTAGCACCAGACTAAAACAAACCAATTTAACTTAAAATTTATTATGTTTAAATCAAACAAACATGGCTGATGAAATGATGAGTTCTAACAGTGGACTAAAACCCCCAAAGTTGAAAAACATATCAGACTTCAAGCAATGGAAAATCATGTTCAGAAATTGGATTACATATCAAGATCTAGTTTTATGGACATCAATTACTGAAGGTCCTTACATCCCACCGACATTAGGACCAGATTATAACATACAAAAACCAGTTAGTCTGAAAAGTATAGCTGGTGATTACCTTAAGCGTGTCAAAACAGACATGAAGGCATATAGCATTTTAGCTATGACTTTGCCTTTTGAAATTTTGACGCGGGTTAGTCAGTGTCACTCATGAAAGCAACATTGGACTTATAGGCCCTATCCCTGACTCACTAGTAGCCAAGGTTGAAGCACTTGAGATGGATGAAAAATCTAGAAACAACAATCAAATCAGACATGTAGAGGCCTATAAGTTCAAAGAAACTCAACACATAGACAGTGCTTTGCTCACAAGCACCGGAGAGGATGAAGAAGAAAAATTCTTGGATTCTCATGATACATCATTCTTCTCAACAAACACAAGTCTAAGAAGACTGGAGTTCATGCTTCACATGAAGTCACACCTCAAAGCAAGCATCACCCTCATAATTCTACCTCAAACAAATAGTCAAAACCTCAAACATCAAATATACACAGACTTGAAAAACCTATGGATGATCTTACTATCATTCACAAAGTGAAGAGCAAAAGGCAGCTTATACAGCCTTTTCAACCAGTTTTGATGCATTCTTAGGAGCAAGTCTGACTCCATCTCAAATCATCCAACAGGACTTGGATGAGCTTCCACCAGATATGGTAGAAGAAATGGATTTACAATGGTCCATGGCAATGATAACATACAGGTCTAAAAGGTTTCTACAAAGAAATCAGGGATTAAACATGGACAAAAAAAAGAATTGGTTTTGATAAAACCAAAGTTAGGTGCTACAACTATCAGCTTTATAGGCACTTTTCAAGAGAATGTCAACAGCCCAGAGTTGACAGAAATACACATCAGGCACAACACTCAAGTGGAATCCATACAAACAGACAAGTGCCTCCGCCAATCAGTACTACAAATGCACCAACTCAACTTCAAATCACTCAATTCAGTCCAACTCAACATCTAACATCTTCTGCCATGATCATCAAAAAGGATGGAGAATGCGATTGGAGCCTTTATGAGGCTGAAATTCCGTCACCTTCAGATCATGCCCTTATGGCTGATATTGAAGACAAACTAACACACATCCCGAAAGAGGTAAAAGAAAACCTATGTAGTCAAGCATGCATTGATGAGGTGATAAACTGTTAAAGAAAGTCATAGAAACAAACATTTTAAATGAAAGTCTAAAATCTAAACAGAAATAATATGCAGCTAAAATACTTTCATTACAAACAGATTTAGACAAATTAACGTCTGAAAAACTAAGTTTGGAGCTCAGGTTGAGCAACTCTCAATCTCATTATGTAACACCCGAAATCTTGTCAAAATAAAAGAAAAGAAAGTATCTAGAAGAAAGCAAAAAGAAGCCAAAGATGAGGGGTGTTTTGTGTAAAAGTACACAAAAGTCAAAAGTTCACTTTATATGGGCATGGCCGCCCATATCACTCCTGCTGCTACTGTGTTCACCGAATCAGAAGAAGAAACCGAAGTTCTCTCGGTTCTAGAGAGAGAAAGAGGCTGTTTTTTATCCTGGTATGTATTTCTCTGCATAATTGGCTCGGTTTATGTTGGGTTTTGACCATGAAACCGATTTATATGTGTTTTATGTGTTTTCTTGTTTGTTTTTGCTTGTTTTAGGTGTTTGAACTCTTGTGCACATGATTTTGGAGGAGTTTTGCTTGTTTGCTGCACCAGGTGAGTTCTAGACCCTGGTTTTTATGTGTTTTAAACTTCTTGGGGCTGAAAATGCATGTTTAAAAGGTTTTACAGCTGTTTTATGCTTTACCGTATGTATATGGCTGATTATGTTTGTGCTTTATGGTGGTTTATGTGCTGTTGATGCTTAGGATGTTGAGTATAAGCTTTTAACAGATGGATAAGCACGTTTGGTTAGGAATTTTTGGTGTTTTCATGGTTGTATGCCTACTCTAGATGTTAAGCATGTTAGATCCATGATAAGGATGTGTTAGACCGAGGATTGGGGTCTGAATAATTGCATAAGTGCATTTGCAGGTCGGTTAGTTCATCCGTATTTAAGAGCTAAACATACACTTAAAGTATTTTGCTTATGCGCATTTGTTGTTTGTTCATCCGCATTTGTAGTTGCTTATGCGCCCAAGTGTTCTTCCGCATTTCTTTTGTTCATGCGCATTCGCTACAGTGTTCATGCGTATTTGTTTCTGTCATTCGCATTTGTTCTACCAGTATTTAGTTGGCACTTGGAATAATCTAAAGACTTTCATCATCATTAGTTATTGTTCATCTGCATTAGTTGTTCATCCGCATTAGTTAATGTTCATCGCATTTGTCTAAGGACTTAGGATTATTCTGAAGCTTGGGAAGTAGAATGTAACGGGTAAGTTCTGGAATGTTTTGCTGTTTCATGTCTGTTGTGTGATGCATGTTTGGGCTGTTGTTGATGCTTTATACTATGTATAATGTGACTTTGCGTGGTGTTTATATCGTATGCGTAAAGTATTATGTAACGAAGTGGAAGATAACAATAATGAAAAGTGGAACGTAATGAAAGAATGAAAGTCTTGCAAGCAAAGATTGAGGTGAGTGATCGTGTTGTCACAAAAGACTCGTAAGGGGTTTAATCCATGAGATTGACCCGAAAGATGTCGTGATGCTCACCCTGGTGCTGTGACGGTCTTCGGACATGAGGCGGGGGTGTTGCAAAAAGTGACGGGGTCCTTGTCGTGTACCCCGGTATTGTCGGTCTTCGGACATGAGTAGGGTATTGCATGAGACAGGATCCAGATTATAGTGAAAGATAATGATGAAAAGTATGAAACGTACGAAATAAATGAATGCGTGAGTTAATGAAAGATAATTGAGTCTATACCTTGATGTATGTATGATGAATGTTCACGTGCGAAAGTAAAGAAAGTATTTTATTGAAAAGGATATTTTCATATATAAATCCTTCAAGGTGTTTTAAATGTTTTAAAACTATAACTCACTTAGCAACGTTGACTTTTATGCATCTTCATTTGGCAGGTAATTGTTGTTGAGGGTGGCACGCGGGGGAAACTACTCGGCAGGGCAAGACTGGCATCCATTCATCTTTAATAATATTGTTGTTTTGTAATGCAACGAAACAGGGTCTTTTGTAATTCAAGAAAACAATGATGTATTGCTTAACAACGTTAATTATTAATAGAATGAATGGTTTTTATTAGCTTAATTCCACTGCAATAATTTATGAAATGTATGTTGTTTAATGTAATAATGCTATGATTGACCATCTGTGAGGTCTCCGGGAACGAGGCCTTACACATTAACTGAGTCTAAAACATTACAAGCTGAAACTGAAGTGAAACTTCAGAAATTTCAGGTCAGTAACAAGAAGTTCAAAGAACTTCTTGAATAACAAAGGGCCTTTAAGGACCCTTCAGGTTTAGGATATAATAAGGTAAGTCCACCTTATAATGATAATTATATTCCTTTACTTGACTCCATGACCAACAAAGAGGATGAATCTCATGTTTCTCAAGAAAAGACTGATGACTTTAATCAATCATCATCATCATCATCAAAATCACTTTTAAAATCAAAATCACCCTTAATAAAGTTTGTTAAAAGTTCAACACCATCATCAATCAGATCAACTAACTTTTATCAAGGTGAAAATAATAAATTTGATAATCAAACAACAGATGATGATGAGGATGATTTATTAGATAATGAGTCTGATAAGCTAATTACTAAAACTCAAAAGGTCTCAAGTGTGGCTGATATATCAAACAAACAATCAAAACAAATTTAAGGATTTGATATCTGTTCTGGTGGAAGGAAAGTTGTAACTTCTATTGCCCCTCCCAAACAGGTAAATAAAGGGAAAGGCAAAACCATAATTCAGCCAAAACAACAATCAGTAACTTTTAAAGATCCATTAAAATCTAATTTAAAATCAAAAGTTTTCAGCAATCAAACAAAATCAGAGTTACCATACTATGAATGGTGTGATCAATTCACATACACAACTGAAAAGAGTAGATATGGTAAGTACTGCAAGTACTGTAAGATGAATAATCACAGTACATAATCATATCATTTTTCATAATTACTGCTCCAATTATGAAAGAAACAATCACAGCATAGCAAATTGTTTTTTCAACAAGAAAAACAAAAACAAAACAAACAAGCTCAGATAGAGAAAAACACTAAAAAACAATCGGTTGTTCAAAATAAGAGTAGAATGGCAGTTCCTAAACAAACTCCTCATCAGAAAATTGTTTTAGATAATGACAAAACTTTTTATGACAATTTTCAACACATATCAAGGAGACATAAGTCTCAGAACAGACAAAACACTGACACTAGCTCACAAAAGAGAAGAGCACAAAGCACTTCTCCTAATAGAGCTAAAAAAACCAAAGGAAATCTTGTAAGGCCCCGTTCCGGTACGCTTACAGCTGGTTAATCATTGCACACAAAGCATACAACATACATTAACTTTACTAAAATATTGCAGCGGTATTCGTTTAAACAAACCATTCCATATATATATAATTGCTTTTGCAAAATAATACATTGTTGACAGATTACAAAATATTACTCGTTGCATTACATCACAAAAACATTATAATTTAAACAACGGATGCCATCCAAAAATGCCAAGTAGCAGCCCCGTGCCATCCTCAGCAACATTACCTAAACACATAAAAGTCAGCGTTGCTGAGTGAGTTCTAGTTTTATAAAATAAAATACTTTTGTTTCATTTAAACCATCCTTTCTTTACTTTCATACGCGATCATACAACATACGTACACATAGATAATAATTTATTATTATCTTTCATCGTCATTCATTGACTTCCGTTCATTCATCATCCTACGTCATCCTTATCATTCGTTATCTTTCATTCCGTACATTTCGTTCATTAACCTTCCTCCGTTCATTCCTTCCGGATCAATGTCATCAGCTAAACCCCAAACGTAAGCACAAGGCGCGTACTGGGTCGAAGTTTATCAGACTTCCATTCGTTGCGCACAAAGCCTGGCACCAGCACCGGGGTAAGCGACAAAGATCCGGGTCAATCTCATGGATTGAATCCCTTATGAGTCTTTTGTGACAACACTGTCACTCACCTCAACCTTTGGCATACAAGTCTTTTGTGACAACACAATCACTCACCTCAACCTTTGGCATACGAGTCTTTTGAGACAACACAGTCACTCACCTCAACCTTTGGCATACGAGTCTTTTGCGACAACACAGTCACTCACCTCAACCTTTGATATACAAGTCTTTTTGTGACAACACAGTCACTCACCTCAACCTTTGGCATACGAGTCTTTTGTGACAACACAGTCACTCACCTCAACCTTCGCTTGCAAGACTTATCCATTCATTCATTACTTCGTTAATGCATGCATTCTTTCATTCCTTACGTTCCCTTTTTCATTATCTTCCGCTTTATGTTACATAATACTTTCTATTTACTTTCATAATCATACCACGTAAAGCCACGAAAATAAACATACATAACAAGGAACATAACATAAACATAACCATACCGTACATAGCATCATCATCACATCACATATGACATCATAAGGTCAACTTACATTAGCCCCGGGAACATCCCAAGTCAAAGCCTACACTTTACATTTTCCCCAAATTTCAGAAAATATTCTAAGGCATAGGCGCATGAGCACTATGCAGGCGCATGGCCTTCTGGGCGCATGGGAACACTTAGGCGCATGGGGAACTTTCAGGCGCATGGGCACTATTTGGGCGCATGACCCAACACTTAGGCTCCTGGGAAATTTCTAGGCGCATGGGCACTATGCAGGCGCATGAGTGCTAGGCGCATGGGCAGTTTTGGGCGCATGGGGCAACAATTAGGCAAATTCAACCGTTGGGCGCATGGGCCAAATCCAGGCGCATGGGCAACCAATACATAAGAATAACATCATAATCAGCCCCAAATCATAAATTCATCATGTTCTAAGCTTAGTTCTAGCGTTCTAAGCATCATAACATGAACATGGCATCATCATAACATCATAAATCTCCCAAATCATAACCCACCCATATTCACGCATACACATACATACGGGTATAAAACCCACATTCATAAAAACATACATACATGCATTTCGAGCCCCAAAATCAGTTAAAACAAGTAAAAAGGGGGTTCCAGAACTCACCTTTGACAACCTTCGAGTATGACTTCCTTCAAACCCGTTTGCACTATGAGTTCAACCACCTTGAATTCGGTTTCTTGTTCTTCCTTCTTCAAAAACCCGAGAGCTCAGCTCTTTCTCTCTCTAAATTCCGGTGAAAAGAAGATATACAGAGAAGTGTGGGCGGCCATGCCACTTTATGCACCCACTTTATTCTTTTTGTTCTTTTGACACATTTAGCCCCTCAACTTAGGTTAAATTGTGTTTTCTTTCTTTTTCTGCACGTTTATACTTTCTTTCTCGTCTTTTAAAATTTTCCAGGTGTTACAAGTCCACCCCCCTTATATAGGTTTCGTCCCGAAAACCTATTATTCCTCAAACAAATGTGGGTAATGATGCCTCATCCCTTCTTCAGTCTCCCACGTAGACTCGGCTCCCTTCCTGTGCTTCCACTGTACATGCACAAGGGGAACCACTTTATTCCTTAACCTTTTCTCCTTGCGGTCAATGATTGCCACTGGTTGCTCCCCATAATTGAGCCTTTCATCAATTTCAATATCCTCTAGTGGTATAACCATATCCTCGTCAGCTAAACACTTCCGCAGATGAGATACATGGAATGTCGGGTGAATTCCACTTAACTCATCGGGTAACACCAACCTATAGGCCACCTCTCCTACTCGAGCAATGATTCGGAAAGGCCCTATGTATCTCGGGCTCAACTTGCCCCACTTCCTAAAGCGAATGATACCTTTCCAAGGTGAGACCTTCAACATAACTCTGTCACCCACCTTGAACTCAATCGGTCTACGTCTCCTATCGGCATACGACTTCTGCCTATCTTTGGCTGCCTTCATAAAGGCTTTGATCTTCTCGAGCTTCTCAGTCGTAGCCTCAATCACCTCAATACTTCCTAACTCCTTCTGACCAATATCACCCCAACAAACGGGTGTTCTACACCTCCTACCGTATAGCATCTCATAAGGGGGCATACCAATACTGGCATGATAACTGTTATTATATGAGAACTCAGCTAATGGTAAGTGGTCATCCCAACTTCCTCCAAAGTCAGTGACGCATGCCCGAAGCATATCTTCTAGCGTCTAAATAGTCCTTTCCGACTGACCATCCGTCTGAGGATGATAAGCCGTGCTAATGTGTAACCTCGTCCCCATAGCATCATGGAATTTCTTCCAAAATTTAGATGTAAACCGGGTGTCATGATCGGAAACAATAGACACCGGCACACCATGACGAGTCACAATCTCTTTGATGAATAGATCCGCTAATCTTTCAGAGGAGTACGTCTCGCGGATCGGTAGGAAGTGAGCACTCTTCGTCAAACGATCAACTATCACCCATATGGCATCATACCCTTTCACGGTACGCGGTAACTTCATAATAAAGTCCATGGTGATATGCTCCCACTTCCACTCCGGTATATCCAATGGTTGGATCTTCCCATACGGCTTCTGGTGCTCGGCCTTCACTTGCAAGCAAGTAAGACACTTACTCACATACTCCGCTACATCGCGCTTCATACCTGGCCACCAATAATCTTTCTTCATATCTTGATACATCTTTGTAGTACCAGGATGAATAGTGTATCGAGTCTTATGAGCTTCGTCCATAATCCTCCCACGTAGATCCCCGTAACGAGGGATCCACATCCTTCCGAATCGGGTTCTAACACCAAGAGTGTTTTCACCCAATTCCGCAACCATACCTCTCATCCTTTCGGAGTTAAGACGATCTTCTTTCAATGCCTCGTCTTGAGACTCCTTGACCTACTTCATCACATCAGAGGTCATAATCAACTGATAAGCCTTCACCCGAATCGGCTCGGGTCTCTCTTTTCGGCTGAGGGCATCCGCTACTACGTTGGCCTTGCCCGGATGGTAATGGATCTCGCAATCATAATCCTTTATGAGCTCCAACCATCACCTCTGCCTCATGTTCAGGTCCTTTTGCTCGAAGAAGTACTTCAAGCTCTTGTGGTCCGTGAAGATTGTACACTTCATTCCGTATAGGTAGTGCCTCCAAATCTTTAGTGCAAAGACCACAGCTGCTAACTCCAAATCTTGACTAGGGTAATTCACCTCATGAACTTTCAACTGTCGGGATGCATAAGCTATAACCTTCCCTTGCTGCATCAACAATCAACCCAACCCCGAGTAAGAAGCATCCGAATAGACCACTAAGTCCTCGCTTCCTTTGGGTAACGATATAACTGGAGCTTGAGTCAACCTTGCCTTTAACTCCTCAAAAGCACTCTCTTGAGCTTGACCCCATACAAACTTCACATCCTTGCGGGTCAGCTTAGTCAACGGAGAAGCTATCTTAGAGAAGTCTTGAATGAATCTCCTATAATATCCCGCCAAACCCAAGAAACTACGAATCTCGGATGGCGTCTTTGGAAACTTCCATTGCATCACCGCTTCCACCTTTGCCGGGTCCACCATGATCCCCTCCGGATTCACTACATGACCCAAGAACTGAACTTTGCGCAACCAGAACGCGCACTTGGAGAACTTGGCATAAAACTTCTCCTTTCTCAACGTCTCCAACACCTCTCAAATGTGTCCAGCATGCTCCGCCTCACTCTTCGAATAAATCAGGATATCATCAATAAACACAATCACTGATTTATCCAACATCGGCCGACACACTCGATTCATCAGGTCCATAAAACCAGCTGGCGCGTTGGTCAAACCAAAGGACATAACGAGAAACTCGTAGTGTCCATAACGCGTTCGAAAAGCTGTTTTAGGAATATCTTGTTCCTTCACTTTCAACTGATGGTAACCAGATCGAAGATCTATCCTTGAAAACCAACTGGCACCTTGGAGCTGATCAAACAAATCATCAATCCTTGGCAATGGGTACCGATTCTTCACCGTCAACTTGTTCAGCTCGCGGTAGTCTATGGACATCCTCATACTACCGTCCTTCTTCTTCACGAACAAGACTGGAGCACCCCATGGAGAGATACTCGGTCTAATGAACCCCTTATCAAGCAATTACTGTAGTTGCTCCATCAATTCCTTCATCTCGGTCGGAGCCAACCGATACGGTGCTTTGCAACAGGCTGTGCACCCAGTATCAAGTCAATCTGGAACTTGATCTCGCGGTCCGGTGGCACACCTGGTAAATCTTCGGGAAACACATCTGGGAACTCACATACAACCGGCACATCCGACAGTTGTGGTGTTGGCGTATCTACATCCTTCACGTAGGCCAAGTAGGCACTACATCCACGCCTCATGCACTTTCCCGCCACCGCCATCGAAATCACCTTCGGGAGAGTCGTAACTCGATCACCGTAGATCGTCACCAAACTCCCGTCAGGCGCGGTTAGATTAATCATCTTCTTGCGACATAATGCTCGCCTCGTAGTCCGCCAACCAATCCATTCCTAGGACTACATCAAACCTGCCTAAGGTCATCACAAATAGTCTAGCAAGAAACTTATGACCTTCTAGTTCAATATCACAACCTTCTATCAGATCAACAATCCTGGTAGACTTACCTATGGCAGTTTCTACATCGAAGGGCTCATCAATACTTCTACTACTAACAGGCAACTTAGAACAAAAAGCAGCAGAAATAAAACTCCTACTAGCACCTGAATCAAATAACATAGAAGCAAGAGTTTGGTTTACTAGAAACGTACCTGACACAACATCGGGGTCCGTCCTAGCCTCCTCCCTAGTCATGTGAAAGCCCTGGCACTAGCTTTCTGCCCTTCAGTCCCGGCTGTTTTCTTCGCCCCGGAACTCTCAGCCCTCGGCTTCTTGCATTCCCTGATCATGTGGCCCTCCTCGCCACAGTTATAACACCTCCTTACCCTACAATCCTTCGCCACGTGTCCTGTCCTCCCACACCGAAAACAGACATTGGATCTCAACCTACACTCTCCGGTGTGCTCTTTCCCACATTTGCCACACCTCTTCGACCCCGCACCGGGTGCGACCACATGTCTGGTCATCCACCCTAGCAACTTTGTTGTTTGGAGCTGCCCCGCAACATCCAAACCTCTTCCTATTCCAGTTCCAGCCACCACCACCCTTCTTGCTCACCTCAGTCACCACCACATCCCTCTCGTTGTACAGCCTTCCCGCCAGATCGACCACCGACCTGAACGTGCTCGGCCGGGCGGTGATCATATGCTTGCGGATATCCGCCGGCAAGCCCTGTATATACCTCTTGATTTTTCGCGACAGAGGTGTCACCTGATCGGGCACCAGTCGTGCCATCTCGTTAAATTTAGTGGTGTATTGCTGATGCGTCATGGTTTCCGCCTCCAGCTGCAGGAACTCCCTCTCCACCTTGTCGAGCTCCCTATGAGGACAGAACTCCTCGATCACCAGTTTCTTCAACTCACTCCACCTCATCCTGCCAATCGCCCTACTATCCTCGGCCTGGAGAATATTGTCCCACCTACACAGGGCCGGATCCACAAGTGAATGAGTGACAAACTTCACCTTCTGATCCACCCGGCACTCGCTGATATCAAGTACAACTTCCATCTCTCTCACCCACCGATAAGCAGCAGCAGCAGTGCCATTCCCGTCAAAAGTCGGGGGCTTGCATCTTTGAAATGCCCCATAGTTACAGCCTATTCCAGCACAGGCTCTTCTCCTTCTTCCTCATCAGCTGAGACAACCATCTCAGTCTCCGGTTGCTCCCTTACTCCCGAGGACCTATTCCTCTCTTTCCTTTCTCCTTCTCTCACAGCTTTGATCACTTCAGTCACCACAGACGGTAAGATCGTCTGCATGACCTGGTGAACCTCTTCCACCACCACCTCCTTCACTGAGGCCCTTAAGTTAGCACTTTCATCACCACCCTCCGGATGAGGGGTCTCGGGCTCTTTATGAGCCACCTCTTCAGCCCTAGGCCTTCCTCTCGTGACCCGTGGTCCGACACCACGTCCACCACAACCTCCACCTTTAGAAGCCTTCGAAGATCTACCACTGGCCATCCTCTAACACGCTATAAGATTCAAACACTAACACGGTCATTCAAGGTAATAGCTCAGTTTATGTCAAGTGTAGTAAGTCCCTAATTACAGTGGCCAGTTGTGATTAGCCACTTACTTTACTCTTCATGCCCCAAGCATTTCCTATCCTGACTACATCAGTATCTAAATCTACTAAGAAGCACATAAATCACATAACATGCGCACATAATACCGGTTATCATCAATAAAATACCTGATGGCACGTAGCTACTCGGACTGGCATCCCTTCCCTTTGTCCCATTCTCAGTTTAAGTTTAGGTTTCATTTCAAAATTTTAACCCGTTTCACTTAAACTTTGGCTCTGATACCAACTTGTAAGGCCCCGTTCCGGTACGCTTACAGCTGGTCAATCATTGCACACAAAGCATAAAACATACATTAACTTTACTTAAAAATTGCAGCGGAATTTGTTTAAACAAACCATTCCATATATATATAATTGCTTTTGCAAAATAATACATCGTTGAGAGATTACAAAATATTACTCGTTGCATTACATCACAAAACATTATAATTTAAACAACGGATGCCATCCAAAAATGCCAAGTAGCTGCCCCGTGCCATCCTCAGCAACATTACCTGCCAACTGGAAACACATAAAAGTCAGCGTTGCTGAGTGAGTTCTAGTTTTATAAAATAAAATACTTTTCTTTCGTTTAAACCATCATTTCTTTACTTTCATACGCGATCATACAACATAAATACACATAGATAATAATTTATTATTATCTTTCATCACATTCGTTGACTTCCGTTCATTCATCATCGTACGTCATCCTTATCATTCGTTATCTTTCATTCCGTACATTTCGTTCATTAACCTTCCTTCGTTCATTCCTTCCGGATCAATGTCATCAGCTATACCCCAAACGTAAGCACAAGGAGGGTACTAGGCCGAAGTTTATCAGACTTCCATTCGTTGCGCACAAAGCCTGGCACCAGCACCTGGGTAAGCGACAAAGATCCGGGTCAATCTCATGGATTGAATCCCTTGCGAGTATTTTGTGACAACACCGTCACTCACCTCAACCTTTGGCATACAAGTCTTTTGTGACAACACAGTCACTCACCTCAACCTTTGGCATACGAGTCTTTTGCGACAACACAGTCACTCACCTCAACCTTTGGCATACGAGTCTTTTGCGACAACACAGTCACTCACCTCAACCTTTGGCATACAAGTCTTTTTGACAACACAGTCACTCACCTCAACCTTTGGCATACGAGTCTTTTGTGACAACACAGTCACTCACCTCAACCTTTGCTTGCAAGACTTATCCATTCATTCATTACTTCGTTAATGCATGCATTCTTTCATTCCTTACGTTCCCTTTTTCATTATCTTCCGCATTACGTTACATAATACTTTCCATTTACTTTCATAATCATACCACGTAAAGCCACGGAAAATAAACATACATAACAAGGAACATAACATAAACATAACCATACCATACATAGCATCATCATCACATCACATATGACATCATAAGGTCAACTTACATTACCCCCGGGAACATCCCAAGTCAAAGCCTACACTTTACATTTTCCCCAAAATTTCAGGAAATATTCTAAAGCATAGGCGCATGAGCACTATGCAGGCGCATGGCCTTCTGGGCGCATGGGAACACTTAGGCGCATGGGGAACTTTCAGGCGCATGGGCACTATTTGGGCGCATGACCCAACACTTAGGCTCCTGGGCAAATTTCTAGGTGCATGGGCACTATGCATGCGCATGAGTGCCTAGGCGCATGGGCAGTTTTGGGCGCATGGGGCAACACTTAGGCAAATTCAACCGTTGGGCACATGGGCCAAATCCAAGCGCATGGGCAACCAGTACATAAGAATAACATCATAATCAGCCCCAAATCATCAATTCATCATGTTCTAAGCTTAGTTCTAGCATTCTAAGCATCATAACATGAACATGGCATCATCATAACATCATAAATCACCCAAATTATAACCCACCCACATTCACGCATACACATACATACGGGTATAAAACCCACATTCATAAAAACATACATACATGCATTTCCAGCCCCAAAATCAGTTAAAACAAGTAAAAAGGGGGTTCTAGAACTCACCTTTGATAACCTTCAAGTATGACTTCCTTCAAACCGTTTGCACTATGAGTTCAACCACCTTGAATTCGGTTTCTTGTTCTTCCTTCTTCAAAAACCAGAGAGCTCAGCTCTTTCTCTCTCTAAATTCTGGTGAAAAGAAGATATGCCGAGAAGTGTGGGCGGCCATGCCCACTTTATGCACCCACTTTATTCTTTTTGTCCTTTTGACACATTTAGCCCCTCAACTTAGGTTAAATTGTGTTTTCTTTCTTTTTCTGCACGTTTATACTTTCTTTCTCGTCTTTTAAAATTTTATGGGTGTTACAAATCTAGTGTGTCTAAAGTTCCAAAACCTGCTGACAATGCTATCTTGGAAGAAATTTACGTTGTTGGAAAAGACGGAAAACCCAAGACCATCTTGGCTTGGGTTGCTCCAACTAACTGATTTCTTTTGTTTTTCAGAGACATCTTAGAAGGCCTGACAACATCTGGTAAGTGGATGCTCCCGTCATATGACATGCAACTGTTCCCTCCTTCAGGATTTTAAGAGCAAACATGGAGGCAATGTAGCCTTTGGCGGAGATAAAATAGGTGGCAAGATAACTGGCGAAGGAATAATAACAAATGGGTTGATTAGGTTTGAAAATGTCAACTACTGCTCCAATCTTCAGTTCAATCTTCTTAGTGTATCAAAATCTGTGACAAGGGATACGCCACCTTATTTGACTCCAACAACTGCTACATCCTTAAGATGGCTTTTCAAATTCCAAAAGATTATATCCTTTTGAAAACTCCTCGTCTAAACAACACATACATTGTTGATATGAACAATGTTTCAGCATCAACCCCTGAAACTTGTTTATTATCAATTGCCACAGAAGATGTATCACAATTATGGCATAGACGATTAGGTCACACTAATTTTAACAGAATGAACAAACTTGTTAAAAATGATCTAGTCATAGGTCTTCCACAAAAGGAATTTTTCTGTACAAACCATTACACAGCATGTCTGAAAGGCAAACAACATAGAGTTTCCCATCAATCAAAATTGATAAACTCTAATAACACACCACTCAAATTGCTTCATATGGATCTTTTTGGCCCCACAAACATCCTAAGCATAGGAAAGAAGCAATACTGTCTTGTCATAGTAGATGATTATTCCAGATTAACATGGGTTTTCTTTCTTCTACACAAGACAGAAACAACACAAATCATTACATCCTTTATCACAAAGATTGAGAATCAACTTGATCTTAAAGTTAAATCTTTAAGAAGTGATAATGGCACTGAATTTAAGAATGACTCTATTTCTTCTTTTTGTGCAGAAAAAGGGATAAGTCATCAATTCAGCGTAGCAAGAACTCCGTAGCAAAATGGAGTAGCTGAACGGAGAAACAGAACATTAATAGAAGCAGCTAGAACCATACTAGTTGACTCTCTATTGCCCATATCCTTTTGGGCTGAAGCCATAAACATAGCTTGCTACATACAAAACAAAACATTAATCATCAAAGAACATTCCAAAACGCCTTATGAATTAGTGTTTAAAAGAAAACCATATATAGGATTTCTTAATGCATTTGGATGTTCTGTTTCCATATTAAACACCAGAGAACAATTATCCAAATTTGCTCCAAAAGCAGATAATGGATTCTTTGTTGGATATTCTGGAAGCTCAAAAGCTTACAGAGTATTCAATCCAAGGCTAAATATAGTGGAAGAAACAACTGATGTTGTTTTCAATGAACATTCTTTCACTAAGAAAGTCATTGGATCAAACTGGCTATTTGATATTGATGCACTAACAAAATCATTTGACATAACTTACTTTGATGTTTCAGGTTCAAAGGATAACACTAAATATCCAATGGTTCCACCAACAACCATTGATGTTCTGTTGACTGCTGATCCGCCAAGGAGAACCACTAACACTCCTTCAAGCACAACTGGTCAACACCTCCTGATCAACCAAACATCTCAAGAGAAACATCCTCAGACACTCCAGTATCTTCATCTCTTGTACCTAATCAATCACAGGAAACAAACAAACCAAAACAACATGAAGATGATGATGACTACCATTCTCTACCAGACACACATCATGAAGATAAAATATTAGATTTCTTTCATGATTCCCCTCAAACATTCACTGAACCCCCTCAATTAGACAATCACACATTACCCAATATTCTTGCTCACCCATCATCACATGATCAGACAATCACCAATCTTGATTCAACAATTCATGTTGATCAAATTATAACCACAAAAGTTCACAAGGACCATCCAATAGAAAACATCATCGGTGATCTCAATACCAGATTGACTCGTAGTCAATCTGATACAGTAAACATTTGCTTGTATTCCTATTTCTTATCCTTAACTGTACCCAAAAACATCACTGAAGCATTAAAGGACAACAGTTGGATAGAAGCTATGCAAGAGGAGCTATAGCAATTCAATAAGCAAGAAGTTTAGAAGCTGGTAGATCTGCCTGAAGGTCAATATGCAATTGGCACAAGGTGGCTATTTAGAAACAAAGCAGATGACAGAGGGATTGTCATAAGGAACAAAGCAAGGCTTATAACTCAAGGTTATACTCAAGAGGAAGGCATTGATTATGATGATGTCTTTGCTCCTGTAGCAAGACTGGAAGCCATCCGAGTATTCCTTGCTTATTCCTCATCTCAAAAGTTCACTGTCTACCAAATGGATGTAAAATGTGCATTCCTTTATGGTAAGATAGATGAAGAGGTGTATGTTGCTCAACCTCCAGGGTTTGAAGATCCAGATTTCCCTCACAGAGTATACAAGTTAGACAAAGCTCTATGGTCTTCACCAAGCACCCAAGAAGTGGTATGAAACTCTATCAAAGTTTCTGCTACAAAATGGTTACACCAGAGTAAAATTGATTAGACATTGTTCTTAAAAAGGAAAGAACATGACTTGTTAGTAGTGCAAGTCTATGTGGATGACATAGTATTTGGCTCCACAAACACATTCTTCCTAGGCCTACAAGTTCAATAATCAACAGATGGAATTTTCATCAATCAAAGCAAATATGTGCATCAGATACTCAAGAAGTATAACATGACTGTTTGCAATTCAAGCAAGACACCATTTGCAACTGGATTGAAGTTTGGACCAGATCCAGAAGGAACATCAGTTGACCAGAAACTCTACAGATCTATGATAGGTTCTCTGATGTATCTTACAGCAAGTAGACCAGATATCATGTATGCAGTATGCATGTGTGCAAGATATCAAGCAGATCCCAAGGAATCACACATAAATGCTGTAAAGAGAATCTTCTGATACTTGAAAGGCAAACCGGGTCTTGGTTTGTGGTATCCTAAAGATGGGGATTGCTCATTATGTGCATACATAGACAGTGATTACGGGGGATGCAATAACAACAAGAAATCAACCGGTGGAGGCTGCCAGTTTCTTGGATCAAGATTGATCTCTTGGCAATGCAAGAAGCAGACAAATGTCTCTATGTCAACAGCTATAGCAGAATACATAGCTGCTTGTGATGCTGTTCTTAAGTGTTATGGATTCTAAACCAAATGCTTGACTATGGCTTTAATTTTCTTAAAACACCCATACACATTGACAATTATGCAGCCATGTTTATCACTAACAATCCTGATCAACATTCAAAAACAAAACACATAGAGATCAGATATCACTTTCTAAGAGATTGCTCAGAAAAGGGTCTAATCAAGTTGATCAATGTCCATACAGACAATCAATTGGCTGACTTCTTTACAAAACCATTTGACTCAACAAGATTTGAATTTTTGGTTCAGTCACTTGGTATGATCAACTATGAAACAACAAATTAATGATTTCCAAACATTAAAATCAAACATACTTGATTTTGTCATAGTCCATGATTAACATCAAGATAACATTCAATCAAATCACTTTTTAACAATATCTCACACATACATTTCATGAGAAATGATAGTACACTGGCATCATTCTTCACTTGAGTCCTTTTCAACCAATAATTACTGATAATACTTTGTTTGATATGTGGATAGGCTCAGCATGGGACACCTAACATCACATACAATAGTGAAGAACTAAATTCTCATGAATGGGTGGTTAACAACACATTTTGGTTTATGGTGAATATTAATCTATCCAATATAGGTTGCTTTCAAAGTAACTACAATACACCAAGTGAAACAGTTTATAAATTGCTCAATCATACAAGTGTCTCCTCTGTTATGATAATCATAGACTTGGAGTACACCTAGGCATTCTTTGTTGTGCCAAGCACAGACCTGAATGACCTACATCATGATCCAAAAGGATTCCTAAAGAGGAACACATCTAGTTTGGATGAAAAAACAAATAAAGTCTTTATGACTACATTTCTTATGAATGAATCAAAAGAATCCCAAAGAGGATCACCTTCTAAAGTGAAGTGAAAAAGAATCCCAATAAGAATCAAACATCATGGATCAAATTAAGCATTTATACTCCTAAGTAGCTAGGTTTTAAGTATTGAAAGTGCTTTCTAGCATATCTTGTGGAGGGTTGTACCAATCATACAATCAGATGTGGGGTACATACATCTCATGTCAATAAACTCAAAACATGATAATCACTCACTGTTTCAATCAATCATTAATACCATGCATGAGTTTAAGTGGATCACAATATCTGCAATAAACATTGTACTTGTCTATGTCTATTCTCAAAACCATACAAATAACTCAGTGAGAAATGTAGACTAGTATGATCTCATGGTATGTGCAAAAGATTCATGTTCAAACATGAAAATTATTCATTTATTAGTTAGATAAGGCATTTTCTTTCTAACTTTTATCAAGCAAGCAATCAATTGGACTTTGATAATTTTCACTCAAATACATACAAATTTTTGTCATTTTGTAAAAGCTTTTTATAATTATGCAAAAATTTAGGGGAGATATTGAACATGGAAATATCAAAGGTAGCAGAATTGAGCATATTCATACATTTTAAAATTTGAAATTTTCTAAATTTTGAGTTTTAAACAAAGCCAAGTCAAGCCAACACCCAAACAAACAGAAGGTTGACAGCATACATTGTTTATTTTATTGCACAATATTACTTTTGAGTGATATCAAATCATCCATATATTGAATATGTTAAAATTCAATATTTTAACATACATTTTAAATCAAATTTTAAACAAACATTTTGATTTAAACAAAATTTAACATTCAAAATCTTCTTTTGAAAGAAAAACAAACAAATTTGTTTTTAAAAGAAAACAAAATTTCCTTCGAAAGTAAAATATTTGCTTCGGAAGAAAAGATTTCAAAAATACAGAATTTTTAAATTTTTAAATTTTTGACAACTGTTCACACAACGAATGAACAAATATAACATCCGCTGTGGGAACAGTACCTCACAAAACATTACAAGTGTCCACAGTGCATGAACACTATTCATCCGCTGTGAACATCCTCTCAAAAACATTCAAAGGTTCCATAGCGCATGAACTTTGCTCATCCGCTGTGAACATATCAAACATATCATTCCAAGTGTCCACAGCTCATGAACAAATGTTCATCCACTGTGAACAATCAGTACAATGGTCCAAGGGTTTACAGCGCATGAACAAAATGTTCATCCACTGTGACTACAGTTGTCATACGCAACATATAAGCTATGTGCACAGTGGATGAACAAATTGTTCATCCGCTGTGTGCACAGTACAACATACAACGTACAGTGTAAAATGCACAACGCATGAACACTATTCATACAACGGATGACCTAAAATTAATTTGTCATTTTTTCACAGCTCATGAACACTGTTCATACAGTGGATGTTGTACGCATGAACATTGTATCCACAACGGATAGTCTTTTGTCCGCTGTGCAGATAAACCATACTTGCACATTTTTTTCTTTTTTACCAGTAAAGAGAGAGAGAGAGTAAACATTCAAAAAATTTCAAACACTTCAAAACCCTCGTAAACCCTAGTTACTCTGTTCAATCTAAACCCAAACAAACTCTGATTTATCATTGATTTGTTGATCTAAAAGGTATAACAACATGATCGAAACATTAAATCATTCATTCAAACAACATCAGATTGACTTCTGATTCATACATTGTTCGACTCAATCGAACAGTTTACATATCAATAATGAATAAAGTGATATTTTTAATCAAATCAAACATTAAATCTGTGTTAATAAGACTTAGTCGAATGTACTTAGGCTGTTGATTTGGTGAAATTTGACTATGTGTTCATAATGATCATGAACAGTCATGATGTTCATTTGAAAAACCATTCAAAATCACTGTTGATCTTACAAAATGATTGAAAAGTGATTGAAATGTGTTATTACTTGACATAGATCTTTAAAAGTCCATAACAAACATTCATAATCAGTTACTTTTGGCAATAACAAATCAAACAGACATTTAATGTATATGTATTGAATATGCATTAAATGAAATTTTGACTTATAAAAGTCAAACTGAAAACCAAAATCAAACTAATATAATGTATAATTTATGCATGCTTATGAACTTGTTAATTGTTATAAAACATCAAAACTCATCAGAAATCAGTTTTGATTCATAAAGGAGTATATCAAACAAGTTTTCAAACAAACAAAATTATTCACCAGTTGTCTTGTAAAAGTCAAACTGATATTGTCATTGAAAATACCCAAACCATTCATTTTTAATCAAACAACAAGTTCTAAACATACATAAGTTATCATTATACAAACATACAAATGAACACTTAATCAACTTTTCATCATTTCAAGCAATTATGCATATATCATACATAATCACTAACATTTTTTCTTCTTTTATGCAGCTATGGCAAACTTGGTGTTTGTCAGGGATCATAACATCTATGCATTCTTAAATCCTGACTCTCCCAAGTCAGAGATCTATAGAGACATGATCCAAGCAATCAGGCAAACAAGACAGGTTCATGCAATGACAGCTAGACCAGACATATGTGAGGATCACATAGTCCAGTTCTGGACAAATGCATACTTGGAAGAGATGAATGATGACCACGTGGTAGTATCTACTGTTCATGATCAGCAAATCATCATCTCCGAAGAAGTAATAAGAAGGGTTCTGCAATTAGGAGAAGTTGATGCAGAAGGCCCTGTTGAGTTTGATGAACAGCATGTGTTGCATGAATTCAGGCAAATTGGATACACTGGCACAATTGAAAGGAAACAGATTAAGAAATCCTATATGTGTGGTCAATTTAGATTTCTAATGCATACATACCAGAAAACCATGACAAACAGGAAAACTGGTTGGGATGCTACATCATTAAGGGCTTCATGTGCCATTGCTAGCATTATTGCAAGGAGACCATTCAATTTTGCTACACAAATACTTAATGGCATGGTATATAACATCTCAGAGGTGAGGAACAAATTTCAGATGTTTCCAAGATTCCTACAGATGATAATTGATGATCTGTTACCAAATATACCCAAAGAAGGAGCCATCTTTCACCCTGTTCACTTGAATGAACCTGTGTTTACCAGGATCAAATCCAGCCTTTATCAAGGAGATGAGGTGCCTGTACCTCCACACATGATTGACTATGACATTCCTGTTCCTGAGGTATTTCTGAGGATTCCAGGACAGGATGAACCATTCATGCTATTTCAACATGCCATTCAACAAGCACCCATCATACAGCCACCACCAATCATTCATCAACCACTTAGCCCACAACAACCACTTAGCCCATAACAACCACTCAGCCCACAACAACCACTCAGCCCACAACAACCATTCAGCCCATAACAAACTCAATTCCCTTCACCACCACACAGCCCTAACCTCTCAGATCAATAAGCACTTTCATCTCTGTTAAGAGATATTGATACAGCTCTTGAGCAACAATCAGATGAGCATGAGGAGGTTGGTACTTCTTCTCATGTACCAGAACCTGCTCAAACTTACACAACTGTTGAAGAAGTAGAACCAAGCAGTAAGGCTTTAACTGAAGAAGACATTGAGCATTCTAAGGTGTTTCTGTTCACTGAGAATAATAAACTCATTGAAAGATCAAATAAAAGAGCTAAGAAATTGAGAGACAAGAAGAAGGAGAAAGAACAAGAGATTGATAAGCTTAAGACAGATCAGAAAGCACAAAAGCTGATTGTTAAGTTTGTAGAACAACAGCTTGATCAAACACAAAGAAAACTAAAAGTCATGGATAATGAACTTCTTTTAGCCAAAGCAGAAATTGATTACTGGGCTAATCAATCAATAACAAATGAAAGTGAAGTTGATAAACTAAAGAAGATAATAGAGGCTCAAGCTGAAGAAATCAAAAGGTTAAACAGGGAGCTTGAACATACAGACACTCAGCTGAATAAGGAAGAACATTCAACAGATATTGTTGAACATTTGAGTGATTCTGGAGAAGAAATTGGTGAAGAAGAAACACAGCAAAGCCAATCTGAACTAGCTGAACTAACACTGATCATCCCTGAAGAAACATACACCATGGATCAGCTGTTCAGTGATTCAAATCCTTATGAGAACATCCATTATTCACCAAGATTGAGACAACATTTTCATACACCTGATCCTGTGTCACAAGAAACAAGCATAGTTCCATATAATCCTCTAACTGTAAAGCAAATGGAACTGATCAGACAGTTTGCTAAATCTGCCTCTGTTCAACCTGAACAAGCAATAGCAGAAGCATCATCATCATCTCCTCAAAAAATGACCTATGAGAGGAAAAGGAAAAGAACTTACTTAGGTTCTTCATCAAAGGAAATAGAACAAACAGTTGAGCCTGAATCATCAAAATCACCACCATACAAGCTACTTAAGGTAAAGCAAGAACAACCTGAGTATGCTGAGCAAGATCAAGTAGAAGAAGGTGAAATTGCACATAGTTATGATAAACAACAAATTATAATCATATTAGACTCTAAGGAGGAAAAAGAAGAAGATGATGATGAAAATCAAATCCAAAACATTCAAGATCTATTCTCAGATGATCCTGAAACACTCATGGTGATAGAGTTAATATCAAGAGGTTTTTCTTATGATGCATTTATGACAATGAACTTATCCGAAGTAAAGGATCTGCTCAAAGACTTTCAAGAGGTTATGAAGAATAAAAGTGAGCAGACCTACATAAGATATAAGGAAATAAAAGATCAACAGGAGTTGCAGAAAAACCTGCCAAAGGATCCTCAGATAGACAAAATGACTTACTAACAAGTTAAGAGTTGGTTAAGTCATACAAGGATTCCATACAGATCTTATGCTGGGAGGCCATTGTCCCAAATAAAAGATATACAGGGAGATATACAAGAACATGCTCTCAAATGCCCTGAAGCCACAGGTTTTCAAACCTCATCCTGCAGCCTCTCTCTCAACATATCACCAAGCTCCTCTTGAACTACATCCTATTGAAGAACCAAGAGAGTTCATGCCTCACAGGTTATGGCTTGAAGGAAATGAGGTCAGAGAGATGATCAGTGAGAAGACTAATTTTGTTAAGCTTTATGACAAAATCTCTCTGATTGCTGGGGCAAATGAAACAAAAATAGTGGCCTGGAAATATGATGAGGTATGGGATGCTATGTTAATCAAGAGAGTATCCGGACGTGTCCAATACTTGTCATACATATCCCAGCTAGGCACCCTCACATATGAAGTTAGACTGGACCTTCTCCAATTAAGAATGGTTAATCATTCAAACAATCCAAGGGGAGCTAACTACTTCCATATCCTCAGAACATACATGCACAAACAGCATTATGAACTGAATGCCAAAGCAGACAAGGAGGCTAAGCTTCATATTGAAAAATTGAGATGAGACCAAAGAGCAGCTAGGAAGGGGAAACAGCCACAAACAGACCAAACAGAACAAGTTGACCCTAAACTACTTGAAAGAGTAGGATACCCTTTAAGACCTTCTGATCTGAAGCTGATAATGAAAAAGATAGAAGGCAACCAATACAATCATCCAATCACCCGCTGGTACTATGATGAAAATCATTTTGAAGTGGTGTTGGAGAGAAAGTTAGAAGGAAAGATGGCTGAAGACATAAGACTATTTGATCCTGTTAAGATTAAACTACTTCACCCGTCTTATGTATCCTTTTTGAAGACCAAAACATTTCCAGCCATTCAGGATGTATTATGTAAGGGTGACTGCTGTTACTTTATTCACATGCTGAGAATACTGAGGACTGTATATGTGAAGGCAACATTGAAGCAGAGACTGGAAACAAAACAACAGCCACTCACACATATTGAACGGATTACTAGAATGAGAATCCCTGACAACAACAACTTAGAGATAATGAAAGGAAAGCATGTTGTCACCACCTTGGTGAGCAACATTAATGTCTAGAGCCTTGACCAGTCTACTTTGGAGCAGCTGGTTCACTTGACCATTGAGCGAAAATATGATGATCAAAGAAGTGCGTTTGACTATTTTGTTAAACACATAGTAAACTGCAGAAATGCTTTCAAGATCACATCATTGAAGGATCAGGTGAAGGAAGCTGAAGTCGACCAAGCAATTGAGCAACACATAAAAGATACTTTAAAAGCTATGGAAGAAGTTAAGAAGTAGAATGAAGAAGCTGGACCATCTCACTCCTGAGGCTTCTAAACACATCATTGGCAAAACAATCAAACAAACATATCCTTCCTTATAACTTTTATTTATTATGCTATCATACATTTCATACATACATATACTCTTATGCATATGATAACATTCAGACATACATACATGTGTTATCATATAAACACATGGAAACACACAAACATTCATACATGTGCTATTTAGCAATCACAAAGGAATCATACAAGCATACATGCAAACAAATCAATCTAATTACACTTGTGTAGTTAGAATTAACACTAATTAATAATCAATCACTCATAACAAACAACTAAACATGCATAACATTCAAGACAAACAAACAAACAACTACCATTCATAATAAACACACACTCACTCATTATTAACAGACAAAACTTTAAACAAACTATCATACAGAGTTGGCAACATCATACTTAGGGGGAGTATTATTGGACTCAACAAGTGCTTTAAGAATTAATGCATAAAAGTATGATGCTTGCCATATTAGACATATATCAAACATAATGTGTTCTAACATTCAAAGAATCATTTAATAACACATTAGCATCATTATCATTCATAACAAACACTAATATTTGTTTAATTTTTTTTTTTCAGAATTGTAGATAAAAGAAATTTTGACAAGTGTCTGTAGCGGATGAAGAAAGAGTCCACAGCAGATGAAGATCATCAGCAGCGGATGAAGAAATCTATCTAAGTATGTGCAGCAGATGAACATCCATCCCATAGCGGATGGAGAACATACAGCGGGCAATATTTACAGCGGATATTCATCCACAGCGGATGAACATTCCACAGCGGACAACATACAAGCAAACACACAAGTCTCCACAGCGGATGTTCATCCACAGCGGATGAACATTCCACAGCAGATAACATACAAGCAAACACACAACTGTCCACAGCGGATGAACATTCCACAACGGATGAACAAACACTATGCACAGCGGATGACAAGTCTTCTCCACAGCGGATGAGATATCTTCCACAGCGGATGACTTATTCTCCACAGCGGATGACTTGTAGACTTAGAATTATTTTCTATGTAATTTTATTTACATAAGGGTAGTTTAGTAATTGTATATAGCTTTTGTGTATAGGCTATAAATAGCACACTACCCTAATCCTTTGTAAGCTTTTTGAACAATCAATACAATCAAGCAGTTATCATTATTTTCAAGCATTCAAACACACACAAACACATGCACACGCACACACTGATTTCATACACTTGAATCATGGGTTTCCGCACCATGGTTCTTGTTTATTGATTATTGAGAGATATTGAAAAGATCCTTGGGGAAATCAACCTTTTATTCATGTTCATCATGAGTCCAAGCTGATTTCATCAACTAAGCCTCCTTTCGGAGAATCCATACAGCTTTAAGAAGCTCATCATCCTTTGTCTGTCATCAGAATTCTTTTGGCTTTTGTGGATGATGGCCCTTGACTTTGCAGCTTCTTCCCTTAACTTTCTCTTAGCAGTTTTTCTTTCTTTTGTTGTTTGTTCCTCCAGCTGCTTGAGATACTCATATTCAATGTACTCAAATGATAAGGGAAGAAGTGCAGATTCCTAATAGAGTCCTGTGGCACTCAGGTAGTTGATCATATTCATTCTTTCAGCTTCCTTATCTACCTGAGGTTGTGCAGCTGTCATAGTCTCTGTCTCAGGACTTTCTTGAACTGGGTGAGGACATGAGCATGTTTGTAATGTCTTTTTAGTTTTCTTTCTTCCTTGATCTTGAGGAGCAATGCTGCATCCTCTGCCTTCTTCCTCTCCTTTGACAACTCATTATCAGCCAGCTCATTCAACTCATCTAAGGGGAGAGATATGAGTTCATCAATGTTATAGTTCCTGTTCCCAGGTCGTTTAGCCTGTCTACCCTTAACTCATCATCTTGAGTGTTTGTCCTAAGGGCAGCCCGAATAGCAGCTTCCATGATGCCTTGGGACCCTCCTGAACCTCTCCCCTTAGCTTCCTCTTCCTCTCTCTCTCTTCTCCTCCTCTATCTTCTCTGAGGTCATTTTCCTCTTCCCTTTGTCATGCATAGGCCTTGGTGACTCAGGGTGGAGAGAGTTTTGGCCTTCATTGCTTGATTTAGCAGTCAAGCTTTGGCTAGAGAGAGGATGTGAAGCACCTTCACCAGCTGGTGCCTTACTGAGGGTACTAGGTATTGAAGGAGATCCTGTCTCAAGGTTCACAGGTTCAAGTTCTAGGCCTTCAGTCAAGGCTTCCGCTTCAAAGCTAATCTTAGGGTCCACCTCAACATCTAGTTGACCAAAAATCTCACCTGCTAGCCTCTGTCTATATAATTTGATCTCATCTTGAACTCTTCTAGCACACTTCCTTGAATCCAATCTGCTAATCTTTCAGCTTGTCGTTTTTGGCTGGGGTTGACAAGTGGAAGATCAACCAGATAGATGCACTCATAGAAACTCAATTTGAAAAGTTGAAGATTTCCTGTTGACCCTAAGCTATAGAGATGACAAGAGCCCTTCTTTGTGTGTCCTACCTCCATCCCAAGATTGGGTTCTCAGATTGAAGAGATGGGGTAGGCATGGCTCTGAGTATACCCTCCTCAAATAGGCTGTGTATGACTGAGTCCACATCAATGTGAACTTAAGGTGGTTACTGAGTATGGACTATTGAAAATGAGGGTGGTGAATCCTCAAAGTCCATACTCTAAGAAGAACTCCCAGGTTCTGTGACTATTTGGACTTTCTCCTCCTTTTTGGTAGCATCACTTTCTTGCATAAGTGAGCTGGGGGTTGAGTTTATCACATTCACAGGTTCTTGTGGACCTGGTTGAGTTCTCCTTGTGGTCTCTTAGCTAACTTGCCCTTGAGATCGGTGATCTCAAGTTGCTGGTCATTGACCCTCTTTTTTAAGATAGTCACCTAAGATTCCAGGTGACTAATCATAGAGACTAAATAGGTGCAAGTTTTAGTCAGTATGTGCACCTTTAGTTCAGACTCCCCTCATCTTCATCAGAAGAATCATGGGGGATGAGAGAATTGGACCAAAGTCTTCTTCCTCATCACCAGCATGTTGTTCTTGGCTGCTGGATTTCCCCTGCATCATGATAACTTCAAGAGAAGTTTTAAGAGGCTGGGTTGCAATGGTTGAGGTATGAATGATGTAATCACTTTCTAAAGTGAGAGCCTCTTCCATATGGATCTCCTATACAGGTTCAAGAAGATCCACCTCAGTGGTGGGTACATGATATGGGCTAGACATGGGTGAGACAGGAGTACTCATCTCTCCTTGAGTAGGTGTGGAGAAGAGAGACTCATGGTACTCACTGAAGCCCATGTCTTCATCATCATAGAAGTCAAGGCTGGAATTGGTTGGTTTAGATCTAGTAGCTAGGGATGGTAACTGTCCCCGAAAGGTTGTTCACTAAGTGTTGAGACTCTGAGGAAGGTTTAAGGTTTTGGGGTTCTGAGCTCATCAGGCTGAGCATGAGGAACCTCAGCACTGATCATTTGAGATATGGGAGTGATTTGCTCCTCAGGGGAAGTAGGAGCTCGAGTTTCCACTTCCTCCTGCATGGTTGGTGATATGGGGGCCTGCACAAGCTGAGTAACATGTGCAGGGTTCGTTTGCTTTTTCTATTTATGGTTGGAGGTAGAAGGTGTGGGTTCAACACTAGCTGGTGCTGATAGGTTGCCACCTTGAGCAATGAGCTCTAAATTTTTGGGACTAGGGCTGTTTATACCCCAGAGAAGCCAATAGTTGGCTTCCTTATGATTTTGAAGATGTCGGGCATCATCTATCCCAGTTTTACAATATTACCTATTCCCCTCAACTGTGTGCCCAGTTCATAGTTGAGAATGTGCTGGACATATCTAAGGAACATGTAATACTCTAGGGAGTCTAAGTTAGCAAGTAAATTGGTATAAACAAATTGTGAATACCTAAACTTGACCCCCTGAACCATCCCATGGACTATAAAGGAGAGGTCTTCTGGAATCTGGTCCCATCCTCCATGCTTGTTGGATAAGCTATGTATGACAACATGGAAGGGGTACTTCCATGAGAGGAGACCTTCCCCTTTCTGAAGGTCTTGACTGAAAGGTCACATTCATAGCCTATCTTCTCAAAAGAGTGGTTGACAGCAACTTTGGGAATGACAAATCACCTTCTACATCTTCCAGCTGAACATGTAGGTTTATGATGACCGGAGTGATGAAGAGTGTCCTCCCCTGCATTGTGGCAGACAGTGCCTTCTCCCCATCCATGGTGACATCTTAGCAGGTCCGCCAGAATGCCAACAACTGATCCTATAGAGAGGAGGATCAATGGATAGTCTAATATTATCAACATAGTCAAAGTCAACAAAAGTCAACGTCAACGGTCAAAGTCAACACAACAGTCAAGACGACGCGTTCTGGAAGAAGATTAGTAGTGAGACATTGATAATTCAAAGAACATGGGTCTTAGAGTTGATATATATTTTGTTGTCAACAAAATATTTAATTTTTATTAGTCTAGTTTGTGTTTTAATTATAATTTCATAATTGTCATGCTTTATTCATAGTTTACGATTCTAAATGTCATTAGTCTATAAATGGTAAACTATTGCAATTAGGGTGCAAGGTTGCAAGAGCTAGATTTGAGGGTTTCCATGTAACAAACATCTTATGCAAATCAATATGGATCAAATGAGGGTTTTTCATTGATGTTCTTGAGTGTTCATCCAGTTCTTCATATTTTATCATTTTGATCCAAATCTTCATTGCAATTTGATGATTCAAGTGCTGTTGGGAAACAATTTCACACTGTACAATATAGGACTTAGTTTCGCTGGCAGCGAAACTGTTGAATTTTTTTTTTGAATTTTCTTGAATTTTGTCTATTTCTTTATTATCCTTTTTTTTATTTTTTAACTAACTTACTTTTGTTTAATTTTCAGTAAAGATGGCAAATCTAAAGTTTGATGAGAAACAAACATTGTTGCACTATTAGATGATGGTAACCCTAGACCATTGGATTCAGAGACTGCATTAAGTGGTCGAAGCAATCCCCAATCAGTTACGCTATCTCTCATATGCCTACGATCTATGATATTCACATAAGAGACTTTTGGACATGGCAGAGTATGACCTTGGGACTAATCCACATCGGATTACTGCTAGAGTCCTTGAGCATGACTTTGTTATTACTGTTGAGACTATGGCAAGGGTATTAAAGCTGGAGGAAGATTGTGGTGATGAAGTGACAATGTCTGATGTTGAGGTACTAAATGCTTTTAGAAGCATTGGGTATGAAGGACCCTCTTTTGGCTCAAAGAAAGAAATCAAGAAGTCCTTTGTATCTAAGGAATGGAGATACATTGCCCACGTATTTATTATGTGCCTGGATCATAGGAAGGAGGGTCAGATGGTCTAAATCAGCACTGGGCAAAGGCTATGATTATATTTTTCCAGGGACAGAAAGCCAATATTGCAAAGTTGATTTTTGATTGCATGATTGAGAATATAATGGCATTAAAAAAGGATAAGTGGCTGCTATATCCAAGGTTTGTACAGATGCTCATTAATGATTCGAAGCCAAATCTGACTAGACATGGAGAAATTAAAAGACTGGTGCAAATGAACACTAGAATATTTGCAGATTGCTCAGCTGTGAGACATGACTTCAGCGGGAAGATAACGTATCTTTTGGAGAATATGTACTCAACTGAAAGATGGAGTACATAAGGAGGTTGATTGAAAATGAGAACAAAAATGCAAAAGATAATCAAAAAGCAAGCTGAGGCCATAAAGAAGCAAAAAGGTACACGAAGGAGAAGGAGTGTGACTTAGAAGCTGAGATTGATGAAGTGGAGGAGAAGTTGAGAATTCAACGGAGAGGAGAAAAAAAAAGAAATCTAATCAAGGAGAACCTGCTCATGTAACTGAAAGGAGATCTAAGCATAAGCAGCAGCCAGTTTTGAAGAGAGAAGGGATCCTAGATCTGAATTAGATTAAGATGTTATTCAAAATTTGAATAGATCTTTGGCTAATGAATTGGGGATGATAAAACAAAGCTGGTGAATAAGGAACTAAGAGAAAAGGAAAGGATAAAGACTAGAGAGCATGAAAAGAATGATGGTAGACCAACAGGAATTGATTAAGAGATTACTCAAAGTGGTAAATGAGCTTAAAGATATACTGGTCTGCCTAACCAGTTATCTCAAGCAGAGCTAGATAATCTTACAGATACATCCAGTATTCATTTTTGAAGGTGGGAGTTCAACAGGGATTGGAGAGATGCCAGTGGAGCGGGAGCAAGTGCTAGTTGCAGTGGTGATGGTGGCCTCGATGTTGGAGTTGACAAAGTTGTCGGAACTGGAGCTGAGAAGATAAGTGATGTGGAAGGTGCTATAGATGATGAGCTAGGATTGTAAAGGCTGAGTTTATACATATGGGGCCGGACATAGACACTGATTTAAGTGGGGCTAAAGTATTTATAGAAAATCAGTAGAAGTAACAAGAAAGGAGCTGAGATGAATCTTATAGATGGAGAAGAGGAATATGAGGAATAGCTAGTTGATTATGATTTGAACCTAAATTCTATGAAGTAGATGAGCGTCCATGACTTATGTGGCTCAAAGGGTTCTCACAAAGGAGATGTAACCGAGCTAAGCAAGGAAGATTGGTTTGTCAAGGAGAAAGAAAAAGAACAACTGACTCTGTTCCAAAACATAAGTGAACAAGTAGGAAGAAATCAGATAAGAAGATAGTGAGTTGGAAGTACAACCATGAGTTAAAAATGTTTATGATTAAAAGAAGGGGAGGGGACATTTCTTACATGCATAAAAGGAAGGCTTTCATGACCTTTCCTAGATAGGATTTGAGGAGACTATTTGAAATTCCCCATTTGGAGGCACATGTAAGTGAGAGGGCAATGCTATTGGAGAAGGAGATTAAGATGGGGATAAATGATAATTTGGAAGCATTTGGATACATGAAAATAGAAAGGAGGAGATCCAAGAAGGATTGGATTGGGCTACAGGAAAGGGGAAGATAGTGTTGAAGCTCAAGCCAGCCACAACATTAACAAAGTGAGAGTGCCCAATCCATTTCCCCAAAGACTACAAAAGTTTGAGAAGTGGTTCTACGAAACAATACTAGGGAAGTTGTGATTAGATTGAATGGTGGTGAAGAGATTAAACTATTTGACCCGATGGAAGTGTTCTTATTTGTGATGAAGACTTGGTGGTGCTATGCAAGAACCACATCAAAGCTGGAGCTGGAGCTGGAGCTAAAACAAGAACTGAAGCCAGTCTATTCATGAAGGTGTCTAACAAGGCTTGTGGTGTGAGAGCTGAGATTAGGGAGCTTACTGAGAAAGTATTACAAGCTAGTGAATTGAGGATGGATGTGCAGGAGCTTACTAGAAAATTTGAAAAGCTAGTGCAAGGGGAGAAGAAGAAAGTATAGCTAGAGCTGATCAGGAGTCTTCAGAGAAAGATGCTATGGAAGTAGAGAGATGAAGAGGAAGATCAAGGTTGAGATCCAACCTAGGGGGAGTATTGATGATCTAGTGTAGGTTGGACTCACCATAGTTGTTAGGATTATTTTGTTTTATATGTAATAGGTTGGATGTTAGTTTGTTTCTTTGTAATTTTGCTTTTGTACAGTTTCTATGGCCCAGCAAAACTACTAGCGAAAACTACAGTTTCGCTCGTAGTCAGCTGTCCTAGGTCACCCGGCGAAACTGTAGTTTGCTGCTAGTGAATCTAGTTAATGGTCAGACAGTTTCGTAGCCAACCAAACTGTCAGCAAATCCAGCTCAGTTTATATATTATCATGTTTTTATCTTTGTAAAAAGTTTTGCAAAACCTAATATTGAAATATCTTTGTTGGCAATATATGTTTCTGCTGGAAGTTCATTGTCAATGATGGATAAGGAGGTAAAATCTCATGACCCGGGACATTGGTCAGCACCTAAAGGTTCTTCTGCTAGAGCACAAGACTCTTACAAACATGGTTACTTATTTGCAAGTGAGAAATATTATACCTACTATCTACAGCAGGTTATACTTGGAAAACCAGCTGGAATTTACCGCTATACAAATACTACATGCTAGAAGTAAGTATCTAGACAAATAATATCCTAGATTAGGTAGTCATGACAGGTCCATGACTTAACTTTTGTCACCACTAAGTATGGTAACTATACTAACTGATAAAGGTAATAGTGGATTAAAGTATGGTCAACTATATGTGCGTGGAAAGCGCCTGCAGTGTACAGAGTTGTCAGCGATGTCAGATAGCCCTACTTATGTTCAATGGATCTTAGTTGATTCTTCTGAAGGCCAAAAATGGCTTTGAAGAATAAATTCTTCCGAGCCATTTATACTTCGGAAGAATCAACTTCTTCCGAGTCTTCTGCAAGTCTTCATGACTTCATTCTTTGGAAGACTTTGTCTTGGATCTTCTAAGTGTGATGCTTCGAAGGAGAATACTTGGAAGATCTTTAACTTTTCTTTGGAAGAGCAGCTTTAGCTTTGTAAGACTTCTTCAATTGTACTTCAAATATTCTAAGTGTTGTTTTGGTTGCACCAGCCTTATATGATCAAACAAACTCCAACTAGGCTGAGTCTACCAAAACTTCACTTCCTTCTGCTCCTTATGGTCTTCAACACTAGGAAAGAAGATATTTATCTATGTCCTTGTTCTTCCTTGATGTGGTGGTGTGGAGCTTGTACAAGTCATTCATAGATAATAGTATCAAGTCTGTTGTTCTGAATGACATGCACGCTTGCTGCGTCCCTCTGAAGAGAGTTAGTTAATGAGAATTGTTGTCATATTCCCATCTAACTATGGGATCAGAAGTTGATTCTTCAACCATCTGAAGAATTGACTTCCTTTTTAGTTGTGCCTTCTTCCTCATCCTTTGCTCTCTTTTTCAACTTTTCTTCATTCTTGGATTTCTTTGTAAGCTTAGCTAGATGAAGACTTCTCAGATGATTATTGATGTGAGCAGCAACCTGAGAGTTGGTGGGATTGGAGAATGGTTTCTCTGCTACTCAGCAATGTCAAATCTATGGAGTGTAACAGAGATGAAGTATTACCATGTTTACTTCACCATTCTCTCTTTCCAAGGCAAGCCGTGTGAAGGTTCATCGAACCTCCACTAGACTATTTTTTTTTTCTAGGATTGAGGGTTTTGGATGACAGCTTGTCCCCCTTCCTATATCCACCAGAGTCACCATCTCCTTCTTAACTTCTTCTCTTCTTTTGTTAGAACATTTGAAATGACTGCAAGAAGTTGGAGAGCTTGGTCCAGTGTTCCCCTAGGCAGATCAAGGAATGCATATCTTATGAGAGAACTAGAAGAGCCATCAATATATTTTAGCTTAATTGTCTTTTCTTCACAAGATGTCGCTCAGTGTTGTGCCGTTGATGAGCTTCTCCTTGATCTCCTTGAACTCTTCTAAGATCAAAGCTTAGATGTTTCAGAAGATGGTTTGGTTAGAGATTAGATTCCTGGTTTGTTTTTGGGTTTCAGGATAAGTATGGAGGTGGTTGTTAGAGTAGTAGGTGAGTGTGTAAGTAAGGCTAATGGTGTGGGTTTAGGGCTGTGAGGCTTAGTGGTTTGTTCAATTTTAATGGGGAAGGGAAAGGTGCGGGTGTAGGTTGTGGTAGTTTGGGTATGGTGTTGTTTGGGTGCCTTCTTCTGACACTTGATGTTAGACTTACCTCCTGCCTTCTTCCTAAGCGAATGTCAGCCTTGATGTTGCTGACATGTCACTGTGGGGTCTTCAGTGACATAGTGCCCCAACTTGCTTGCTGGAGAAGCCAAAGGCTTTGAGATAAGTTTTCATCCATTCCTTATCTCCCTCCTTCTTGGTAGCAGCAAGTTGTGCCTCTTCCTCCTTCTTCTTCTTTCTCCCTCAGCTTCTCCCTAGCATCCTTCTTCCTTTGTTTGATGATCTGATCATGTTCTTTATGGAAAGAAACAAGATCGTATCATAATTGTGAGGTGCCATCTCCTCTGAAATAGCCTCAGGAGCAGAGAAGGCTACCTCTCCCTTTCCATAGCCTCTCCTTTTTTTCCACTTCCCTCCTCTTCGGCCAAATATGCGCCCTCCTCGTTCTTCCTTTTGTAGCAAGGTAGCTTTCCTCCAGCTCTCTTCACAGATCATCAAGTGGGAGTAGAAGAATTTCTCTCCTTGCTACTCCCAGGCTGTGAGCCTGTCATGACCTCCACTCTCTTTTTGTTGTTGATACTTTCTTGAGCGGCTGCTGCTGCTTTGCTACTTGCAGCCAACAGCTTCCCAGTATCAACTCTTCTCTTCTTCTAAGCTTTCCAATCTTTCTTCCTCTAAAAGCTCCTCACGGTGACTTTCTCTTCCCTTTTGGATCAGAGGAAGATTTAGCCCTTGGAGACTCAGGTTTAGAGGATACAGGTTGGAGGAGAGGGTTTGAACTTGTGGTATTTGGGAGAGAGGGGTTGTAAGGAAGTCCTCATTGTTTACCTCAGAAGCTAGATCTAGAATGGCTTCTGTGATGAACATCATTGGATGAGGAAGACAGTTCAATTATTCCTTTCGCAACTTGGATTTCTGCTTCAAAAGTAAGTGGAACTGCACTACCTATCCCTTCCAAATTGGTTGCTGGGCCACTAGTCTGTATATCCCCTTCGAAGTTAATCTCAGTTCATAGAGACCTTGGGTTGGCCACTTCCTTTTCAAAGGTAGGTGGTGCACTCAGCCTTTGAAGCTCCTCAGCTCCAAAGTAAGCAATGCCTACATCAGGGGAAGGTTGTTCAAAGGATGAGCTTATCAGAAATGTGGTTAAAAACCTATTTAGGTCTATAACCATCTTTGGATCCCTTGAATAGTAATGGGAGCTGGTTGAGGGAAGAGGGTTTTAGGTGGTTGCTGTGTAGGGTACAAAGAAGATATGACATCAAGGGAAGTTGTGTGTGATGGCAAGGTATGGTTCATGTCTTTGTCTCTGTACATTCTCCCCTTTTTGGTAACATCATCTTGAGAAGTAGATGAGCTAGAGAAAGAACTAAAAGAAACCCTAAGTATGTACATGCTGAACAACTTCTCAATTTGTGTCTCAGCTAGTTAAGCCTTGAGATTTTCAATCTCAAGTTGTTGAGTGGCAGACATGTCCTCTAAAGTCTTAACCTTTAATTCAAGATTTGAGACTTTAGAGAGTAGGTCTCTGATAATGAGTTTCAGGCTAACCCTCATATTCTTTGAAGAATCATTGGGAGATGAGATAACATACCTAGTATGTTCATCATCACCACTAGTAGTGGTTTCTTGGCTCCCTGGATACCCTTGCAAGCTAATGTCTTTTTCAGAGTCATCAAGGGGCAAGGTTGATGTTGACTCATTCCCACTTATGTTACCACTATCCTAAGAGGTTAGTGAAACTCTCTTAGTAGTTACAGCCGATCCTACGTGAGTCAACCTCCACACTAGTTTGACTCACCTCAGTAGGTTATTACTGATAGGGCTAGACATTAGAGTTCCCTGGGGCTCAGTGATTTTGAGAGGTGATAGGTAGACCAACATCATGGCCTGGATGAAACATAATTTCCTCATCAGGTAGGGTTGTTGGTCAATGAGGGATAAGGAGGTAAATCTAATGACCCGGGACATTGGTCAGCACCTAAAGTTTCTTCTGCTAGAGCATGATGACCCATGATGTTGGTATCCCTCTTTGGCTGCTCAGGAGAGTGCTGAGACTCACCCTGAGGGCTAAAGGCTTGGGTTTGGGCTCATCATCTTGAACTGAGGAACTCAAATGCTAACATTGAGGTCAATGGTAGAGGATGGTTGGACCTCTGGCTGAGTGGGAGCCCTGAGTTCCACTCGAGCCTTTTTGGTTTGACAGTGGGGACCTGATCATCGAAGTAGATTGATTAGGGGTTTGTTTGGGGTGTCTTGTGTATGTAATCTTCATTGGGTGGGAAGAAGTGATTGGCATTTGAGTAGTGGTGTATGGTGTGGGTCATCACCTGCTGGGCTTGCAAGGATGTCACCAGAGCCTTGGCTCGCGCATACCTGGAGAAGATCAGTGAATCTTCTATAGAAGTTGGTGAACACCTTCTTCAAATTTTTGAAGATGCCAGGCCATATGTCATGGTCCAGTAGAAAGTCTGCACTTGTAATCTGTCCTGGTCCAGCTCACAGTTGATTATGTGGCTGAATGAACCGGGGATACATGTAGAATGGATCCCGGGTGAGATTGCATCTTAAGTTGTTAGCACAATATTGAGTAGTTAAAGTATAGGATCTTTACCATCTCGTGGATTAGACAGCCCAAATCATATGGATTTGATCCTATCCCTCGGATTTGTTGGATAGGCAGTGCAGGACGATGTGCCGCAAGAACTCCAATTGTAGGAAGAAGTTAAATTTATAGACTGTATACTTGCGCACATCGCCGCCATATCCCATTTGAGTGTAAGTGCTTCCACTCAGATTTGGGAATTCAATAGGGGCGCCCTCATCATGAAGCTCCAGATGCTCCCCGATGGTTGATTCAGCAATGGTGATCTCCTGTCCGTAGATCCTCGATCTGATGACCCTTTCACGGTTTAGTGTTTCACTACTTCGACCATTGGCCCAATTCGGCCATGTGATTAGTGTAGATAGTTGGTTAATAGTGAGGGCATTGATGTATGCCGATTGGGACAGAAATTCGATGATAGGGGCAAAGTCGGCATCCTTTGAAGAATCAAGGATAGCGACCTGATTATGTTGGAGATTTAGGGCCATTGTTTAAAGGTACGGTTGGATTGAATGAATTGAGAGTGAGTGAAGAAGATAGTGGTAATTTGGGACTCTTGTTGTGGTAAAGAAGTAAAGAAAGATATCGGAAATTTTAAATAGGGGTTGAAAAGAAAACCGATAAGGTGAAAGGACGTTTTTAGGTTTCGATTTGATAGGGGTGGTAAGATAAAACCATTAAAATATTCTGACAATCATCAATAAATCTTACTTTTTACAGAGTGGGTCCTAAAGATTTCTTACACAATAAATGCTTTCTTCCGAAGGTAAACTTGCTTCGAGAGAAACACTTGTGTTTCTCAATTGCCTTCCCAAGCGATTTTTACTCCGAAAGCAAACCATGTCTCAATACAAGTTTGCTTCCGAGAGTACAGTCTTCTTCCGAGAATAGATGTAGTAAGCTTCGAAAGTAAATTTGATCTATCTACAATTGTTCTTCGCGAGGCTAAAAACTCTTCGAAGATAATATTTATGCAGAGATTTGCCTTCTGAAGATGGATAAGATCTCTTCCGAGGGTAAATTTTTCTTCGGAGTATTTACACTTTGATTTTTTGTTAAGGAAAGCCTTTTTGTAATAGGCTTAGATTGTAGTTAGACAATATAGACAAGACATATTTTTAAAAAGGTTTTTCAAAAAAGAAAACTATCAATGTTAATGATCCCAATAGCTGTATTAAATATTTAAATCTTTGTTCATCAAAGGCTTTGGTGAACAAGTCAACATATTATTCATTTGAATCACTTTGACTAGCTTATTAGATTTTTCTCATGAATATCTAATGAAATGATACCTGATGTATGTGCTTTGTCTTAGAGTGCTTGACTGGATTTTCTATTATAGAAATGCACTCTTGTTGTCTATGTGGATAGGAGTTTCCATGAATTTGAAACCATAGTCCAGCTTCTTCTTCTGAATCCATAGCAGTTGAGCACATTAGCTCCCAGTAGCAATGTATCAGCTTCAGCAGTTGATTTTAGACACATGATTGCTTCTTGCATTGCCAGGAGATAATCATTCCAGCAAGAAATTGACATCCACCGGATTGGATTTCTTGTTTGATGTTGCAGCCACCATAATTACTATCAGTGTACCCATAAAGACTGAAGGCCTTATTCTTAGGTACCAGAGACCCATTTTGGAAGCTCCTTTAGGGTATTTAAGAATTTCTTGGCAGCAATTAGGTGAGACACCTTGGGAGCAGCCTGATATCTTGCACAATGCAGGTTGCAAACATTATATCAGTCTACTTGCAGTGAGATACATCAGAGATCCAATAATCCGCCCTGTACTATACTGATCAGTATCCTCCCCCTCGAAATCAAGACAAAGATTGTGATTTCTGGGTATAGGTTCTTGGCTGGCTTATAATCTTTCATAACAAATCTCTCTAAGATGTCCTTGACATACTTAGATTGATTAATGAAGAACCCTTCTTCCATCTGCTTCACTTGAATTCCAAGGAAGAAATCCATCTTTCCGATTGAACTCGTCTCAAACTTCTTCCTCATGATGCTTTCAAAATCTTTTCATATTTGGTCATTTGAGGAACCAAATATGATGTCATCAATATAGACTTGAACAAGCCACATCTCCTTCCCAGACTTCTTTATGACAATGTCTTGTCTATGGTGCCTCTAGTATAGCCCTTCCTAAGAAGAAACTAAGACAGGGTCTCATACCATAGGCTAGGTGCTTGATGCAACCATAAAGAGCTTTATCCAGTTTTGCACACATAGTTGGGGTGCTGTGGGGTTTAAATCCAGATGGCTGACACACATAGACTTCTCTATCGATATCCCTATATAAAAATGCATATTTGACATTAGGGTGATATACATTGAAGTTCTTGGATGCTGCAAAAGCAAGGAAGATTCTCACAGCCTCTAGTCTTGCAATAGGTGCAAAGACATCAGTGTAATCTATGCCTTCCTCCTGTGTGTATCCTTGAACAACAAGTCTTTCCTTGTTCCTGAGATCAACCTCTATCATCTCTCTTATTTCTGAACACCCACTTGGTGCCAATGGGACTGGCCGGATGGCAATGGACACAAGTTCCATACCTTTTGCCTCTTGAATTGACGCAACTCTTCTTGTATAGCTTCAATACAATTATTTCCTTGAGGCTTCTTCCACCTTCTTTGGTTCCATATGAGAGAGAAAGCATGAGTACAAGTAGACATTCCCATTTTGGGTCTGACTTCTTGTTCTCACACCTTCTGAGACATCCCTAATGATGTTCTCAGCTGGGTGGGTATTGTGTATCCTGAGCCTAGGAATCACATCTAGCTGCATGGATAGATCCACGTTTGAGAAGTTTTGCTCATGATTTTGAACACCATGACTAGCTGATGTCTCACACTCATTCAATATGGACTGATTGAATGAATGTGTGACAGCATCAATGATATTCTTCTGAGAAGTAGTATAATAGTTTCCTATTCCTCTAGATTACTGTCTTCATCAGCTTGGCATTGAATGTTGGAGTTGTCAGCTGATGGTTTTGAGGCTTAGTTGGCTCACAACTGTGTTAAAGCTCCATGATTTCTTTTTCAAGCTTTCAGGACTTCTAGTAGTGGAAGCTTGGTCTTCAATTCATCTTGGAGAACTGGGAATAGGTCTTGGTAACTCAAACATTTTATCTTCTATAGAGGTCACTTTGAGTTCCTATTCTAGCTGAATCATTCTTACAAGATGGTTTAGAATAGTTGGAAACAATTCTAGATTAAAGATATGATCAAGCCATTCCCTCTAACACAAGAGTGTGCTCATCAACAACAATGTTGGATGATTCCTCAAATTGTTGATTTTTATATTATACACTCTATAAGCAATAGAGGTTGAGGAATATCCCACAAGATAGCATCATCCGACTTTTCAGCCAATTTTGCTAAATTGTCTTTGTGTTAAGTATGGTACACCTGCTGCCAAAGGACCTAAGAAAGCCAATGAATGGTGCCTCTTGTCCCATAACTCATAAGGGGTCTTTCCATGGGGCTTAACAATAAGAACCCTCTTCTGCACATAGCATATAGAACTGACTGCCTCTGCCCAGAAGTTAGAGGCAGCTTTGAATCAGCTAACATAGTTCTTGCAGTCACTAATGTTCCTATTCTTCCTCTCAGCAACACCATTCTATTGAGGAGTTCTAGGAGCACTGTATTGTCTAGTATTCTTTGAGTTACAAATAAGTCAAGAACTTGATTCTTAAACTCATTCCCTTGATCACTTCTAATGATTGTTACCTTGTGATCCTTTTATTTTCAATTTTAAGAATAAATATTTTAAAGTTTCAACGTTTTCATCTTTAGTTCTTAAAAAGAATACCCATGTAAATCTTGTAAAATCTTCAACAATCACAAGACAATATGATTTCCTTCCAATGCTCATTATACTTGTGGGACCAAAAGATCCATGTGCAATAAGTGTAATGGAGTGGTGATGGAGTTAACCTCTTTGGATTTGTTAGAAACCTTGTGCTGCTTTCCTTTCAGGCAAGCAACATAGTTATCTATAAAGAAAAAATCCTTTTTAGGCACACCATGTACCAAATTATTTTTAACCACTTATTCAGGTTTTAAAATAATACATGGCACATTCTATTATGCAAAGATTTGACTCCATCACCATTAGCTTTGGAAAGAAAGCATAATACTTCACCCAGTGGAGAAGCATTGTTCATATCAAGCTTGTACATATCCCTTTTCTGGAGATCTAAGAAGCACCAATCCTAAGGAATTGTCATCCTGGGTTTGAGGTAATGCACTCATGTTCTGTAAAAATCATTGTGTTGCTTTTGATCAAAATTTGAGAAACACTCAAGAGATTGTGTTCACCCTGTTTGATGAAGTTTACTTTGTTAATGTTTAACTTACCATTGGGATACATTACCGCTACTAGAAATGTATCCTCTGCTTCACCTCCAAACTGAACAGGACCTCCATCAAAGTGTTCAAACTATGTGAAGAGAGTTCTCTTCCCTGTCATGTGCCTGGAGCATCCATTATCCACAATCCAAACATTTCATTCTTATCATGTGGATGTCTGATGCGGCCCAGGGTTGAAGACCGGCCCTTAATGTTTTTGGAGGCCCAAGACCGAGCGGCACGAAAATGAGCATAACCTAGGCTACAAGCCTCCATTTCTGACGTGCAGCCAGTCAAAACGCGTAGGCAGGTTAACCGTTATTTTTCCAAAATAAGGCCTCTAAATGGGTTTTTGGACCACTTTTATGTTTTTCTTCTTTTTCGGTTTTGTTTTGGGCTTTTTTGGCCCATGGTTGTTTGTTTTAGGCCCGTTTGAATTTATCTTCTTATTTAAGTTGTCTTGGTGTAATGTGAAGGACACTTGATCATTTCTGAAAATAACAGTTTGTCTCTTCAAATTCGCGACTTTTGGGGTCGAATTTGGGTTTGGGTGAAGAACATCATGGGTATTCGCAGAATCAACGTTTTGAGCTTCGATTTCATACCGTGCGCTACATCAGTTGGTATCAGAGCCAAATTCCTGGCTCAAAATGCCTCCAAGAAGAAACAACAGGCCAATCGATGAAGTTTATGAACGGGAGTTGGAGCAACGCTTTATGGCAAGAGTGGAGCAACGATTGGATCAAGTGATCGATCAATTGACTGATCGGATGGCTGACTTGATGAATCGTAGAAGGCAGGCTCCCAACAATGGAGATGGGTCTGATTTTGAGAATCCATTTTATGATGATGATGGTTGGTCTTCCGAAGGAAACCAGAAAGGCGACCAAGGCGAGAACATGGAGGAGGAAATAGACGTTGGGACACTGGGATTAGAATTGATATCCCAGAGTTTGATGGGACTAGTTTGAACCCAGAAGGGTTTATTGATTGGCTGGCTACCATAGAGGAGGTATTTGAATTCAAAGAGGTGCCTGAAGACAAGCGGGTGCCTTTGATCGCTACCAGGTTACGTGGTAGGGCATCAGCGTGGTGGCAACAGTTGAAATTGACACGCAACAGGGTTAGAAAATCAAGGATTGTGACGTGGGCCAAGATGAAAAAGTGCATGCGTTTCTAATTTTTCATGGATGTACCAGCGTCTGCAGAATTTGAAACAGGGGTCTAAATCGGTTGATGACTACACAACCGAGTTTTATCAATTGATTGCTCGAAATGATATCCAAGAATCTGAGGAACAACTTGTTGCTAGGTATATCGGGGGTTTGAGGGTTCAGATCATGGACTCTGTAAACCTTTTCGATCCGTTAACGATTGCTGAAGCACACCAACGGGCGTTGGCTTTTGAGAAGCAAAACCGTCGGGTGGGCGGTTCGTATTCTTCTGCCCCGGTTGGTGGAAATTCTGGATCGGGTAGCGGGGCCAATCGTGCTGGGTCCAATCAACAAAGGCACATGGCGACTAATACCGGTCCACCTCCTAAGGGTGCTAGTAGTGGTGGCGCTAATGTTTTGGTTGTGGGGAGACAGGCCATCGGTACGCTGATGTAAGAAGGCGAGTAAGCGCCATATGTTTGTTGAATCTGAGGATGAACAACAGGAAGATTATGAAGATTCCCTAGTATTTGATGAAGAGCCCGAATATGAAGAAGAATTTGTGACTGGAGATGTTGCGGTGAACTTGGTGGTTAGGCGAGTTTGCTATGCTCCAAAGGCAGATGACGATGACTGGCTTAAACACAACATCTTTCACTCAACTTGTACTGTCTGGGAAAGGTTTGCACCTTTGTTATCGATTCGGGAAGCTGTGATAATTTAGTTTCGGAAGAAGCTGTCAAAAAGTTAGTTTTGAAGACAGAGAATCGTTCAAAACCTTATAAGCTCCAGTGGCTCAAGAAGGGTGGCGAGGTAATGGTTTCTAAACGAGCTCTTGTTTCTTTTCTGTTGGTACGACATACAGGGATGATGTCTGGTGTGATGTGGTACCCATGGATGCATGTCATTTGTTGTTGGGTAGACCTTGGGAGTATGACCGCAGTATCGAACATAATGGGCGGTCTAACACTTATAGCTTTTTGTTTGGTGGTGTGAAAATTACCCTAGTCCTAGCAAGCCGAAGGAGTTATCCACGAAGCCGTCAGGTAATCTTTTAACTCTTAGTCAATTTGAAGATGAAATGGAGGAGGCAGGAATGTTTTTGTGTTGATAGGGAAGGAAGTGCCTGAAGGGGTTGGAATTCCTGATGATATGATTCCTTTACTTGAAGAATTTTCTGATGTTTTTCCTAACGAGTTACCTGATGAATTACCACCTTTGCGTGACATCCAACATCACATTGATTTAGAGCCTGGTTCACAATGCCCAATAAGCCACATTACAGGATGAGCCTGGGAGAGCATGAGGAGTTGCGTAGACAGGTTGAAGAGTTGGTTTCTAAAGGCCATGTTCATGAAAGTATGAGCCCTTGTGCTGTTCTGCTTTGTTGACCCGAAGAAGGATGGACACCTGGCGTATGTGTGTTGACAGTCGAGCCATCAACAAGATTACTGTGAGGTACAGGTTTCCTATTCCCCGACTTGATGATTTACTTGACCAGATTAGTGGTGCTGCTGTTTTCACGAAGTTAGATTTGAAAAGTGGATACCACCAAATTCGTCTAAGACTGGAGATGAATGGAAAACTGCCTTCAAGACTCGCGAGGGGTTGTACGAAGGTTGGTAATGCCTTTGGTTTATCAAACGCACCCAGCACTTTTATGTGTGTGATGAATCAGTTGCTCAGGCCATTATTGGGAAGTTTGTGGTTGTATATTTTGATGATATTCTTTTTATAGTGCTTCGTCAGTGAGCATGTCATACACGTCAAGCAGGTCTTGACCTTACTTCGTAGGGATAGTTTCTATGCAGCTGTAAAGAAGTGTGTGTTCATGACCCCTAAAGTTCTGTTTTTGGGGTATGTTGTTTCTGGTGACGGGATACAGGTGGATGAATCTAAAGTAGCAGCTGTTCAAAACTGGCCAACCCCTACTACCATTACTGAAGTTCGTAGCTTTCATGGCCTTGCTTCTTTTTATAGAAGGTTTATTCCACATTTCAGTTCTATTATGGCCCCAGTGACAGACTGCATGAAGGGGAAAATATTTGTTTGGACAGAAGAAGATGTGCGGGCTTTTCAAGTTGTAAAGACAAGCTCACTACAGCTCCAATTCTGGTATTGCCTGATTTTTCTCAAGTTTTGAACTTCACATAGATGCATCACAGGTTAGGATTGGTGGGTTCTCAGCCAAGGTGGTCGGCCTGTTGCTTATTTTAGTGAGAAATTGACAGGGCCAAAGTTGAGGTATAGTACTTATGACCTGGAGTTTTATGCAGTGGTCCAAGCTGTAAAGCATTGGCGTCATTATTGTTTCATAAAGAGTTTTTTTTTTTCACTGATCATGACTCTTTAAGGCATATTCGCACACAAGACAAGTGGTACATCTTGTAGTCCTGATACAATGTAGTAGTCTATTTTGAGATGTTATATACTTGCTGTCTTCAGTTCCACCATGAGAGCTTGAGCAGGGGTGACCTTGTACATAAAGCTCCAGTCAACCTCTTGAGCAATAGTGCAGTTTGTGGCTCAGTGGGTTGGTTGCAGCCTTTGAGGTAGAAGAATGTTAGGAGGCTTGAGCTGCTCTAGGATTAGATCTGGAGCTTACATTCCCTAGCAAAGTGACCAAGCTAGTTACAGTTGTAGCATTTGCCTTGCTGTTATGAAACCTGAATTTGTTGTTAGTTGGGTTCTAAGGAAACTGCCTTCCGGTTCTTTTAAAGAACTTCTTTGCTGTAGGTTAAAAGAGCCATTTGCTGGACAATGTCCATATATTCAACATCATCTAGGCTGAAACACTCTAGATTATCAAAATAGTATTGAAAATCTCCAGAGTGCTCACTCCTGGAAACAAAAGCACAACTATCCTAGAAGGGAGTGTGGAGCTGTTGAGACCTGGGTGTCTCAGGGAAAGGATGTATGGACCAGAAGAGGATGATGGCTGTTGGGGGTAGTTCAGGTACACTGAAGCTGGGGAGTTCTTGATCCTTCAGCAACATGTAGAGCATTGTGACTGTAGGATTTGAGGTTTGTTCATCTGGTGGCTCTTCTGAGTCTCCATCTCCATATGGTGTCCATCAAGGATTCCATACAATTCAGTCTTAGTGAGAGTGTTGAGATTTTCATTTCTCTTTATTAAAACACAGTAAAAAGTCCACTCATGAGGTAGTGCACTCATGAATTTTTTGACTATGTCTCTCTTCTCAAGAACAACTCCATAGTTTGAAGAGAGGTGACCAAGTCCACATACCTGAAGTATTGTTGGCTTAAGGTATCACCAACAACATAAGTAAAGTTCTCAAACTTCTGCTTCGGCATATCTTTCTATTCTCCTTTGATTCAGTAGAACCAGAGTACAGATCTTCAAAGCATCAAATAGTTCTTTGGCGGTCTTGCATTCTAAAGCCTGCCATTGTGGAGTTTGGTATAGCAGTAATCAACACGATATCGCTTTGTAGCCGATTCCATCTTCTTGAAGTCTTCATCATAGTAGTCTTCAATAGCTTCCAATCATGGCACCAGTACCAACGGGTCTGCCACCTTAGCTTGTAAGGACCATAAGTGAAAGATCTCTACATGCGACTGTCTGTTTGCACCAGGTCCAAAAATCATAGGGGTGATGATAGGAGCCATGGTCATGGTTCCATCTCAGCTCAGAAAATTTTTGGTTAAGAGCCATTTGAGTGAAGTGAGTAAGTGTGAAAGAAACGAGGGTGATTTGGGATGGTTAGATCTCTAATCAAGAGCCTAAAAAGCTATTGATACCAATTTCAGGATCGGGTGTTGGTCTCTCAACACCAAGTTTTTTATCTCACAAACTCACTAAGTCTCACTCGGTGATGAAGCAAAATCTCTAACTAAGTTGATAATAAATAATAAGTTAATGAACACAACAATGGTTTTCAAGATATTTTTATATATTACTTCTCAACTTAGTATCACAAGACTCTTACAATCATGGTACTTAAGTTGCAATTAGACACTATATATACTACTATCTACAGCCAGTTATACTTGGAAAACCAGCTGGAATTTACCGCTAGACAAATACGACATTGCTAGAAATAAAGTATTTAAAACAAATAATATGCTAGATTAGGTAGTCATGACAGGTCCATGACTTACTTTTGTCGCCAACTAAGTATGGTAACTGTACTAACAGATAAAGGTGACAGTGGATTAAAGTATGGTCAACTACATGGGTGTGGGAAAGCGCAATGCAGTGTATCAGAGTTGTTAGTGGATGCTTCGGAAGGCTAACTACTTGGTCTCAGAAGACTTGGTTCTACCTTCGGAAGTTCTTCATATACTTCGGAAGGAAAAACTAGTCTCGGACTACATAGTTTTCCTTCAGAAGTTCTTCATACTTAAGCTTTGGAAGATCTTCAACTTGTCTTGGAAGAGCAGCTTTAGCTTCGGAAGACTTCTTCAATTGTACTTCAAAATATTCTAAGTGTTGTTTTGGTTGCACCAGCCTCATATGATCCAACAAGTATAATTGGTTATGAATATGTGAAAAAAAGAGAAAAGCTAAATATGAGGTCAAAATGACCAAAATTGAAGCAACAAAAATAGTGTAAGGAATTCGGTGATATTATTGCAACTAGATGATAGAGATTGATAAATAAGATGTCTAGCATGTTTAAATGGATTTCATTCATCATTACCCACTCTAAAGCCCTATTCTATCCCACCTTAAACCTTAGCTAACATTACAACCATGAAAGACCTCATGATTATGTGTTATATTGTATTAATTGATGGCGGTACGATTAATATAAGGGCTATGATGAAAATGTACATTCTTGGTTTGAATGGTATAGAGATACTAGTGTATAATCACTAGTCCACAAAACAAACTGAGTTGAGTGTTCAACATGAGGAATGTGAATGCATGAATCTTTGAAGCAAAAGGTCTGGTTATGTCAACTAAAGATTCTACGTTTAAAACATAATGGTATTACATGTTGGGTGTGAGTCTTACATGACGAAAGTTGAAAAATAATCATGCTTTGAGACCTTATTGATACAAAATTGTGATAATTTAGCATGTTGATGGATTAAGGTAAAATGTTGGAAGCAAATTTGTTTGAGGATAAACAAAAGGATAAGTGGGGATGTGATCGCGTGATAATAATTCAGTGTTTAAATGACTTAAAAGTGTGATGTTACATTATGATTAGTGTGGAACAAGTCACTTTGGTTGTGTTTTGATTTGTAGGGATTGAAGCTAAAGAAGGTTGTTTTGGAGAAAAAGAAGCAAAATACGGAAATACAAGAACTGAATTTGAAAATAGCGAAAGTTATAAAAAAGGCCCATAGAACCCTACACCGGCGTATGATACGTCAGATATGGGCCTATGATAAGCTGGTCAGCCTATTGGCAGCATATTACGGGCAAATTTGGAAACAATTATAGAAAGTTAGGCATATAGATGTTTAGGGGGGCGCTGAGGGGTGAGTATGATACGTTGACCCTGGGCGTATATACGCGATTACTAACCAACATCCGGATTTTATGGGTTTCAAGTTATTTAAACAAACTCCAACCCTAATTAGAAAAAAACTTTTCAAGCTCAATTCTGACTATTCTAAGCTAATTGGTGGTAATCTCAAGCACCAATAGATATATATCATGCATAAAACACACACACACACGTACCAAATTCATTACACACACATATATGTATTTATATATGTATATAATAATACACAACACACATACACATGCATGCAAAGTCACTGCACACACATATATGCATATACATGATAGTACAAATCACATAAAATCATTACATGAACATGCTCGCACATCCCACCCGACCATAACGCGACCTTGGACCACATGCACATGTGCCTAAGTAACCCTATAACACCTTATCAGTTACCACTATAAACAAACACACATGCACCATTAGTTCCTCTACATACAACTTATACACACTTCCCGCGATATGTCAAACCTTAGGCAACAACCATGACCACAACCCTAGCACATCCAATAACATGCAATTATGCAACCCAAACCCCAACCGAGAACTGTCATCCACACACAAATTCGATTCAAACCACACAAAACTGAGAGCATCAAACCGCAAATACACCACCCGAAAAATTCACACCTTACCACCCCTTGCCCTACCCCCCCTATATATGCACACTCGAGTACTCGAACTCCATGCAAAGCTAACCCCAAGCAACTGACAACCACACACATCCTCTGCCACCCTCGGAACACATACAAACCACCATAACAGTGACAAAAAAATCATAGAATAATAACCGATAACGAAACCACACAAATCAAATCAACTAAAAAAGAGAGATCATACCGAGATGTTTACGTGGGAGATAAGAACTCAAGCGAACGAACACACAATTGCGGAGGGGAGATCGTCACAACTACTGGAACGGATAGAGAGTAAAGTTTTAAAATTTTGAGAGGAGTGTGAACCATGGGGTGAGATTTGAAGAATTAGGGTTTGCAAAGGGATGGGGGTGCCATGGAGTTTAAAGGGCTGAGAGAGGGAGTTTGCTTAAGGTTTTGAGGGGGGGGGGGGGGGGCTTTACGCCTAATTATTAATTAATAAACCTTAATTTATTTAGAAATAATTTGTTATTATTAGTTTAAATAATTAAACGACCGAAAGTTGCGTTTAACAAAGTTAACCTGAATACAGGAGTGTCACGTAATCCCCTTGTTGAAAGAATTTCGTCCTTAAAATTTTGAACACCAGACTTAGAAATCAGGTCTGCGAATTGGAACATAGACAATATAGGGTTTTTGAGAATTTCTAGAAAAAACCCAAAGAAATTCTTTTTAAGAGTATTGCGAGGGTTGTGATATAAATCATCCCCTAAAGTTTCAAATTTCATTTACTATTATTTATTTAAATTATTGTTTTGAAGAATTTAAAATTTGGTTACCTCAAATCAACTAATCATTTTTTCAAATCAAAACCAAATCTGATAGTCAATTATTATTGTTGTTGAGTAGGCTTAATGCGTTCATGATTGATACTTGATTATTACCAACATTATTAGCACACGACAGGTGCACTTGCCTTTTCTATGTGTAGTTTTGTATTAATGAAAATCCATTAAAACTAAATTTGTTCGAAAAATCCCTTTGAAAATATATATACCATTTGCACACACCATCTTTTTGGCGTTGTTGCTAGGGACAATGCAAACTTTTTAACTATCTTGTTTATATTCTGTTTATATATTTTGTTCAACTTTGATTAGTTTAAGTTAGTTTGTTTTAGTAGATTAGCTACTTTTCCTTATTCATTTTGAGCTTAGTTAGTATGTACTTCCATAAGTAGTATATGTTCGACTCGTCTAGTCTTGAAATTCTTTCACCACTTTCAGAGCCTAAGCGATTTTTCTGTCAATGGTAACGCAAAATACCACAATAAGAGACAATAATAACTGAAAAAGACATTTTGGAATGTACACCATCTGAAGATGACATGTCTAACCACCACGAGGAAATGAAGATAACACACTACACCATGGCATCAATCGATGGTTACTAGTCTAGTGTAATCCAACCAGCAATAGCGGTAAACAATTTCAAGATTAAGTCTCATTATTCAACTTGTAGAAAACTCTGTTCAGTTCCACAGATTGCAAGACAAGGATCCTGCGCTCATATAACTCGATCCCTACGTATCTATGCAACATTCAAAATATCTAACTATTTAGATGATGCAATTAGGCTAATAATTTTTCGTTTCTCGATCGAACCATTGACTAGCTTGATTCGCTTCCACCTGGTTCAATCACTACATGGGCCGAAATAATGTTGAACAATTCCTGTTAAAATACTGTCTACCTGATCGTGCTATGAAATTAAAAAGTAGTATCACCAGCTTCATCAAGACGATGAAATCATTACACATATCATGCGATAGATACAAAGGTCTCATTCGGAGATGCCCACACCACAGACTTGATCTTTGGCTGCAGTGTGAGTCATTTTCTGATATAATCAACAGAACACGCAAACAAGTTGTCGATCAAAGTGCGGGAGGAGATTTCGGAAGGGTCGCGTCAACGGAAGCATATCAAGATTTGGAAAAAGTAGCTACAAGAGCTTTGCTTACATTCCTTAATAAACAAACCAATTTTTAAAAACCATTCATCAAGTAGGCTCTAAAACCTTAGTTGTAGCCGAATTAGAAGCCCTTACTAAACCATTCAAACAATTAGAAGCCAAACTGAAGAAGGTTCCAACACAATGCAACACGTGCGGTGATTCCCATAAGATCAGAGAATACCCACCAAGCATGATGATGATTGAAGATGTTGACTATGTAGTAGGCCCAAGAAATTCGTACAGCATCAACTCGAACGATAGAAACAACTCAAGTTATAGAGAAGGAGCCAACAACCTACCATCCTTTAGATTCAATAAAAGACCACCCTACCAATAACAATAACCATTATGCCAAGGTCCAAACAATAGTAGCCAAGACCATGAAGCATCATCAATGGAAGACAAGTTGCACCAATTATTAATAACCACCCAAGCCACCAATGATTACCTCTAAATATATGATAGAATAAATAAGGGAAGGTTCCAAAGAACAAAGCTGACCTCAAAAGTAACAAGGCTTTATTACAACCAGTAAACATCAAGTGGGTTAGATAGCATAATATATATCTGAAATACCCAAGGTGCTTTGCTTAACAATATGATGTGCTTTAATTATATATATATATATATATATATTATATAATATATATATTATAATATATATATATATAACACATCAAAAGCACATCAACTATTCCTAAAACTCTTTTGAACTTAAAATTGTTAAATTGTCTTTTCAGGCTATAAGAAGATCAACATGGACAAAAGGAGCATAAAGAAGAAGAAATTGAAGAAACCCAGCTTCAGAGTCCATGCATGGAGTCATGCCTCATGAGGCACACCCACATGCCTAACCTAAAATACACCCTATGCTAAAAGTCACACCCCCGTGCTCATTATTTGAAAGAACAAAAGTACTATCCCCCAAAAAGAAGCATGGGGGTGAGTGCCATGAAGTACGGGGGCATGCCCCACCTCAATCAGGGGTTGTGCCCGACCACCTCTATGCATACAAGCTGACCAACTTCCAAGTACATTGTATTAGCATGGCGACGTGCCTTTTGAGGCATGGGCTGTGCCTGACACTCAAAAAAGCCTATAAATATCTGCTCTTTTGCAACTTTGAGAGCAGCTTTTGGAGGGGTGAAATAGGAATGCAGTCTTGAAGGTCCTTGGAAGGCTTAAGAGGTGCATTCCACACTTTAAAGAAGCTCCATATTGTTTAAACATCACCCATTATGGATCACTAGTTTGATTGTTCCATGATATCGATGATTTCATACTTATCTTTAGTATTTTTTGTTTTTATGTTCAAGCTCATTGTTAGCTAAACTCTTAGTATAATTCTAATTATATGAAACTTATGTAATATGTGATGAACTAATGGTGTGGTTTATGTTATGCTAGTGTTATAGTAATCTTGGGTAAACTTTTAATGGGTATCATCATCATTTTAATGGGAAGTTATAAACTTAAGATTTGTAATTTTGAATGTCATACAAAGTAAAAAACATATGAAATAACTCTTATTCACACAACTAGTCTTCATAATTAAATCCATGACTAAAGAACTAGAAATGGTTTTAGAAATCACATCACGTTAACTTTCTGACAATTTGCGGGCTTCCTTTTATCAGTCTGAGAAATCTATAGTGATAGGATCAAAATGGATCGATCTGTGATGATATTGTGAAGCAATTGAATCAAAACAAACACAGTAATCAAATCAATGCAAACATATCAGTAAAAATTCATAGTTTTTCATTGATAGAAAGCATAGAAATACAAGTGTAGAGAACAGTTACAATTCGTTCAACTGATTCAAAGGTGCACTAGTCTAGTCTTTATGCTTACCTACACAATACATAATCTATGCTATTTATACTATCAAAGAAAATAAAAATAAACATATATTTATAAATAAGTCCCTAAACTATGACAAAACTATTAGTAAAGACAATAAAGACTAAATGTTAATCTTTGAGAGGCTTCTACATATAGTAATGTTATGGTTTTCTAAAATTAGTGGTATTTTAAAAAGGAAGTTGATCAAATCTCTTTCTTGCATTAAGTTATGTTTTCTAAATCATATGTTAAAAGGATACACAATTATTACCTATATCACTAGGGGCTTGGTGGTTGTGTTATAAGTTACTTGATGCAACTTTCCTTGTTACTACGGAGCTAGTTTATGATAACTCCATGTTGGCTCGCATTTATAAACATTAACATAACTACTTGAAACTATATCTTTAACCTCACCACCCAATTAATAATAATTACATAAGTGTAATCTAAATTAGGATGATAGCCTTAATTCCTTGAATTATCCCTAAAAGTCTCAAAGTTTACTTTTTAATATATTTAATTATTGTTTTGAAAAAAATTAAAAAATCTAGCTAACTTCAAGCAACTAATCATTTTCTCATATCAAAACCAAATCTTATAGTCAATCATTAAGGTTGTTTAGTAGGTTTGGTGTGTCCATGGATTAAACCTTGGTTCTTACCAACACTATATTACTACATGATGTGCACACTTGCCTTTTGTGTGCGTAGTTTAGTATAAGTAAAAACTAGTTTAAAACTAAACATGAGGGGAAAAATTCTATAAAAAATATCTATACCATTTGCACACACCAAGTTTTTTGCGATGTTTAAGGGGACACACTATTGTTTTGAAAGACAATCTAAATATATTGGACTATCTTGTTTATAACCTAGTTATATATTTTGTTCAACTTTGTTTTACCTTGTCATTTGGATTAGTTTTAGTTTGTATACTTTATTTAGTTTTACTTACATTTACCTTGTTCATTCTTAGCCTTAGTATATGCTTCCATAAGTTAATGTATATCTGACTTGTCTAGTCCTAAAATTGTTTCACCACTTTCAAAACCTGGATGAATTTTCCGTCAAATGTTATGCAGAAGACCACAACAAGCAGCAACAATAATTAAAAGAAGACTTTTTGGAAGGTACACCATATAAAGAAGACATGGCTAACCAACATGAGGAAATAAAAGGTGACACACTATGCCATGCCATCACTTATTAGTTATGAGTCTAGGGTCATCTAACCAGCAATAGTGGTCAATAATTTTGAGATTTTGTCTAGCATTATCCATCTCGTAGAAAACTATGTTCAGTTCCACGGATCAGAGCATTAGGATCCAAACGCTCACATCTCTTGATTTCTTTGTATTTACACAACTTTCAAAATTAGAAAATGTTCAGATGATGCAATAAGGCTAAGGCTTTTCAATTTTCACTTTGAGGCCGAGCCATTGACTTGCTATATTTGTTTCTACCTGAATCCATCACCACATAGGCAGAAATGGCTGAATAATTTATTTTAAAACACTCCCCACTTGATCGCACTGCCAAATTGAGAAGCAGTATTACCAGCTTCCGCCAAGACACTAATGAGTCATTACACATAACATAGGAGAGATACAAAGGTCTCCTTCGAAGATGACCACATCTAAAACTTCATCTATGGCTGAAGTGTCACACATTTTACAATGCAATCAACGAAGCACACACAGAAGCTGCCAATCAAAGTGTGGTAGGAGTTTTTGGAAGCGTCATGCCAACCAAAGCATTCCAATCCTTAGAAAAAGAAGCTAAGAAGAGCTTTACTTAGAATCCTTTAAGAAACATAACCATTTATAAAGGCATTTATCAAGTAGGCTCTGAAACATTAGTTGTAGCCTAATTAGAGCCCTCACCAAATGATTTGAACAATTTCATGCTGAACTAATGATGGATCCAACACGATGCAATACATACGGAGATTCTTACAAGATCAGTGAATATCCATAAAGCATGAGGATGTTGAAGATGTTAACTTCGTAGGAGGCACAATGCCCAAAATTACAACAACAAATTGAATTGGAGAAACAACTCAAATTACAAAGAAGGCAACAACCAACCATCCTCTAGGTTTAATAGTAGGCCACCCTAGCAACAATAAAAACCATCATACCAAGGTCCAAATAGCTATAGCCAAGATTGTTGAACATCATCAATGGAAGACTTATTATAGCAATTGTTGATAACCACATAAGTCACGGATGAGTACATCTGGAAAGCTAATTGAAAAAACAAGGAAAGTTTCTAAAGAAATGAAGTTGACATCAAAAGAATCAAGGAATTATTGCAAACCAATAAATATTAAGTGAGTCAGATAGCATAATAGTTATTTAAATTACCCTAAGGCTCTTTGCCAAGTAACATTATGACAAACTCTAATGCACAAGTGAAAGCCATCAGCACAAGAATTGGCAAAACTACCAAAGGTGATGCACCTGCATTACAACCAATCTTGAAAGTAGTGGAAATAGAAACTCCAAGGTGTGTAATAATGTTTGTACTACAATAATGATCGAGTGCTAATAATTCAAGGTTTAATTGATCTAAATGCTTGATTTTACATCATGATTATGGTGGAATAGTTTCAAGTTGTTTATGTTTTGATTTATAGGTAATTAGAGCTAAAGGAGGCTTATTTTAGAGAATAAGGAGCCAAACACGAAACTACAAGGACTAAAGATGTAAACATCAAAAGTTACAAAAAATGCACAAAATTAGGCATACTGGCGTATGATATGCCGGGTATGGGCGTATGATACGCCGGTCGGCGTATGGGTGGCATATCAGTGGGCGTATTTGGAAAAAATAACAGAAAGTTGGGCATAGGAACACTGAGGGGGGCGTATGATACGCCGACCCTGGGCGTATCATACGCTGGTCTTCAACTAACACCCGAATTTTGTGGATCTTGATGTCTACTTAAACCTATCCAACCCTAACTCAAAGTACAACTCCTCCCAGCCGAAATCTAGTAAATTCAAGGTGATTTTGGGTGCTTTCAAGCTTCCCAACTCCAACAAAATCATCATTGATCATCATATAATCAAGATTGAAGATTCAATGAAGACCATGAGTGGCTAAGTTCTTGTTGATTGCTTTCGGGAGTACAATTCTTATTAAGTGAGACAATTGGTATGTTTGATTAGGTTTTGTATTGAACAATTGATTAATGAAGGAAGCATTATATTTTGATTGATATAGAAGGTTTACTTATAAATAAAGTTGTTTGCTTGATTTTCAGTTTTTGCTTTCCTTGCATTGTGAGCTCATTAAGAAAAGTAGACAACGTGATATAGGTAAATTGGTAACTTTGTGAATGAACGAGTCTTAAAAGATTGTTCCTTTATTACTACTTTAATCAAAAGCTAAAATCTTGAAGTATTGTTTCTTACAGACCCTAATTTGAAAGTGTCAATTGTGGATCTTGCGGAATTGGAAACCCGGACGTGATTGTTTCTTAATATTTAATCAAATTCGTTTCGAAGTTTGTTGCTTTTTGCAATTGTGTTCTTAATTTCATCTCAAGTTCTAATTTTAAATATTAAAGTTTGTGTCTTTAAGTTAATTGAGTCATATTGTTAAACAATTTTCACATATTTCTTGTGGAGACGACCTTACTTACTCTTACACAATAAAGGTAGCTAAGACCGATATAATAACTTGTTTTTGATCGAGTCTTGATAACCAGATCAAATAACAACCTATAAGTTGATTATTTGTAAGTTGTTTTGCCTTCTGTCAAGTATTATCATAGAAAAATGGTAAGTTTATAGGTCAATTAAGCACCCATTTGACCTCCAGTCGAGTTTTTCGCGGCTAACACGAGTGATGTTTGTCAAACCAAGTAGTACTGTTCAAAATTACCTCGCTAGTTTGATAATAATGATTCGAGAACATAAGGACTTGTGTGATAGTATTTGCACTACAGTAATAGGTGATATAAAAATAATACTAAAACTAGTTAAATAAAATTAGTTTGTGTGCTTCTTCTCCGAAAAGGAAAGTATGTAAAAATGGGGCCATGAAGACTCACCTTAGAATGCGTAGCAAGGACAAAGTGTGTGAGCCGAGTGCTAAACGTTACCTAACAAATGTAGGTCCATGAGTGTGTGTCCATAATGCTTAAATGAACCCCGTTTTATCTGAACAATGTAAACAGTTAGTGAGTTTGAGAAATGTTTGACAAGTTTGACTTTTTGACCAAAGTTTACTTATCTGACATGACGAACTGTTGGTGATTCAAATAAGTAAAATCATGTTTATTCATGCTCAAATTGTTCAAATAATAAATCACATCGTTACACATGTGTAATGCATTTCAAGATTATGAATCATATCACCACAAACATTTCAACTATACATGTAACACATCCAACAAATCATCCATAACATGCAAACATAACCTAGAAACTTTATCATGCACAAAGTTTCCTTATTTAAAATTGTAACAAAACAAGTTGCACAAATTTCATCCAAAATATTCTGACGTATTCCTACGATCACTCCAACATCAATCACATAATCATATCATGTTTTACATAAATTATATTCAATATTCGTAACATCATGTTACAAACGTTTCCATAAATAGCAACTATGTTCATAAGAAGCACTTTTCATAATTTGATTATTCCCAATCCATAATTATGTTCTAAAAATCACATATCAATTATCACATATCATCAAATACGCATAAATTATCATCTATAAACCTACTTACCTAAAAAGTGTCATTTAATGGAAAGTACCAGAAAACTGAGCCGAAATCAAAATTTCAACACATGAATTTTCATCCCTTAGCATCAACTAATATCCTAAAAACATAATTTAACCTAATTTCATCAAAACTATACAATTTTTACAAAAACCCAAAATTAAAGTTTCCACTACAAATAAGTATCAATTTTTAATCAAAATGACATAATTTCATAAAAGCAATCCATACAAACATCATTCTATTGAATACAAACAAATAATCAATCGTCAATTATAGCCAGTTTTGAGTTTTGATTCAAGGTTGAATATCATCATGATAATCAAAGAACATGAAATCAAACATAAAATCTTACTTGAAATACTTAGATGATAATCCACAGTACGCGTCTAATGCAAGAAACCATAGAAACCACAACCAATTTACAAGTACAAGATCAAACAACGTGTGCTTTGTGTGTGTGTTATTCGCAAGTGTGAAAGGGGACAAGGGAAAGGGGCGGCTGAACTTGGGGGTTGGGATTTATTATATATAAAAAAAACCTGAATAACATGAAATAATATTTAATTTCAAGTTTAAAGTTATTTATATAATAAATAGTCTTTAAAAGCCGAAAATACGTGAAAACGTGTAATTGCCAGAAAATTTATAGTTTTAACAACTAAGCTAAACATTTAAACTCATAATCATATAACACATAATTTCACATAAATTATGATTGTTTGAAAACAATTTTGACAAATCCCCAACATTCAAAGACAGACGCGTGTGCGATCCGGTAATTCTCCGAATTACCGTTAGGTGAAGGGTTTGTGAATGTATGTGTAATAAATAGCACATTTAAGTAGTCAACACTAATTGAATGAATGTATGATTAGAAAACATTTTTTGTGTTGGTTGGAAAGTAACATGAAATGTCGGGTGACACATCATCCCCTTATTGAATGAACTTTCATGCCGAAATTTAATTAACTCCGGTAATAGATAGACGGAAATTTTCTGGTTGCCACATCATCTCCTTGTTGAAGGAGTTTCTTCCCAAAATTATCAACTAGTAACCTTGGCCCTTCACAGCGCATCTTTGAATAACTATGGGTATTTCACTTTTATATGATTATCGTGTTCCCAGGTAAACTCTGGTCCACGCTTGGAGTTCCAACGAACTTTGAAAATAGAGGTACGATTATGCTTGAGAGTTTTGGACCATTTGGTCCATGATTTCAAATAGTTTCTCGATGAAATGAAGTTGTGGATCTTTGTGTTTCTAGTTTAACAAAATGAAAAGTATCTCATCAAACAGACATTTCTTCGGGTATGAAATGTGTAATACGTTTTGTACTCCAATGAGTTCTCCAGGAAAATTGACTTGTTAATACATCAGACCAACCCTTTTGACAATTTCAAAAGGTGCAACGTAGCAGGGTTTAAATTTCCTCTTTTGTCCAAAATGAATTACACCTTTCCAAGGTGACACTTTTAGAAGTAACTTGTTGTTGATTTGATAATCTAGTGGTTTATGATGTTTTTCCAGGTAGATCTTTTGTCAGTCATGTACTGCTGCTCTGCGGTTATGAATTTGTATGATATTTTTAGTAGTCTTGTGCACAAGCTTAGGACTAGTAAGTTGACTTTCTCTGACTTTTGCCCAATAGATAGGTGATCGACACTTACTTCCATAAAGTGCCCCAAACAGTGCAGCCTTTATCGCCATATGGTAATTGTTATCGTAGGAAACCTCAATCAAGGGTAGCTGAGTTTCCCAACTACTGTTGAAATCAGTAACACACGCCTGCAACATGTCTTCTAGAGTCTGAATCGTATTCTCATTCTGACTATCACTTTGTAGATGATACGCTATGCTCATAACCAAATGCGTTCCAATGACCTCCAGAAATAAGAAATGAATCGAGCATCATAATCAGAGATTTTGGAATAACTGGCACGCCATGCCGATTGACTATTTCTCTCATTTAGATGTGAATTAACTTTCAATCAATCTCTCTAAGTGCTAGAACGTGTGCAGAATTTTTCAAGTGATCTACTATTACCCAGATGGTATCATATCCATTGGGAGCTTGAATTAATTTCAAAATGAAATCCACTGGGATCTATTCCCACTTCAATATTAGAATTTCCAATTGATTCAATAAACTAGCCAATCTTTGATATTCCACATTAATTTTAGAACATGTTAAACACTTGCATACATACATGCCAATATCAAATAAATAAATAACTTTCAAATCATGGTATGTATTACCTAAATTTAGATGAATAAACTATCAAGTCTTATGAGTTTCATTCATTACCAGCTCTTGTAAATTCCCTTACAAAGGTACCTATATTCATTCTGTGAAATAATAGTACTTTGGATTTTATCACTAAATGCTTTAACATGGCTCGGATGGACTCTGCTTTCATATTCTCATCCTTCAATGCCTCAAATTGAGCACTACGGATTTAAATCTGGTAATCCGGTGTGAATGATAAGTTGTAATGCTCGAACACTTTTTTATGTCTTTCCTTCTTCTTAGGGCATCAACGACAAAATTATCCTTGACCGGTTGGTACTTGATCACTCTATCATGGTCGTCCATCGGCTGGACCCAACGATGCTATCTCATATTCAGCTCTTTCTACTTAAAGATATACTGAACACTTTTGTGATTGATGTAAATTGTGTATTTGGTACCGTACAAATAAAGTTTTCATATCTTGAGTGCAAACACAATGACTCCCAACTTTAAATCGTGTGTTATGTAGTTATTCTCTTATATCCCTAACTAATAGGAAGGGTATTTGATAACATTCTAGCATTCCGTCAACACACTATCGAGACCTTGGCTGGAAGCATCGTAATATACTATGAAGTCATTTGTTTTCCTTCGGTGGGAATAGTATCTGTTTGTCACCAGAGCTGTATGCGGTGCCTTTATGAGTTAATGCGTAAGGGGTTTAGCCATCTTTGAAAACCTTTCCATTACTCGTCGGTAGTAACTAGCCAATCCAAGAAACTATCATACCTTAGTTGGAGTTTTAGGTGTAGCTAACTCTTGATGGTTTCTATTTATGCTAGGACAACCTGTATTCCCTTTCTTTTTGTCCACATGACCAAAAATTGGACTTCATCCATATGTTACATTTTGAAAACATGCATATAGTTGTAGTTGTTTTAGTAGTCCCAAAATTATTCCAAGAGCTTCCTCATGCTCCTTATTGTTCTTTGAATATATTAGAATGTCATCGATAAAACAATGACAAACTTTTCCAGATAAGGTTAACGTCCTTGGTTCATGAGATTTATGGAAATTGCTAGTGTGTTGGTAAACCCGCATGGCATAGCCAGAACTTATGGTGACTATATCGAGTTCTAAATGTCATCTTAACAATGTCCTCCTTTTGGACTCTCCTTTGATATCCTGACCTTTGATCTATCTTGGAATTGAAACTCAACCCCTGAAACTGATTGAACAGATCGTCAAAGTATGGAAGTAGATCACAGTTCTTAATTTTCACTTTGATAAGCTCACGGTAATCAATTCTCATGCAAAACATTACATCCTTTTTCTTGACAAAGAGGACTAGAGCTCCACATGGAAATGAGTTTGGTTGGATGAATCCTTTATCTGTTTGTAGTTATGTAGACAGTTCTTATAGTTCATTTGGTTCTAATATGTAGGGTGCTCTAGCAGTAGGTGCACCTCTAGGTATAAAATCAATCTGGAACTTGATATGTCTGTGTGAGGAAGACCATGTAAATCTTCTTGGAAAAACCTTAGGAAGGTAGAGAATGATAGGGATCTCTTTGATCCTTTTTTCCTTAGTTTGTTTCTCATTGACCATGGCTAGAATGGCAGTATAACCTTTACGTAAGTACTTCTGAGCCTTTTCATAAGAAATGTCGCCTGAGATCGCAACACTGTTCTCTCCCTGAATCAATAAGACTTTACCACTATGAAGGGGTACGCAAACAACCTCTTGTGATAGAAAATCTTGGTTCTATGAGAACCAATCTATGTTGACACCCACATCAAAACTACTAAGTGTAATAGTAATAAGATTTATATCTATCTTGCCCAGACAATACCAATTTACATCCTTTAAGAATATGAGTTGATTCAGTTAATTTACCATCTCCTACTGTATGTGTAACTAGATTCCATTCCAGTTGAGACTCTAGAAGTTTGCTAAACTTCATATAGACATAGTTCTTATTAGCACTGGTATCAAACATTACATCCTTTTTCTTGACAAAGAGGACTAGAGCTCCACATGGAAATGAGTTTGGTTGGGAATCCTTTATCTGACAGCTTTTGTAGTTATGTAGACAGTTCTTATAGTCATTTGGTTCTAATATGTAGGGTGCTCTAGCAGTAGGTGCACTCTAGGTATAAAATCAATTTGGAACTTGATATGTTGTGTGAGGAAGACATGTAAATCTTCTTGGAAAAACCTTAGGAAGGTAGAGATGATAGGGATCCTTTGATCATTTTTTTCCTTAGTTTGTTTCTCATTGACCATGGCTAGAATGGCAGTATAACCTTTACTAAGTACTTTGAGCCTTTCATAAGAAATGTCGCCTGAGATCGCAACACTGTTCTCTCCCTGAATCAATAAGACTTTACCACTATGAAGGGGTACACAAACAACCTCTTTATGATAGAAAATCTTTGGTTCTATGAGAACCAATCTATGTTGACACCCACATCAAAACTACTAAGTGTAATAGTAATAAGATTTATATCTATCTTATGCCCAGACAATACCAATTTACATCCTTTAAGAATATGAGTTGATTCAGTTAATTTACCATCTCCTACTTGTATGGTGTAACTAGATTCCATTCCAGTTGAGACTCTAGAAGTTTGCTAAACTTCATATAGACATAGTTCTTATTAGCACTGGTATCAGATAGTACACAAGCAAGACAGTAGTTTCAATTGGGGTTATTGTTGCTTGATCATTAACTCTCCCTTGTAGTTTTTTGCTAGATAGCCCATCTTGCCACATCCTTGGCAATGATAATGATCACACTGGCCATAATGGGAAAATTTTCACTTAGTGCATTTTGGGTATTTGTCATCCGTTTGCTATCAATGAATCACAACATCATGCTTAGAAGAGACAGATGCTACCACTGCTAATTTGTGTTCGTGAGATTATGAGATAACCTCATAGCATGCTGAATGGTTATAGGATCAACAGTTATGACCCTTTCTTAAATAAAAGGTGATATGTCATGGATTTACTTCTCAACACACTTATAGGTTTGAGTTACCATTACATAAAGCAGCCAACTCGCCAGAAAGAGTCGTTTACTGCTCAATCTAACCATCTTAACGTTCCAGAATTCCCTTTCTAGTTTCTAGTCTTCAATCCGGGATAGTACTCTTCCTTTGTGTATTCCTCAGGGAGTTAGCAACTGCAGCCTAGGCTTCTAGCCCAACTACTCTCAACTCATATAGTACCAATATCTGTTGCACATCCTATAGTGTAGACTCAAGGCCGTTAACTTAACCAGTTCTCCCTCCACTATGCCCTCAAGTGAATTGTGCTTGTTCATGTTTTCCTAGAATTCATCCGCAAAAGCATTATGCTTCTATTCAGTCTCCACCAAGCCTTCCTTGAGTGTTTCCACATTTTCACTAATAGTTGTGCAATGCTCCAGTATCTTGATGATCTCACCGGCTACTTCACGCACATTGTGAAGCTTTCGATCTACACTAGCCATAGAGGTAGTGAGTGCCTATTCAACTAGGTGAGGTATGGGTGATAAGTAGGAGTAGAAGTAGTGGTGTTAGTAGTAAGGGGAAAAGTACATGCTCTTCCTAGATTAAGCTAGCAATCAAATAAATATGCGCATGTAACTCAAATATTAAATGACACTCCAAATTGTTTATAGTAATCAGAAGGCTCCAGCCAAGGTCTATTCGGTTCAGATGGTAAGGTAATAGGTGTAATTATAGAATGTATGAGAGCGGAATTCTCAGTCTCCCTATTGGCTAGGGGTAATGCTGGTGACATGGGGTGTAGATGATGATATGGACTTCTAGTATCGTTACGCATGCATGAAATGATAAGTATGCATAAGAACAGTATCACATATAACAATAAACGCAATGACAGTATGTGTCTAAGGCTATAGTCTAGATGCAAATGCAATCCTAGTTCTCTATAACCAGTGGCTCTAATACCAATCTGTTACACCCTTAAAATCAACCGACGACCTGAGATGACATGCTAAAGTGTGTCAATATGAGGTTGGTAAGTTTGAGAACATAAGTTTGAGAACGCAATGATAGTATGTGTCTAAGGCTATAGTGCAAGGCCCCGTTCACGGAGACCTCACAGTTGAACAATCATAGCACAATTTATAAAACATTTCATAATTTATTAGCACAATGCAACGAGTTTAAACTTCAAAAGCCATTCATTAACTTTATAAATGTCGTTGCTAAGCAATACATGTTTGATAACAGTTACAAAAGATCATTAGTTGTATTATGAAACAACAGTGTTATCTTCTTGAATGGATGTCAGCCAAATCCCGATGAGTAGCCTCCCTGAGTGCCATCCTCAGCAAATTACATGCCAACTAAAAACGCATAAAAGTCAGCTTTGCTGAGTGAGTTGTAGTTTTAAAATCATAAAAATATCTTGATAGATTTGTATACAAAATACTTCTTAAAAAAATATCTTATCTTTCTTTCGGATGTGATCACACATCATACATACAAATCATATCCATTACATCATCACAATTCACTTTCTTGCTTATTTATTATTATCTTTCACTGTCGATATGGACCAAAGTGCTATACCCCCCCATATAATGCGCATAAACCTGGTACTGGGCCTTGAAGTCTATAAATAGACTCCATTCGTGGTGCACATATGCTGACTCCAGTACCGGGGCAGCAACAGTGGTCCCCTCAATCTTAAAGATTGACCTTGTGTACATCCTTTGGGTTAGCTAAACCGTACACAGTTGAGCTAACGACAACATGGTCATGCACCTCCTGTAAATTTTTACTTGCAAGTCTTTTCATTCTTTATGTTCCACTTTTCGTTAATATTAATCTTTCACTTGATTAATAATAATACTTTATGATCATAGGCAATCCATATAAAGTCACATGTTAATATCATAATAGGCACATAAGGACAGCCCACAACATGTATAAGATAATCAAATACAAGCATCAAGTCAACCATGGTCAAACCCTAATCTTGATCTTCCAAAATTCCAGAAAATTCCTTAAGTCTTAAAGAAATGCGGGTGAACAAAACCAATGCGGGTTAACAACTAGCAAATGCGGATGAACAACTTGCAAATGCGGGTGAACACTTGGTAATTATTCTGTCTTAAAAGAAATGCTAATGGACACTGTAGCAAATGCGCATGTATAAAAAGAAATGCTGATGGACATTTAGGCTAAATTTAGGCAAATGCGGGTGAACAACTGCAAATGCGGGTGAACAACTATAAATGCGGGTGAACAACTGTAAATGCGGGTGAGCAACTATAAATGCGGGCGAATAAAACACTTAGGCAATTATTACAGTGTAAATACGGATGAACCATCAGACCTGGAAATGAGACTTATGCTATAACCAGTTCTAAAACCTTATTTTCATACATTCTTAACATAGATCTATCATGCTAAACGGTTCGAACAAGCTTACAACTTCATAGAACATAGAAGTTCATACACATACATACACAGTTATCATACATAACGGTTGTAAAACATTTTAAATGCATTTTCAGCACCAAAGAAGTTTAAAAACATAAAACCGGGGTCATAGAACTCACCTAGTGTAGCAAACAAGCAAAACTCCTCCGAACCTACTTGTACACGAGTTCAAACACCTAAACAAGCAAAACAACCAACCAAAGCACATACAACACTTAGAAATCGGTTTCTAAGGTTGAAACCTCAAAGAAACCGAACCAATTAATCACAAAAACCTACTAACCTTGAATATTCTTCTTCATCTTCACAATTCGACCGAGGGAAATGAGGATTTCAGTTCTTTTTCTTTTGGTTTGTCGAGCAGCAGCAGCAATCGAAAGTGTTATGGGCGGCTATACCACTTTTGCATTAGAATAATAGAATTTGGTACTTTTTACACTTTTCACCCTTCAACTTTGGCCTTTGTCTACTTTATTCAAGATTCTTTTCTTCTTTTGCATTTTGGCCCTTATAAAAATTCGGGTGTTATATATAGTCTAGATGCAAATGCAATCCTAGTTCTCTAAACATCTTTTCAACCCCTAGTCGAGTTAGCAACACTAACGCGAGTGGTGTTTGTAAAACCTAGTAGTACTACTCAAAATTACCTCACTAGTTCGATACTAACGGTTTGAGAACATAAGGACTTGTGTGATAATGTTTACCTCGCTAATAAAGATAGTTTGCATGCTTCTTCCCCAAAGAGAAAAATAAGAAAATGGGGTCGTGAATACTCAGCTTAGAATGCATAGGAAAACACAATGTGTATACGATAAGATCTATATGTTACCTAACAAATGCAGATCCATGAGTGTGTCTACTAAATAGTCAAATGAACCCTGTTGTATCCAAACAACATAAACCGTTAGTGTGTTCGAGTAAGGTTAGACAAGTTTGATTATTTTACCAAAGTTGACTTGACTGACCTGATGGCCCATTAGTGTTTCAAATAAATAAAACCATGTTTATTTATGCACAAATAGTTCAAATAATGATTCACATAAAGTTTCATGTCAGAAATCTATTTTGGAAAGTTTTTATTTTTGGAAAGTATGTCATCGTTACACATGTATGATCCATTTCAAGATTATGAAGCATATCACCAAAAACATTTCAACTATACATGTAACACATCCAACAATCATCCATAACAGTTATAATAACTTAGAAACTTCATCATGGCTAAAGTTTTCTAATTTAAAACCGTAAGAACACAAGTAGCACAAACTTTATCCAAAATCTCCTAACATATTACTATGATCACTCCAAAATCAATCACATCATCATATAATGTTCTACACATATCATATTCAACATTCGTAACATCATGTCACAAAAGTTTCCATAAATAGCAACATGTTCATATGAAGCATTTTTCATAACTTGATTATTACCAATTCATTCTTTTGTTCCAAACATCATATATCAATTATCACATATCATCATAAATGTATAAATCATCATCTACAAATTAACTTACCCAAACTGTTTCCTTTAATGGAAAGTACCCGAAAACTGAGCCGAAATCAAAAGTTTAAAACATGAATTTTCATCCACTATGATCAACTAATATCCTAGAACCATAAATGCAATCCCATTTTATCAAAATCATACAATTTCTACAAGAGCCACAAATTAAAGTTTTCGTACAAAACGACACAATTTCACAAACCAATCCATACAAACATCATTATATTGAATATAATCACTCATCAATTTTAGTTAGTTTTGAGTTTTGATTCAATTTTGGATATCTAGGATTCATGATTATCATGATAATCAAGAACATGAAATCAAACATAAAAACTTGCTTGAAATGTGTGAAAACACGCAACTAATAGAAAATTCACAATTTCCATAATTAAGCTAAACATTTAATCACATAATCATATAACACATAGTTTAACACCAATTATGATTGTTTGAAAGTTATTTTGACAAATCACCAACGTCCGAGGACAGAAGCATGTGCGATCCGATAATTCTCCAAATTATCGTTGCATGAAGGGTTCGTGAATGTTTGTGCAATAAATGACATATTTAAGTAGTCATTAAATGCATGAATGTATGATCGGAAAACAATTGTTCGTATTCGTTAGAAAGTAACCTAAAAATGCAGGTGTCACAGCCTCAAATTTTGTTTACTTTTATTTATATAAATTATTATTTTTTAAAATAAAAAAGTTGGTTACCTCAAATCAAATTAATAAATTACCAAAATAATCACTCAATTTTATTTTCATTTATTAAGGTTGTTGACTAGGCTAAGCATGTCTACAATTTGATACTCGATTCTTACCAAGTGAAAACTATTTAAAACTGAATCTGTGCGAAAAATACCTTTGAATATATATATACTCTTTGCACACATGATCTTGTTGTCGAGACTCGATCAAAAATAAGTTATTATTTCGGTCTTAGCTACCTTTATTGTGTAAGGGTAAGTAAGGTCGCTCCACAGAGAATATGTGGAAAGTGTATAATAATATGACTCAATTAACTTAAAGACATGAACTTTAATATTCAAAATTGGAACTTTGAATGAGATTAAGAACAAAATTGTAAAAAACAACAAACTATAAAACGAATTTACTTAAGTAATGAAAAACAATCACTTCCGGATTTCAAGTTCTACAAGATCAATGGGTTATTAAGTGCACTTTAGGGTTGTATAATACGAATAAAGATCTTAGCTTTTGATTGAGTTGATAACCAAGGAACAATCTTTTAAGACTCGTTCATTCACAAAGTTACCAATTCATCTATATCAAGTTATCTACTTGTCTCAATGAGCTAACGATGCAAGGAAACCGAAAACTGATAATAAAGCAAATAACTTTCTTTATAAACAAATTGTTTAACTCAATCAAAATCTTCAATTACATTTAATCACAAAATGTTCAACATAAAAATCCTAGCCATGACTAACCATCTCACTTGGCAAGAACTCTCCACCCGAAAGCAACCTGGAACGAACTAGCCACTCATGGTCTTCATCGGATCTTTAATCTTGATTTGATGATGATCAATGATGACTTAGGATGAATGGGAAGGCTTGAGATTAACACAAATTAGCTTTGAATCATCAAGAATTGAGCTTGGAAAGTTTTTTGCATGAATTAGGGCTGGATTGTGTTTAAATAACTTGAAATTCCACAAAATCCGGCAAGTTGTTCAGCAATCGGCGTATGATACACCCAGGGTTGGCGTATCATACGCCCCTCTTAGCTTCCATACACCCAACTTTCTGTATTTTTTTCCAAATATGCCAACTGATACGCCGCGCCGACCGATGTATTATACGCCTATACCTGGCGTATCATACGCCGGTACACCTAAATTTGTGCCTTTTTGTAACTTTTGATATTTACATCTTCAGTCCTTGTAGTTTCCTATTTGGCTCCTTATTCTCCAAAATAAGCCTCCTTTAGCTCCAATTACCTATAAATCAAAACACAAACTACTTGAAACTAGTCCACAATAATCATGTTGTAAAATCACGCATTTAGATCAATTAAACACTGAATTATTGACTCGTGCTCAGATCCCCACACTTAACCTTTTGTTTGTCCTCAAACAAACTTGCTTGCAACATATTACCTTAATCAATCAAACATGCTAATATCAAAACTTCGTATACATTAAGGTCCCAATGCATACTTATTTTCCATTTTCATCATGTAAACATCACAACCCAACACGTAATACCACTTATGTTTTAAACTTAGAATCTTTTGTTGGCATAACCTCTCATTTTGCTTCAAACATTCATGCATTCACATTCCTCACAATGAACAGTCCTCTCGGTTTGTTTTATGGACTAGTGATTATATACTAGTATATCCAGAACTCTCAAACCAAGAATGTACATTTTCATCATAAGCTCGTATATTAATCATATCGCCATCAATTAACACAATATAATATATAAATCAAGAGGTCTTTCATGGGTTGTAATGTTAGGCTAAGGTTTAAGGTGGGATAGAGTAGGGACTTTAGAGTGGCTAACAGGTAATGAAATCCAATTTAAACATGCTAGATGTCATGTTTATTAATTTCTATCCTCTAATTGCAATCATATCATAGTATTCTTACACTATTTTTGTTGCTACATATTTTGATAATTTTGACCTCATATTTAGCTTTTTCTTTTTCTCTTTTTTTTCACATATTCATAACCAATCATACTATTATTGAAGTATTATTTAAACGATGTTCTAAGTATATCATAGATTGGACTTCATCACTCGAGGTTTCATAAAAAGGCTAAGGCTTTGTAATCTTATGGTTTTGGCTTATTCAAACAATAAGTTGGGGCTCAACATGGTGTCTAAAGGAAGATTACCAAGGTATGGAATTCAAAGGAAAAAAGGTTCAGACAAATGGTTCATTCATAATGCCTCTATCACATTTATGCACATATTGGTTCATGATCTTGACATGCATCAATTACACGAGTTTTAACTTAATTGCACATTATGGGTTCCCTTATTATGAAAATATATAAAGCAAATCAACATATTCTATGAATTGTTCAATTAGGCTCAAATTCTCATAGAACGGTGGAAGAGAGTTAAAAATATGAAGCATGTACGTCATATACAACCGGTTTGTTATGCCTCCTAAGAATTCTACCTAATTTTATAAAAACTCATGATGGGAATGCTTTTCTACATCTTCAAAATAGCCATGCCAAGAGATCTATACATGCACAAATAAGTGATAATTAGCCATTTATGAAAAAAAAAATAGGTCTCATGCACAATGAAGCTTATTAGAAGATTTATTTTTCAAAAAGGTTCAATTTTTTCAATTCTTCCCTTATCCCCACACTTGAGATACATTTTCCCCAATGTATGATTTTTAAAACATGAATGAACATTGTGAGGATGAGGTTACCGGTTAAGATTCAACTACAAACCGAAAGAATAAGTTCATACGAACTAAGTGATAACAATTAATATAGTAAAGCAAATCACAATCGTACAAAAAACAAACAAGATAAGGAAGGAGTACATGAACCTAATCATTAGTGAGAGCCTTCATTAATCAAATTGTACCTCCCCACACTTGAGTATTTGCATGTGGCGATTGAACTATCAACACAAAACAAAACGAACCAAAGAGAAAAAAACACAAACTAATAGAAGAAATAAAAATCACTTTCATAGTAATTATGATTGCATTTAGCGTATGCAATAAGCTTTTAAACCCCTCGGTAGACCTGAGTAGACGAGTTGTAGTCTCATGTGGGTTTCTAGTAAACACACCCACAAAGTTCTCGGGTTGCCTCCCTCAAGCGCTAAGTTTTAGGTCTTTAGCCAGACCGTACTTGTAACCACTTATGGTGGTCGAATTGCATCTTTGCCTACTGAGTTCCCAACAAATGCTCGAAAGTTGACATGCTAGATCCATTGTTGTTTCCCAATTATAGGCATGTAAACTAAGAAATTGTTGCTTATCCACTTTATAGTAAATTACCCGACATCTTGCAGTCCTACTTTCCTAATCTTTGTCGTGACACCTTCTTCCATAACTTTGTTGATTGGTATTATAAGTACAGGAGGAGGTTTAGGATAAACTTTAATTATATCAATCATTGAATTTTTAAAAGATTCGTTGTCTTTAAGTGAGACTGCATATTCGTTTTCTTGCTTTAGACGGTCCATCGAATCTTCTTCCATATTATCATCATAATTATTAACCACCACTTGTTCTTCATATGGCTCTTCAAAAAACAAGGAATTTTTGTCGTTATAATCTTCATGGCCTAATCCTCAACTTTTGCAGATAGTGAGATGGACTCTTCTAATTCTATTTTCAGTAATAATGCATCACGCTTGATAGTTAAGTGGTAAAGTCATTCCTGATCTGAAAGATGATGTTATGATAACAACTTATCGATCTCGAGCAATATCAACTCCAATTGAGCTTCTCAGATTGAAAATCATTTTGAAATGGCATAACATTCTAGATAACATTCTCTTGTTTAGGAAATTGACATTGTTTCTCTTCCTTGTATGTCACATGAGAGTATTCTTGATGATAGTCATTAAAATTCTCCTAATAATGTGAGCCTTGTGCCATCTTTGGTTCATAAATGTTGCAATCCAAGTCTTGTCCAAAGTTATAGTTCTTCTCTGACTGATAATATTCTTTATAGTATGGTGAAGATGCCTCGTAGTATGGATAAGATAATGGTACATCATCATATAGACATCCAATAAATATAATTTTGTTCTCGCATCTTCACACTTTTGCAAGTACTCAGGGCAATGATCTCGTGTGTGAACTGGACTTCCGTAACTGGTACATGAATAATAAACTCGATCCATGGTGAGTTTTAACAATTTGATAGTAACCTGCAAGACATAAAACACCTAGCGTGGCACCTAACAAAACAAAAGAAAATAAAAGAAAAGAGAAGAAAACTAAAAACCATTACAAAAAATAACACTTTGCGCGCTAATTCCCAGGCAACGAAACCATTTTTGATCTGGTTGTCAAGACTCGATAAAAAATAAGTTATTATATTGGTCTTAGCTACCTTTATTGTGTAAGGTAAGTAAGGTCGTCTTCATAAGGAATATGTGGAAAGTGTTTAACAATATGACTCAATTAACTTAAAGACACGAACTTTAATATTAAATATTGAAACTTTGGATGAAATTAAGAACACAATTGCAAAAAACAACAAACTTTAAAATGAATTTACTTAAATAATAAAAAAACAATACTTACGGGTTTCAAGTTCTACAAGATCAATGGGTTATCAAGTGTACTTTAGGGTTGCATAACACGACTCAAAATCTTAGCTTTTGATTGAAGTGATAATCAAGGAACAATCTTTTAAGACTCGTTCATTCACAAAGTTACCAATTCATCTATATCAAGTTATCTACTTGTCTCAATGAGTTAACGACGCAAGGAAACCGAAAACTAATAATAAAGCAAATAACTTTATTTATAAACAAATTGTTTAACTCAATCAAAACCATCAATTACATTTAATCACAAAGTGTTCAGCATAGAAACACTAACCATGACTAACCATCTCACTTGGCAAGAACTCTCCACCCGAAAGCAACGTGGAACGAACTAGCCACTCATGGTCTTCATCGGATCTTTAATCTTGATTTGATGATGATCAATGATGACTTAGGATGAATGGGAAGGCTTGAGATCACCACAAATCAGCTTAGAATCGTCAATAATTGAGCTTGGAAAGTTTTTTTCATGAATTAGGGTTGGATTGTGTTTAAATAACTTGAAATTCCACAAAATCGGGGAAGTTGTTCAGCAACCGGTGTATGATACGCCCAGGGTCGGCGTATCATATGCCTAGGGTCAGCGTATCATACGCCCCCCTCAGCTTCCATACGCCCAACTTTCTTTAATTTTTTCCAAATACGCCCACTGATACGCCGCCCATACGCCGACCGACATATTATACGCCCATACCCGGCGTTTGTGCCTTTTTTGTAACTTTTGATATTTACATCTTTAGTCGTTGTAGTTTCGTGTTTGGCTCTTTATTCTATAAAATAAGTCTCCTTTAGCTCCAATTACCTATAAATCAAAATACAAACAACTAGAAACTATTCCACTTAATCATGATGTAAAATCACATATTTAGATCAATTAAACACTGAATTATTGACTCGTGATCAACACACCAAAGGTTAAGTTATATTTTCTAAGTATTTTTTAATTTTTTGAAAAGTTTTCAACATCAAAAAATTTTTAGTTTATTTTATGAAAAGTTCATAAAGAAATTCCTAGGTAAACATTCATTCATCTTGAACATGATCCATTTTGATTAACATTTGAGAAAGTTAGAAAGGTTTGAAAAAGTCAAATCTTAATGAAAATGTTTTCACATATTAACTTCATGCTAGAACATACCTTGAAGCAAAAATATGTTGTTGTGAGTTGGTGATGCAAAAACTTGACTATGTGTTGTATGTGCGAAAACATGGCTTGGATATAAATAAGCACATAAGGTGAAAACATTTCAGTACCTCAAACTTTTCGCATTTAGTGTTCCTTCAAATTGATTTTCAAAATTTGTGATTTGTGTTAGATTGAGATGTCCATTTGATTCTCCTATGACTACTGATTGTGTTAAGGTAGGAAACTTCATAATTAGATGTTGAAGCAACTGATCATTGTTAGTTCTCTTTGGATTTAAAGTTGGGATAACCAATTAATTTAAATTTACAAGTTTTAATGGTTAAAAATGAGGTGTACATGATCGATAGACATAAATGAGGCTAATAGAAATGATATTATGGGTTATTTGTGTTAAAATGGTTTATTAAATAGACTAAAAAGAGGGTGTCAGTTTGTATTGTAGCAAGTGAACACTATCAAAAGGAAATGAACAGAGGTAAAAACTTTGAATGTTTGACTATCTGAACATATGCGAAAACATTGATGTTTTTGCATATTAACATCATGTGAAAACATTAAGATTGCAAAAACTTTCAAGTGATTTTCAAACATTGAAATTTATACAATTTTTTATGTGAAAATTATTCTGATAATTAATTCAATATGTTTATGCAGATGACTAAACCATTAATATATGTGAAGAACCATAATGGAGTAACATATCTTAGAGATGTGTTTACTGATAGAAGCCTATTCAGATGTATGATCGAAGGACTTAGAAGATTTCATATTTATCATGCTATTTCCACTAATGTCCTTGCTTAGAGGAATTGATCAAAGATTTATAGAGAACAACTACTATTAAGATAGATGAATACGAAAATATATGCATTATTACTAATGTCAAAGAAAAGTGTTTTCCTATAAATGATGAGATTCTGAACAGGGTTCTACTACTCGAAGATGCCGAGAATGCTCCTATCAAGATACGAGATGCAGTCATAAAGGCATGCTTAGACATAATGGGTTATGGTTCAAATACCCATCTCTAGAGAAGAGATACTTACATCTATAATAGAAGTATTTATTTCATGTGATCGATCACTGCGTGAGCAGTCTCAAAGTAGGCATGGATAGTCTAAGCTTACTATTTGCCTCATTGATGATTTTTCTTATTGAAGACTATCCTTACAGTATCTTGAAGACAATCTTCTTTGAAATGCAGAAGAATTTTATTGCCCAAGGTGGAAAGAATTATTTAATGTATCCAAGATATATTCAGATGGTCATCAACTCTATACATCTAGCCTTGACACATCTTGACACTCCTACCTTGGAAATCATGGTGATGAAGAAGATGTGTTTACTTATATTCTAAGCACTCAAGGAAATGCTCATTTTGGTACTTAATTGGCAAAGAATGACAAATTTTCTGAAGGTTAAGCTCTAAGAAATTACTCCTTTGCACAGGAATACTCAAAACAACGTTAGTTAATACTACTTAGAAATGCATTAAATATGGCTTGGACGTCTTCTAGAGGCAAAATTCCTTCCATGGCTATCATAACAACTCACTAATGCATGAACTACGTCCACGGTCAATTAGCAGAGTATGGGTGTGTCATGTGGATATAAGCATCCTATAGGGCCATTCATCCCGCTGGGCATACCGGCCTAATGAACCCCCCTTGGATTTTATGAACCCCCTTTGGGTTTTGTAACACCCATTATGTGACATCCACCACTCTTAGGTCCATTAATTAACCTGTAGCTTGTTATCATACATTTATACATTTATTGTTTCATGTAATTAAATACGTCATGATTATGTCTTTGATAATGCTAGCTAGATGCATTCAAATTCAAATTTAAAAATTATAAATTAGATTACTATTATTATTATTATTATTATTATTATTATTATTATTATTATTATTATTATTATTATTATTATTATTATTATTATTATTATTTATAGTTTAGGGTTGATTTTGTTAAATAAACAATCTTGGAGGGGGTAGTATGCAATATATGTTATATGTATATATGTGGTCGCTCGCCACCCCGAAACCCTAAATTAGCCCCTACCCTCGCTGTAAACCTCCTTGTCGCTAGAGGAACCACCACCGGCAACCCCCCTTCGATGCTATTGACTCTAGCGATCATTCCACCGTCTCCCCGTTTAGTTGAGGTATCGTGTTCATTTTTGTTCTGTTTTAATTGATTTCTTCGGTGCTCGGTCTTGGTTTTGGCTTTGTGTATGTATATACGTATTGCTATATGTGTACATATGATTGTACTTGATGTATAAGTTGTTTTGTGTGTTGTGTGTGGTCTGTGTGGGTTTGAAACCATGGGTGTGTGTGTCATGTGTGTGTGTTTGAAACCGTGAGTGTTGTGTGTCGTGTGTGTATTTGAAATTGTGAGTGTGTGTGAGACTTAGTATAGTTGTCTGTTTGAATGGTGAGTTTGCGTGTGCATTAATTGTGGGCATGAATGGTGTTAGTGTGTGTACTCGATTTTTACGTATGCATAATTGTGTGAGTGTGTGTATGCATGAATTGTGTGTGTGAATGGTGTTAGTGTGTGTGTACTCGATTTGTATGTATGAATACGTGTAAGTGTATACGATCTAGAGGGAACACAATAGCCGTAGACTATTGTTTACGGATGTGGTTTTTTGGTTATGTGTTTGTGTGAGAACGATGTGTGGTGGTACCACGACGATGCACGGTGGTACCCTGATGGTGAAACTGAGGGTCTGTGATTGTATGACAGTGTGTATGTGTTCGATATATGTATATATGCATATATGTGTGTGTGTGTTTGATTGTATGTATATATGCATGCGTATTTTTTTGTATGTTGAAAGAATGTGCGACTATGAAACTATGTTTGTGAGCCATGTGTGTTGGAGGGTGTGTGTGTATGTTCCTGTGTTTGTGTTATAGTGTGTTTGTTTTAAATTGTTATGAGTGAGCAGTGTGTGTGTGTGTATGTGTGTTTAGGTATGTGTGTGTTTATATAATGTATGTGTGGTGTGAATAGGTTATGTACTTCGGTTATGTTAAAAACAAAATAATATATATTTATAATAACATATAAATATATAATGCATATGAGGGGTGGATCAGGTATAAAATTATTAACATGTCATAAAACAAAGACGATACGTGTTAAACCTATTAGTAATCAAATTAATTCATTATCTAAATCCGAAGTTATATTCTAAGTATGAGACACGTATGAAACCCGAACCGACCCGAGATAGACCGGATGTATCATAATGTTCATTAGATGTATATGAAGTGTTTGATCATAGGTGTATATGAAGTGTTTGTTCATTATATGTTTCCTTTTCAGCTCCAGCAGTACTGATTTCCTCTCCCCGTGCACTGGCTCGTTCAATTTGCCTTATCAGCTCCCGCACATCCATCATCAATTCATCAGCTTGAAGCACTTTCTCTTTAAGCTCCCTGACTTCAGCCCTGACACCGCGAGCCTTGTTAGCTACCCTCACAAATAGGTTAGCTTCATTCCTTGTTTCAGCTCCGGCTTCAGGTTTGATGTGATTTTCACACAACACCACCGAATCTTCATCGCAAAAGGAGAATACTTTCATAGGGTCAAATAGTTTAATTTCTTCTCCACCCTTCAGTCTAATCATTGCTTCCCCTGTATTATTATCATAGAACCACTTCTCAAATTTTTGTAATCTTCGGGGAAGTGGATTGGGCACTCTCACTCTACCAACAGTTTTAGCTAGCTTGAGCTTTAACACAATCTTGCCCTTTCCTGTAACCCAATCCAAATCTTTCTTGGATCTCCTCCTTTCAGTCTTCATATACCCGAACGCTTCAAAATTATCATTCAGCCCATTCTTTATCTCATTCTCTAACAACATTACCCTCTCACTCATATTTGCCTCCAGAAGGGGAATTTCTGCCAGTCTTGTTAGATCCCATTTAGGCAAGGTCTTGAAAGCCTTCCTTTTGTACAAGTAAGATATGTCCCCTCCCCTTCTTTTAATCATAAAAAATTTCAAATTAGCATTGTATTTCCAGCTTATGATTTTCTTATTAGACTCCTTTCTGCTAGGCTCTTTTATGTTTGGAAATAGAGGAGTTAGTTGTTTAGGTTCCTTATTTTTGGTGAACCAGTCTTCCTTTTCCATCTCAATAATATCCCCTTCAGTTGAGCTTCTCTGAGCCACATATGTCAATGGATGCTCATCTACCTCATAATACTCTGGCTCAGAGTCATAATCTACCAATTGCTCCTTAATTACCTCTTCTTCATCCATCAAATTTAGTTCAGCATCCTTCCTTCCTTTTCCGTCTCCTTCTTCTCTAAACACTTCCTCACCAGTCAAATCAGCATCAATGTCTAATTCCAATTCTATGAACCTTGCCTCTATAACCTCAGCAACATTTCCTTCAGACCTCCCTGCACCACCATCTTTCACCACTATAGTTTCATCACCATCACCTCCTGCTTCAACACCATTCCCACTAGTACCAACACTTGAACCAACAACACCACTGCCATCAACACCACTGCCACCGACATCAGCACCTAAATCTCCAGCACCACTCCTATTAGCACCTGCTCCCACTCCACTGGTGCCCTCTCCTGCCCTGGATGAATACCCCACTTTCAGGAATGTGTACTTTGAAGTGTTAGTAAGATTATCGAACTCAGCTTGAGTTAGCTGATTGGGCAGGCCGGTAGCGGCTTTTAACTCATTTACTTCTTTAAAAAGTCTTTTAATCAATTCATGTTGGTCTAACAGCATACTCTTCATGCTTTCCAAAACATTATCCTTTTCTTTCTCCCTTAGCTCCTGATTTACCAACTTTGGTTTGATCATTCCCAGCTCATTCGCCAAAGATGTATAAAGATTTCTAATCACATCTTTATCCAACTCTGATCTTGCATCCCTTCTTTCAAGGGCTTCAGAAAACGTTTGCTACTTGTGCTTGGTTCTTCGTTCAGCAACATTTGCAGGTTCACCTTGATTAGCTTTCTTTTTCATTCTCCTCTCTCCTTGAGTCCTTAACTCCTCATCCACTTGATCAATTTCTGCTTCCAAATCATACTCCTTCTCCTTTGCATATCTTTCTGCTTTTCTTTATTACCTCATCTTGCTTCTCCCGATTCTCTTCAGCATTCTTATTTTCATTTTCAATTAATCTCCTTATTTAGTTCCACCTCTCGGCCAGGTACATGTTTTCCCATAGATAAGTTATCTTCCTACTGAAATCATGTCTTATGGCCTAGCAGTGAGCAAATATCCTTGTATTCATCTGCACTAGCCTCTTGATTTCTCCATGTCTTGGCAAATTTGGGATCAGATCGTTTTTCAACATTTGTACGAATTTGGGATATATCAACCATTTGTCTTTCTTCAACGCCATTATGTTCTCGGTCATACAATAGAAGATTAACTTGGCTATATTAGCCTTTTGGCCTTTGTAAAATATAATCATGGCCCTGGCCCAATATAGATTAAGATCATCAGACTCTCCCTTCCTGTGATCTAAACACATGATAAAGACATGTGCTATATACCTCCATTCCTTAGACAGGAAGGAATTATTAATCTCCTTTCGGGAACCAAAAGGAGGCCCTTCATAGCCAATGCTCCTGAAAGCCTCGAGAACCTGTGCCTCGAATAGCACTACCTCGGGTCCACAATCAGCCCAAGTCTCAGCACTCTTGCCACGGTCTCAACTGTAATGGCTATATCATGACCACCAACTTTAGCAACTATCCGATGAGCGGTAGATTCTAAGTCATACTCGGTAGATCTCCAAAAATCTCTCACGTGAAGGTCATAGATGGTAGGCACATGAGAAATGGCATAGCATATGGGTGACTCTTTGAGCCATTTAATGCAGTCTATGAAGCCAACAGCCTTTGGGTTGTTGTCATCCAATAGAGCAACAATATTGTTCTTCTCGTCAAACTTCAGATTAGCCATCCTTATTGAAAAATGAATAGAAGAGGGTTAGTTATAGCATATAAATAAGAATTAACAATGGAATGTAACAAAACATTAGAAAACTTAGAATGTTCAACATTTTCGCTGCTGGCGAAACTGTAGTTTCGCACAAGCGAAAATATAGATTCGCTATGACTAGTACACAAAATTATGTATCCAAGCGATTCTATAGTTTCACTCAAGTCGAAATTATAGTTTCGCAACAGAGAAATTATAGCCTTGCTGAGACTCGGACAAAAAATTTTATGACCGAGCGAATCTATAGTTTCGCTGAAACTATCATGGCAAAACTGTCAAGTACACGCGGACAGCATAATGAGACAGTTTTGCTCGGAACTTTGAACTTTTGTTCAGATTCGCTGGTCAGTTTCATAGTTTTGCTGAACGAATCTACGATCCTTCCGACCCAGCGAATCAACCTAAAACTATTGTCCAACGGTTAAAACCTTTTCGAAACACCCACCTAAGCACTTAGAAACAGTCAATCGCTACGGAAATTGACTTAGAAGAGTTTGGGTGTGATTGCACAGAGAAACTAGGGTTTACTCTCATCAAGCAAGTGTGTGAAACTGATTTCACACTGTGCAATATATAGACCCTAGTTTCGCTTGCAGCGAAACTAGGGTTTCGCTCGACATCACACATGAAGTCATGTAGCTCAGTGTTGAGCGAGCTTGCCGGTGAATCTATAGTTTCGCTTAGCGAAACTGTCAGCGAAATTTAGTTTCGCTGGAACCTAACACTTAGCAAAAAAAAATTTATATTGACGAAAACTTTCATGAAAAACTTTCTTCACCCCATAATACCAACACAAAAAAAATAAGAATAACAGAAAATTAAAATAAAATAAAATAATATGAAAATAAAGTAAAGTAAAATAATAAAAATGAAATTAAAAATAAAAGGATATAATCACTTCTTTTTCAAGAAGTTTTACAGAGAGTCCAGGATTGGTGGGATTGTTGATATGTCCGTCCCTTTAAACCCATGCCTAATCTTTTTCAACACGTAATCTGCAGCTGTCTTTATCATGTTTTGATTTAATTTTTTGAAACTCTAATGACTTGGTCCCCACAGACATATGGCAAAGAACTTATCCCGACCTCATGGTTTATTGAGCAATATGATTGACTCTGCTTGATTTTCAGTTGGGGTTTCAACAATGATCTTAATTTAAAAAACACTGTGCTTTTATTTTAGAGAACCGATAATGAGAGCTCCAGGTCTATACTCACGTATCACAGAGGAGATGATCATCTGAACGTGCTGATGAGAGCTCCAGGTCTATACTTACGTAACAGAGGAGATCATTACTCAAGGTCAATGTTCACACATAGAAGAGGAGATAAGCACGAGATATGTTTCTGAAGAGGTAACGAGAAGCTTCAATTCAGAGACTTTTCTGAAGAGCTAGATTAGAAGCATTTATTGTGCTAGCTCGAAGCATCATTCAGGATTTAGGGATAAGGGAATTTTTAGGATATATGGGAAAATCGAAACGAAGATTTGAAACTCTCAACCCATTTCAGGATAAGGGAATTTTTAGGATATTTAGGAAAATCAAAACAATGATTTGAAACTCTCAACCCATTTTGGACAGGGACTTGTAACTTTGTACAGGCCAAGATGTCAAGGGGATAGTCCTTATCACAGAGTTCCTCATCTTTAATTTGGCTACACGATCACTGTTTACTTCGTTTTCGGGTTGAGCCTACCATGCATATCCCGACACAAGGCTATTGACCTCCTTCAAACTTCTTTTTCATGGGGTTCCTGAAAAGTCTAAATTAAAAAACTTAAGAGTTTAATCTATATTCTCCCCCTAAATTTGTACTTAACTGCCATGTAAGAGAATTTTCTGTCTTTCATAATTTGTAAAGATCAAAAGAGTAAAGGAATATCGGACAACGAAGTTTATCAGAAAGAGTTTAAAAAATAACATAGAAAATAAAAAAAAGAGTTATTTACAGCTATTTACACGCTTTGTTATGAAAAGAGTTTTCAAAAAGATATTAAACCCAACATTGAGATCAATTCATAAAAACGAGGTTTATCAAATGTTTTTGTGAAAAGATCTGCTCTTTGATTTTTTCTGTCAATTGGAATAATATCTATAAAACCCTTTTCCTGAGCATCCCAGATTGCATGACTCCTTGTTTCAATGTGCTTGGTATGACTATGATGAATTGGAATTTCGGCAATTCAGATAATAGCTTCATTATCACAGAAAAGTGGTGTATGAAGAAAATTTATCCCGTAATCCATCATCTGATGTTGTATCCAAAGCACTTGGTAGCAGCAACTGGATGCAGTAACATATTCAGCCTCTCCTGTAGATAGAGATACTGTTGTTTGCTTCTTACTTTGCTATGAAACAAGACAATCCTCGAGATATTGACATCCGCCAGTGAAGGATTTCCTGTTGATCCTGCAACCACCATGATCCCTGTTAGAATAAGCATGTAAATCAATGTTCCCTCCTTTTGGGTACCAAAGACCCAAACGAGAAGAACCCTTTAAGTAACGAAAGATACGTTTAACAGGTTTTTCATCTGATTCTTTTGGGTTGGCTTGAAAACGGGCATAGTAGCACACGACGAATGTAATATCCGGACGGCTAGCCATGAGATACATGAGAGATTCAATCATAGAATGATAGCGATGAGCATCCACAAATTTCCCATCATCATCTGGAGTTAAACAGGTTTGAGCAGTGAATGAGGTGAGTTCTGGAGAAGCATCATCCATCTTGAACTTTTTGAGAATCTCCAAAACATACTTTTCATGGTTAATCAGAATACCATCAGGCTTTTGTTCAACCTGCAACCCCAAGAAAAAGCACAACTCCCCCATCATGCTCATTTCAAAGCGATGCTTCATTACTTCTTCAAATTCTCAACATAGTTTCTCATTTGTTGACCCAAAAATGATGTCATCAACATACACTTGAACAATCAGCATTTCACCATCAACTTCCTTCTTGAATAGTCTCATGTCTGTAGTTTCATTAGAGAAACCCTTACAGAGCAGATATTGTGTCAAAGTTTCATACCAGATGCGAGGTGCTTGATGTAATCCATATAAGGATTTATCAAGTTTATATACTTTGTCTGGAAAATCTGGATCCTCAAAACCTGGTGGTTGACAAATATAAATCTCCTCATCAATGTTCCCATAGAGAAATGCACACTTCACGTCCATCTGAAAGACTTTAAAGTTTTTGTGAGTAGTGTGAAAAAGAATGATTTTGATAGCTTCAATGCGAGCAACTGGAGCAAACACTTCAGTATAGTCAATTCCCTCCTCCTGAGCAAATCCCTGAACAACCAACCTTGATTTGTTTCTTATTACAACTCCTCGATCATCTGGTTTGTTCCGGTATAACCATTTGGTACCGATGGGAAACTTGTTTGTAGGAAGATCAACTAATTTCCAAACTTTTAGTTTCCTGAACTGCTAAAGCTCCATCTGCCTAGATTCAACCCAACTTGGGTCTTCAAGTGCTGCTGAGATATTTTTAGGAATGATTTGAGTTAAGAAACATGCATAGAGACATTCATTTATCAATCCAGATTGACTCAGTGTCCTCACCATCTGTAATGGAACTAATATGTAATCATGTGGATGGTCTTTTAAGGTTTTGAAGTTGGTGTTAAGGGTTAATGGATTAGAATGAGATAAAGATGCGGTTTGTGATGGTTGTGAAGGGGAAGTTGGTTGTGATAGAGAAATTGGTTGTGGTGGAGGTATGGGTGGAACATCAAGCGGAGGTTGAGGTGGAGGGTCAATTGGTGGTTGTGGACGGGGTTCAAGTGGAAGAGGTTCGGTTGGAGGAATGATTTGCACATTGGTTTGAGGAACAACAACATCATCAAATACTGGAAGGTTGAAAGATTTGAAGATAGTATTAGAGTCATAAAACCATTCTGGGTCTGACCCTATGTTTGGTGAATTGGACTCCTGCCAATCAACATAGAATGATCCTTGCACAATATGCGTTCTTTTATTGTACACTCTATACGCTTTTTGTGAGGAAGAATAGCCAACGAAAGAAATATTCATCAGAGACTGCACCAAACTTTGAATTCTAAGCTTGAGTGTTTAGCAAAGTACATGAGAAACCAAATAGACGAAAGAAGTCAATCAAGGGTTTTGGTTTATGAAGAAGCTCATAAGGACTCTTCATCTTGTCTTTCATAATAAGAACCCTGTTCAATCATAGGATGCACAGTTGATTGCTTCTGCCAGAAAATGATTAGAAGCTTTGACTCAATCAGCATAGTTTTTGCTGCTTCAATAAGGGTTTGATTCTTCCTTTCAGCAATACCATATTGTTAAGGTGTCCTGGCAGCACTGAACTATTTGAGAATTGCTTTGCTTGCATAAATTGAGTCAAGATATGGTTTTTGAATTTAGTTCTATTGTCACTTCTGATGGCCATAACCTTCCTTTTGTTGATGGTTTCAGTTGAGAGGACCAGCTTCTGCAACTCTTCTACAGTATCCCCTTTATGAGCTAGAAATCTTACCCAAGAATATCTTGAGTAATCATCTGTTACAAGCAAATAGTAAGATTTCTTAGCAATTGATTTATCACTAATAGGACCAAAGAAGTCAGTATGCAACAATTCTAGGGGTTTTGAAATTGTATTTTCATGCTTGAGCTTGTGTGCCCTTTTGTGTTGTTTTCCTTGAGCACAGGCCATGCTCTTTTCTAGCATATAAAAATCTTTAAGTGGTAGCCCCCTCACAAGATTGTTCTTAACCAACTTGTTTATATTTTTAAAATTAATATGTCCTAATCGTCTATGCCACAGAAAGGATTCAGAAGATGAAGCTTTGGACAGGAGACATGTCACAGTGAAGGTGGATCCTTATGATCCCATATCCAAAAGATAAGTATCATTCTTTCTTGGAGCACGCATTATCACCAAATCTTTTAGGATAATAAACTCTGGTTTGAGAAACAAGCATTCATTTGACATATACAGCACTGGAATGTCTTTATCACAAATTTGTGATACACTCAATAGATTGAATGCCAGCTTTGGGACATGGTTCACTTTCTTTATAGTCAAGGAACCATTTGAGACTTCTCCCTAACCAATCATCTTTCCACCCTTCTTGTCTGCAGCAGATGCAACATATCCTCAATTTATTATGCGATAATTTGTAAGTAGGTCCTTCAACCCGGTCATATGCCTTGAACATCCACTATCAACATGCCAGAAGCTATTGATAGCTTTTCTGGAATGATCCTGGCATATAAACACAAAAAAATTATTAAGATTTGGAAAGTGGGACCCAAGTCGTCACTAACTTAGGTCTCAGAACAAAGGATTTTTTACAGAAAAAATTATTTACAAAATGATTTAATCTACTTCCTAATGAACTATTATATACATTTCTACTAACAAACTCCGGGCAAATTTTAATTACGTGATCATCCTTCCCACATCTAAAACACCGGGACTTTAAACCTTTCTTCTTACATTTTGAAACAGGAGCTTGATCTATTACTATCTTTTCCTCACATTCAGACACGTGTGAATCAGAATTGCTACAAGAGTCATATGATTCTTTTAATTTTTCTTTTGTGACCTTAATTTTAGCAGATTCTAATTCATTTACATTAATGTTTCTAACATTTAGGGAAGTTGTCTCCGTTTCTTTAGGTTAAGAGATCCGAATTGGTGTAAAAGATGGGATAGGATGAGAGATGAACTTTTCAAAACAATTTGAGTTAGTATGTCTATCTGAAGCTTTACTTGAGCAAGCATCATTTCTATTAACACAAGCATTTGAAACATCACAATTTGATTCATAACATCTGATGATGAACAAGCTGGACTAGAGCTAGAAATACACATGCCATTGTCTGTAATAGACTTTGGGAAAACAAATCTACTTAAACTATTGTCTATTGAAGACTTTTTGGAATCTGAAATGCTAAAACTAGAGCTGCCCAGACCACTACTTGCACCATAATCATATTCCTCTCGAATCTCCTTATGATTCACTCCTTCTAAACTTGCATACAAACTGCTAGCATCTTTCTGAATTAATTCATTAGTTGGATGAGGTATAGGCATAGGAGAATAAAAATAAGTACTTGGAGGAGGATAAACATGGGTGGTTTCTTCGCTTCCCAAACCAGCCTTAATTCTAGCCCCCCATTGTTTCTTTCAAAGCTCCTTATGTTTCATCCCAGAAATTGTCCACTTTTCAAGTTTGGTTTTTAATTTGCTTGTCTCAAATTTAGCAAGTGCTATACGTTCAGTTAAATCATTTATTTCAACGTTTCTTTCCAAAAGATTTCTTTTTAAATGCTCATTTTCCTTTAAAGCTTCATTTAACTTGACAAAATATTTAGACTTATTTGTTTTAAGTTCCTTGTTTATTTGTTTTAATTCCTTTTCAATATCTAACAATAATCTGTTAGCTTTATAAACCCCAAATAAACAGATTTTACATAGAGGAGAACACATGTATTGAATTACCTCGTAATGGAGACCTATAACTACTTTTTCAGTAGCTAGGGCCTTTTTGCATTGACAGACCAGATTGTTCTTCTTGCATTCTTCCTCCTCCAATGCTTTCTTCCTGGCGTCCTCAGCTTCACTTTTCTTTTTCCTTCCTTGATTACAAACATCCAGCTTCACTCCACTTACTTTAACTTATTGTTGTTTCCCGAACTCATCAGCTTCACAAATTGTCACTTTCTCTTCAACATGCTCATAATCACCTTTTTCCTCCTTGACTTTCTCAATCTTCACCTCTTCAGCTTGAACCTGTTGCTTACCACTTTCACGAATAGCTTCTTCTTGAATATCACTCTTGAACTTCTTGAAAGGATAAAAGTCCTCAACTAAATCCACATCACTGTTCACCACCTCAGCCACAAGAGCATGATTGATTTCTTTTTCAGTTTCCTTAATCTCGGCACTCCAATCAATGTTTGAAATGAGTGGTGTTTCCATCATTGGCTTGGCTTTTTCCTTGTCAGTAATCTGTATAACTTTGGAAGTTCCAGAAGCTCCCGGTTCAGTGATGATAGGAGATGGACATTCTCTTTTAAAGTTTTCGAGTTGTTTAAAATTAAAGCATCTCAATTTTGACTTATCAAAACCAAGTTTAGAGTTTAGGTTTGATTGCCAAAGTTCCTCCTAGTTCGTTCCATGAATCTTCTTGCATGCAACGTGAGCATGGCCATCTGCCATTGGGTATCAATTTCCTCTAACTCATCAGGATCCACCTGATACATGTCTTCAATAGTCATTCCTTTTCCCTTCAGCTCCCCTGCAACCAATGCTTCATAGCTGTGTACAAACATTCCAAATAATGCCATTGTATCAGATGGAATTTGAGCAGTAACGGATGTCTTTGCGCTTGAACCAACATGTGTAGATCCACCACTAGACTTGTCTGATACGCCATATCCCGTAGACCCACCATAAGCTGAACCATACATGGACGAGTTTGCAGCTGATAAGATCAATGTGGCATTTTGTGGATATACTGTTGCTGGTATCATGGATTGATTGTATTCCCTCCTTTTCAAATCCAAATAAAAAGATTTCAGTTTGTTGATGACATCCATGAGTTTATAATCAACAAAGTTTCTTTCCTGCTTCAACACCCTAACTTGCAAGCTCCATTGCGGTGGAAGAGAGTCCAAGAGCTTAGTAACTTGTTCATGGTTACCCAAGTATTCATCATATTTCTTTAAGGTGCTTGAGACAGACAAAAATCGATTGGTAATATCAGTATGGCTTTCATTCTTGTGTCCTAAGAATGAATTGAACTCCTTTTTAGTTTAGGCTTTCTTGTCCTTCTTCAGATCTTCATTTCCATCATAAAATTCACACAAAGAATCATACAAGGATTTTGCATTCTTGTGTTCAGCAAAACGGTTGTAGATGTCTTGTGGTAAACATAAAGTTAAAGCCCCAAAAGCTTTCTGATCACGATCGATTAGCTTGAGGTGTCTTTTGGTAAAGGTTGATGGATCGGTGTTTCGTGATGTAACTTGACCAATAGTGGCAGTTGGAGTGTGTGGAACATTTACTATTGACTCCGATTGATTATGATCTGTATAGTAAAAGAAGGCTTTTAAACATCGTTTCCAGTCCTCAAATTTATCACCATTTATAAGCCTCGGTGGCCTATTGGGTGCAACACTTTCGAAGTCAGAAATGGTGATATTGGTGGATGTCATTTTTAAACAGTACTTAATTTCGCTGAAGAATGTAGATGCTTCTTAAAGATTAACATTTAGTCTTTATGTGTCTTGTATAGTTTTTGTCTTAGTATAGGGACTATTTTGTAAATATTTGTTCCTTATGTATTGATAGTATAAATAGCATAGATAAGGTATGTCTAAGAGTGAGATACATCTTAGAAGACCTAAGAACGAATTGTAACTGTTTTCTTTCTACACTTGTACTCTTTATGCATTCTATCAATGAAAACTATGAATTTTTGTGATATGTTTGCTTAGATTTGATTACTTGTGTTTGTTTTGATTGAATTGTATCACGATATCATCACAGATTGATCCATTTTGATCCTATCAAATGGTATCAGAGCTGTTGGTTCAGTGATTGAAGTTCTTCAAACTGTCGAACTCTTAAAATCACTTGAATCTGTGATTGATAAACATTTCAATCAAATAATTGTTGATTTCAGTTGTGTTTCATCATCAGAAACATGAATTGAATCACAATTTGCAGCTCAATTCGTTCAAATTCAGTGAATTATTCATATCAGTGTTAGAACTTGTTCTTCATCAGTCGAACTGATTTTCAAGCCAAAGATCGATTTGTTGTTGTTATTTGATGAAATTGAAGTTAGAGGGCTGTTTATTGATCGAATTCCTACCTAATTGGAGGATTTTAGGTCAATTCATCAAGTTTTGAAGGATTTTAGAAGATCTGAGTTCGTTTGAATCTGTTGAAGTTGGCGCATTAGGTCAAAACACTACTGAAAATTGCCTAAGTGTTAGGCGCTTGACAACTGTTCAGGCGTTTTTGCACTATTAAGGTGTTTTTGGTTTAGGAGTTTTCCCACTGTGAAGGAGTATTACAACTATGTGGACGCTTTAGATCTTTCCAGAAACCAAGGAATTCTAGGCGCATTACAACTGTTTAGGCGTTTTTGAACTGTTTGGGCGTTTTGACACCCAGACGTCTGACAACTGTTTGGGCGTTTCACAACTGTTCAGGCGCTTTACAAGTTTGGGCATTTTAGAATTTTTAAGGCAATCCCTTAGGCGTTTCAAGTCAAAGTCAAAGGAAGTTTCACAACTGTTTGGGCGCTTCATCCCTGTTTAGGCGCATCAACATCAACACTTACAAATTTTTCAGAAATTTTTCAAAAACTTAAAAATCCAAAAATATTTTCAATTCATTATTTTAATTCAAAAACTTAAAAACAACAAAAACAAATCTTTTTCTAAAATACAAAATTAAAAATGGTGAAATCAGAAGACTCAGAGAACAGAGTTCCTAAACTGAAGAACAGAGCTGATTTTAAGAATTGGTCACTTAGACTGAAACATCACCTTAATTCTATTGATACTGATCTATGGAAATCAATAGAAAGAGGATCTCACATTCCTATCACTTCAGATGGTCCTGATGGAGGATTCGTCTACTCTAAGACTCTCCAGAACCATACCCTGAAGATGGATTGCAGGGTGATGATTTAAAGAAAGTTAAGAATGATATAAAAGCATATTCTCTGATGTGTAAAGGACTACCTCTTGAAGTCCTAACAAGACTAGATGGATATCAAATGGGATATACCATGTATAAAGCCTTGAAAATAATTTATGAAGGAGGTAAAGAAATTCAAGATCTCAAAAAGCAGAAATTGAAGAGACAATTAGAACTATTTGAGCACTTATCTGGTGAAACCATAAACCAAATGATGAATAGGTTTGTGCAACTCACAACTGAGATATCAACAGCTGGTATCAAAAATGATCTAAAGATCTAAACTTTAGGCTTCTCAATGCTCTTCCATATTCATGGAAACAAACAGTTACACTGTTAAAGCATACTGAGAAATTTCCTATGGATCTTGATTTGTTGATAGCCAAAATTAAGTCTGTTGAAATTAATGAAAGCTCAAGGAATAATGACAGAGCGGCTTCAATGTCTAAGTACAAATATGTTGCATCTCCAGCAAGTACTATGGAAAATGCATTTATGGCTACAAATGAGAGTTTAACTGAAGAAGAGGGTGATCTGTTTATAGGAGCAGGGTTCGTTACTGATTCTTCTTATACAAGTGCACCTACTTATACATCTCAGCCACAACCTTAGTCTCCTCCTATGCCTCAAATTTCTAAACCTCAAAATAAGACTCCATCTGTTAACTCTTCTAAATCTAGCAAATTTAAAGATGTCATTAACATCCTATTAGAGGATGAAGAGTCCAAATCTGCTTTTACTGCTTTTATGGCTAGTTTTCAATCTTATCAAGGTAGTCATTTAACTCAATTAGATTTTGTTTTGCAGGACTTATTCGAAATGGACCCAGATGACGTGGAGGAAATGGATCTGAATTGGCAAATGGTGATGATTGCATACAGGACTCTGAAACACTCTTATATCAACAGGAACTACAAGCCAAGTACTAACAACACTGTTGGATTTGACAAGTCTAAGTCAAGGTATTTCAACTGTAACAGTTATGGCCACTTTTCAAGAGAATGCAAAGCTCCTAGAAACAAAGGAGGGAATGGCCAATCGAGTTCAAGCAATCAGAAATTTCAATAATCATCTTAGAAGACATTCCAGAAACCATAGCAAAGCTTACCAATGCCTGAACTGAAAGATGAATCTAAGTCATCTGAAGAGCCTAAGAAAGCTCTAGTTGTCAATATTAAAGATGGATATGATTGGAGTGCTTATGCTGAGCAATTTACTGCTTATCTAACATCCAATTTATCCCTTATTGCAGAAGTTCAAGGAGAAGATTGGTCAGACGATAATGATCCAAAGGCTAAATATGATTCTGAGAATAAAGAAGAAGAATATGACTGGAGTGACAAGTCAGATCCTAAAGAGGATTTAGAAGAAGTTGCATTGATGGCACAGTCTGATCAACCAAAGGTTGAAAATTTTAACTCTGAGACCTCTCCTCCTAAATATCCTAAAATACCATCAGAAGTAAAAGAAAAACTATGCACATAATCTTGCTTTGAACACGTTGAATACTACAGAAATTACTCATATAAAATATGTGAAAAACTAAAGCAAGAGGAATTGATGCATAATAAACTAAAAAATGATCACAAAGTGTCAGATGAAAACATCATTTCTTTACAAACTTCATGGAACAAAACTTTGAAAGAACTAGAAATAGTTTCAAAAAACTTGAAGAAATGACCGTGAACTTAGAACAAGAGAAAATAGCACATGCTGCTACTCAGGTTGATCTTGCTAAAGTCAAAGTCGAACAACTGGTAAGTGAAAGAAATGATAAACAAAAAGCAGGATTAGGTTTCACTCACGAACCAATGCCTGAATCTATAACTAACACTTTGCCAGAAAACTTTAATACACACGATCACTCTCCTGAGAATAAGGCAAAACTCAAAGCTTTCCGAAACAAGAACAAGATTTCTGATAATGAAGAAGAGAAAGCTAATGTAGAAATTTTTGAAGGAAAGGATACAGAAAAGATCAAAAATGATCTTCCGGTTAAAGTCAAATCTTATGAACCAAGTCCAAAAAGCAAGAAAATTTTTGTTCCAAAAGAATCTATCTTGGAGGAAGTAATTACTAAAAATGATAACCAAAACTCCAAAACCAAAGATAAAGCTAAACAAGAAGAAGTAACATCAGAAGATTCTAACTCATCTGGTCTAAATAATCCTGAATTTATTAAATGGCAAAAGGACCAGAAAAAGAAAGAAAATGAAAAAGAATCTTCCACTGAAGATATTCAATCTCAAGTAAAATCAAGTTCCACAAAATCAAGGAACCAGAGAAGAAAAAGAAAATGAATAAAGCTAAAAATGATCAAATTAAAGAAAATCAGACACAGACAACAAATCAAACAAATAAATTTAAACCAATTAAATTTGTGTCTGCTGGTATGTTAAACATGAATTCAATTCATGATGTTAAGCAAATTCCTAAGAACAAATCAACCTCTGATCTAAAAATAGGTTCAGATTCTAAGTCTTCCGCTGTCGTTAAACGATTTGTATCTAAGGAAACAAACAATGAAGTTCATGTTCAAAAGACAAAACAAAATGTGCAAAAGAAAAATATGTCAAATCAAAAACAAAATTTGTAAAATCAAAAACAAAGAGGCCTAAACCTAAACAAGGAACAAATGTTGCGTCAACATCAAAAGTTAATAAAAAAATGTTTAAAACTCCACAGAGGTACTGCGAAATATGTGACATGTACAATCACAACGCTGCCGAATGCTTTTTCAACAAGTATTGTCATATATGCGACATGAGAAATCACTCAACATCAGAGTGCTATTTTAATAAGTAATGTACATACTGTGATGAACGAACTCACAATACTGAAAATTGTTACTTTCGAAAGAGTTCATCAAGAAAAGGATTTGCTACTTCACCAGTGAGCAAAGGTTATGTTAATCCTCAATATAAAAGAAATAAAAATGTTGGGTTTCAAAGATTAACAAACCAACCTTCCTTAGGATTGAGATTTTTCAAAAAGAATGATCCGGTGAGACCAAAACAATATGTTAAAGATCAATTCATTCCAAGGTCTGTAAAGAATGAATAATAAAAATTTTGAAAATAAAAGTTTTTCAAAAATTGTTCATTCAAAAAGTATGAATTTTCCAAATAATCAAAAATTTGTGATAATAACAGAATTGGTAAATTCATTAAAAAAAAGCCTGATGTAAATAAACTTCATTTCAAACAATTTACAATTGTTGATAAGTTTGGAAAACCCAAGACCATCTTGGCTTGGGTAGATAACTCAACTTAATTTCTTTGTTTTGCAGGTACGCCCGAGAAGACCAATCAATACATGGTATGTGGATAGCGGGTATAGCCAGCACATGACAGGCAATCATGCCTTATTACAAGAATTTAAGTTAAAGGATGGTACGCATGTCGCCTTCGGTGGTGATGCAGGAGGAAAAATAATAGGAGAAGGAATAGTATCCAACGGGATAATAAGCTTTGATAAAGTCAACTTCTGTTCTCAGTTGAACTTTAACTTGTTAAGCGTATCCCAAATTTGTGATAAATCCTATTCTGTACTTTTTGATAATTCTTTTTGCTATATTTTGAAGCTAGGTTTCCAGATTAGCAAAGACTGCGTGGTTGTTAAAGCTGTTAGGGATCGAGATGTATACAAGCTGGATATGTCTCAAGTTGATCCATCTATAGAAACAAACTGCCTCATTGCTCTAGCTTCAAATAAAGAAAGTCAGCTTTGGGATAGACGTCTCGGACATTCCAACTTCAAGAATATGAACAAGCTCGTAGCAGGATATCATGTATCAACCTTTCATCAAAGAAGTTTGCCACTACAGATCTCTACTCAACATGTTTAAAGGGGAAACAGCACAGAGCGTCTTATAAGCCCAAGCAGATAAACTCAAATTCCAAACCCCTTCAAATGTTGCATAAGAAGTGATAATGGTACGGAATATAAAAATGTATCTATTGACATGTTTTGTGTAGAAAAAGGAATTGCTCATCAGTTCAGTGCTCCCAGAACTCCACAACAAAATGGAGTTGCTAAAAGGAATAATACAACTTTGATTGAGGCTGCGCGATCCATGTTAGCAGATTCAAAAATTCCTATCACTTTCTGGGATGAAGCCATATCTACTGCTTGTTGTGTACAGAATTGTACTTTATTTGTGAAAGACAAACTAAAAACTCCATATGAGTTGATGTTTGGCAGGAAACCAAACATAGATTTTCTTAAATCTTTTGTTTGTCCAGTTATGATTTTAAATTCAAGTGATCAGCTAGAAAATTTTGATGCAAAATCTGATAATGGGTTTTTTGTTGGATATTTATCTGTTTCAAAAGACTATCGAGTTTATAACTCTAGAACAAATGTTATACTTAAAACATTCAATGTTAAATTCCTTGAAAACTCTTTTCCATCAGTTTCAAATGGTCCAGCTTAGTTATTTGATTTAGATTCATTGTCAAACTCTTTTCAATCTAACTTGTTTGATCAATCTAACTTGCTTGATTCTACAGGTAAGATGAAACCTCAAGGAGATCTCGGTTCTTTCAGTGATGATTCAGATTCTGACGATATGGATGACTTAAGCCCAGATATCCCTTCTTTTCTTTTGTCAGAGATTCTATAATCCAATCTAATAATGATGATCATTCTCATCAAGATAATGACCATTCCATTTCAGAAAATCAAGATGTTTCACAACCAATTCCTAATGATGGTACAGAAATTATACAACCTGAGTCAGGAACGTCATCTATTTCTGGTGATGTAGTTGATTCTGGTAATCTTGATTACTTTATCAACTCACCTACTCAAGTTCCCAATTTCAATCCACATTCTTCAAGCCTATTGCATCAACTTTCCAACTTGAATCAAACCAATCTGGATGTTCATGTTCAAGGGGATGAAATTCCAATATCTCGTATCCACAGGAACCATCCAACATCTCAGATTATTGGTCCATTGAATGTGAGAACTACGAGGAGTAAAACAGAACAAGCAAATGTTTGTTTATACTTGTGTTTTCTTTCTCAAATTGTTCCTAAAAATGTTACCAAAGCGTTAAAGTACAATAGTTGGATTGAGGCTATGCAAGAAGAATTAGTACAGTTCCGCATACAAGAAGTTTGGAATTTGGTGGATTTACCTGAAGGAGAAAATGCCATAGGCACAAAATGGTTGTTCAGAAAAAACACTGATGATAGAGGTGTAGTTATTAGAAATAAAAGAGACTCGTTGCACAAGGATACACTCAAGAGGAAGGAATAGATTATGATGAAGTATGTGCTCTAGTTTCAAGACTTGAATCAATTCGTGTCTTCCTGGCTTATGCATCATTCATGAAATTCAATGTGTATCAAATGGACGTAAAAGGTGCATTCTTGTATGGACCAATCACCGATGATGTGTATGTAAAGCAACCTCCGGGTTTTGAAGATTCACAATATCCACATCGTGTGTACAAGCTCAGCAAAGCTTTATATGGTCTACATCAAGCCCCTAGAATCTGGTATAAAACGTTATCACAGCACTTAATCCAACATGGATACACGCGAGGGAAAATCGATCCAACTCTGTTTATCAAGAAGGATGCTGATGATCTTTTATGTGTACAAGTGTATGTCGATGATATCATATTTGGTTCTACAAGTCCAAAATTGTGCAATGAATTCGAAGAAATAATGGAGTCTCGATTTCAAATGAGTTCTATGGGAGAAATAAATTTCTTTCTTGGACTTCAAGTTAAGCAATCTGTAAATGGTATATTCATTAACCAAGAGAAGTTTGTTGACAAGCTCTTGAAGAAATTTAAGCTTCAAGATTGATAGTCCATCAGAACTCCAGCTGACGTAAACACCAAGATTGATCCTGATCCTAAAGAAAAATCTATAGACCAAACTTTATACAGATATATGATTGGTTCATTGATGTATCTTACTGCATCTAGACCTGACATAATGTATGCTGTTTGTGTCTATGCCAGGTATCAATCAGACCTGAAGGAATCTCACTTAATTGTTGTCAAACGCATATTCAGATATCTCAAAGGAAAACCGGTCTTAGGGTTATGGTACCCTTATGAAAGAAACTTTGAGTTATATGGGTATACTGATAGTGATTATGGAGGATGTTGTCAAGACAGAAAATCTACTACAGGTGGTTGTCAGTTTTTAGGACCCAGATTAGTCTCATGGCAATGTAAGAAACAAATAAATGTTTCCGTTTCAACCGCAGAAGCTGAGTACATAGCTGCTTCAGTAGGATGTTCTCAAATCCTTTGTTTACAAAACAAATTGCTAGATTACGGGTTCAACTTTCTCAAAACTCCAATTTACATTGATAACACTGCTGCTATGTTTATTACAGCTAATCCTGTCCAACATTCAAAAACAAAACATATTGAGATTCGATATCATTTTCTCAGAGATAACTTTGAAAAAGGTTTAATCATTCTGATTCAAATTGCTACTGAAAAACAGTTGGCTGACCTTTTTACTAAAGCCTTCCTACCAGGATGATTTGAGTATTTGGTAGAGTCAATTGGTCTTATTAACCACATCTAAAAACTGGTTTTTAAGTATTTCAGTTAATTGAGTCTAAATATGATCTAAACCCTCCCTTATATGAATAAGACACAGCTAGAGAACCTGTCAAAGTTAATTGCCTGATTGTATTTTTGTGTGTGCATGTTTACTAGAAAAAGTAAAACCAAATACAAAATTAGAAAACTGAAAAATCAAAAGATAAAAATATAAAACAAAAACTACAAAATAGAGTCTTTCTTTATTAATTCATTATTTAGGATGAATATGTCTTTGCAATATGTGAAAAATGATAGATACATTAGTATCATCAGTTGCATACTTCACTCGATAATAAAGTCTAACGTGATCAGATATGATGTGCAAGTAAGTTCATGCAATTAGACTGAAAAAGTAAATTCTTGTGATTAAACTAAATCACTCATGCATTTATGTTAGCACTAATGAGTAGTGTTGATTTCTCAAATTGATTGCTTGTTAAGACATAATCTCACACCTGATGGTGATATGAATAACCATTGAGCTCTAATTATTTAAAGCATCTAACACTTCTCTGTTATGAGTCATCATAGACCTGAAGTGATGAGATATCCTTTGTTGTAAGTGATTACAGACCTGGATATTCTCACTGATGCAACAAGATGCCAATGTGCACAAACACCAAATGAGATCTGGTTATAGTATATGCCAGGTTAACAAGTTGAGAACAGTGACTTCTTGCATATCTTTATGAGAATTAACCTCTCTAAGTCTAAGTGTGACTGCATAATGTCATATCTAATTATACCTTAAACAATCCAAGAATTGAAAAAGTAAGTGTGCTGAATATCTTGCTAAATGCACTCATTTTCTATCCTTAGATCTCGTGTCTCCTTTGCTGTAGAAATGCTGACCTGGAACACACTTGATCAGGATTTATTCACTGTCTATGACAATCCATCAATTTTTTATTTCAATGTGCTGATCTTAACTAATATGATCTCACTGCAGACATTGATTCATTTGTAAATATTAGATTTTTATTCTGCTTTAATTTTGATTTTTGCATGTTTTCTGTGTGCGGGCATATTAACAATGATTAGTGTGATCTTCATGTGACAAATTCAAGAAACTTCTAAGTTTTGTTAAACTTAAAAGATTAGGGGGAGTAAAAAGTGTTAAAAGAAAAAGTGTCTAAGAAAATTGATTTTCAAATTTCAAGATATGAAAAATCAAAATTTAATGTTTTGGATGGAAAGGATGAAGCTAAAATGTTCAAGCCTGTGTGTGTTTGACATAATATAAAAATGAACCTGAAAAAATATTTTAAGTGGAAAAGCTTCTTGCAACAGTATAATATGAGACTATTTGTTAAAAATTAGAGACTAAAATGACGGGAAATTATTTTTGAAAAATAAATAAAAATAAAAAGGTCAAAATATAAAATTTAAAAATTCAAAATAAAAATAAAAATTTCAAATGCAAAAAGTTCAAAATTGAGGGCCTATTGTGTAAATTTTGGGTGAAAGTCAAAATTTGACTAATTAAAGTCAAAATTTGATAAATTGTTTTAATATTAGTATGTGAACAGTGCTAATATATCTAAACAGTGTACAGGTAGAAGATCTGAAAATTACAAGTGTTAGACACATGAAAGTCATCTCATGCACCTAAATAATGTTCATAAGTCTAGGATTAGGAGCATGATGATTTTTCAAGATTTGTACAAGTGTTGGACGTTTCAGACAACTTCATGCGTCTAAACAGTTGTCATGCGTCTAAACAGTTGTTATAAGTATGAAAAAATGTGGTTAAGTGTTGGGCGTTTCAACATTCTCATGCGCCTGCACAGTACCCGGACTTTCAAGAATTGGGCATATCAAGTGAAAATAACCAAGTGTTGGGCATTTCAGGTAAGTCCATGCGCCTGAATAGTTCAAAAGTGCCTAAAACAGTGCTTATGCATCTGAACACTTCTCATGCGTCTAAGCTCATGCGCACAAACAGTGACATGCGCTTAAATACTTAGTGTTAAAATCCATCTCATACGCGCAAACAGTGCTCATGCGCCTAAAAATTTCACTCAGTACAAAAGCAACACTTCGTGATTTCAGACATTTCATTCTCAAAAACCCCTGAACACTCAAAACCCAAACACTCGATATACCATTGATTCACTCATTTCGATTGATTTCTGATCTTGTCTTGCACTCTATAGTGGTATTATCCGATTCTAAATGTAAGTTGATGATCAAAATTACAAAAATTTCAGTTTAACAGGTAGATTGATTTGGGCGTATCGGACCTATTCGGGCGCATGAACCCTAGTCTAATGAATCTGTTAAGATTGTGAATGAAATGGATATAAGTACTGAAATTGATAATGAAATGTTAATGAAAACATGATTTCGATCTCATTGATGTATTAAAATATGTTTTTCATCAAACTTGAATCTGTGATGATTCTTCACATGTAGACTGTTGAAGATGAATAGTCAAAATTTTGAATTTTTTTTAATAAAAATGAAAATTAGTAATAAAATCATGTTTTAATTTGTTTTTGAAAAGAATTCATTGAATTAATGTGTTTTAAATCATTTTCATACTAACTTGAATGAAATTTGTCTTGAACAAGATCACTTAAACACTTAGAAAATTTTAAGTGCAAGGTAGTCAAAATGTTTAAAACATACTAAATCTTAAATTTCAATAAACTTTCAATTGATTTTAATTGATAATATTCAATTTTCTAAATTTATTGTTTTAATTTTGCAGATGGATGTATTAAAATTTGAGCCAAAGCATAATGTGACAGCTTTACTAAATGAAGAACTACAAGAGACTGTTAGCTATGAAGAGATGATTAGATTTCTGTTGAGAACTAAATATGTATATGCCATGTGTTATTAGCCAATCATATATGCAAGACTAATCAAGAAGTTCTGGAACACTGCATCTGTTGAAGTTAATAATGAAGGTAGAAAAGTAGTAAGAGGATTCATTACAAACTTTAGAATGATTGGAGTATCTGAAGAGTCCATAAGAGAAGCTTTAAGATTGGGACCAAATGATCCTGAGGATTTAGCTGAATTGTCATTTAATGAATGTAGAGAGACATTTATAGCAATGGGTCATCCTGATCACTTTCCCAAGAAGCAATTTTTTCGAGCAAGAGTTTATAATCACTGGAAGCTGTTATGCTATATCTTTCAACACTGTATGTCCAAAAGGAGTGCTGGATGGAACTATTTCCCAGAAGACATAGCATCTCCTATCGTAGCACTTGCAACTAATCAGAGATTTAACATATCTAAGTGGATTCTAAATGATTTTATCTTTAAGTTGGAAAAAGGAACTAGGAACAAGTACCTGATGTATCCTAGATTTCTACAGATGATTATAAATGAAGAGTGTCCAGATATACATGTAGATGGAGTGAGTGGTGAAACTTTGATGCTAGAGCATGTATCTGAGATTTCTTATAAGAGACTTGCTATGGTCATTGGTGCTCAGAACATTCCTTTGTTTGAATATATAAGCAATGTGGCTAATGATGAAGTTGACATGAATATTGATCACTACCACTTAACTGAAGAAGATCCTATAGATCCAAATGATCTCATTGAAGAATTGCCTTAAGAGCATTCTGATGATGATGATGATGATGATGATGATGATGATGATGAAAATGATGATGATGATGAAAATGATGATAATGATGATGATGAAAATTCAAGTTCTTATGATGAAGATGATAATGATGATAATGGTGGTTATGATGGTGATATGATGGAAATAGCTCATGATGATATTCAAGAAGCTGACCAAGTTACTGAAGAAGCTCATGAAGAAAGACATGATGTTGTAGATGAAACAGATTCAACTACTAAGGAAATCCATGAAGACTCTGATGAAAATGTTCAAGAGATTGACCATGTTACTGAAGAAATTCATGATAATGACACTGAAGTTAATCAAAGTGAAGAAATTATTGGTGGAAGTCAAACTGTTGATGAGATAGTGAGTATGATTGAAGAGATGGTAGATACTAATGAACAGTTTGAGTTTAATGAGAATATTCAAGACTTTGAAGTTATTGAAACTGCAATTCATAATGAATTTTTAAATGAACCTCAACAAGAAGTTAATGTAACAGAAGAAGTTAATTTTTAGTAGATTATTGATGAGCTGAAAGATGAAAATTTGAAGCAATTGAAAGTGATTGAAGATTTGAAAGAAGTTAATGAGAAATTACAAGAAGAATTGAAAAAGAAAGATGAAGTGATTGAAGAGTTGATAAAAAGCAAAGAAGACAATGTGAAAACATTTGAAGTAATGATGAAAGATTATGATATCATGGAAGAATAATTCAAGAAGTTGAAAGAGAGCTATGATTTATTAAAAGAAGAATTAGAAAAAATAAAAGAAACACAAAAGTCTTCGTCTCCAGATTTGATGATTATTTCAGAAATTAATCCGATAGAAGTTGAGAAAGTTCCTGTTTTAGATAAAGGAAAGAGGAAAATAGATGATATTGATGTTTCAGTTCTACCTGAATCATCATCCAAAGTGCAAAAGATTGTTGATGAACCCGCTGGAGAAGAAGAAGAAGAGTATGATATTCATGAAACCATTGGAGCTCTTGATGATATTGAAGTTGAATATGGTGATGAATGGTATAATGAAGTATTAGATGATGAAGATTTAGCAGAAGCTAATGTTGATGAACATTATTCACCAATTGATGTAAGTCATGATGATATACCTATGGATATTGAAGAAAGGTATAATTATCTTGTCAAGATGAAGTATAACAGAGTATTTTTAAATGGGTTGACTGTATCTCAAATCAATGAAGAGTTTGAGAAGTGCATAGCTGTTGAATCTAGTGCACCAATTGATCCGAATATGATAGTTGTTGAACATGGTGAATGGAATCCAATTAGTGAAAGTATAAATGTTGATGATATCCCAACATCAGAATTACACCATCCAGATCCCAATGATATGAATGTAATTGCATTAAGGACATGGTTACAATCAAGAAACTATCCATGGAAGAAGCTCAAGAGGTTACAAGCCGAATCATTAAGAAATTTGGTAAGGAGCTTTCAAGAAACAGAAAAGCAGTCTAATAGAATGATTGTGCTTGATACTAATAATCCTCAGTATCTTGAGATCACAAAAAGAATGATGATTTTGAAACCTCAAGAAATTCAGTCTATGGCTATGAAGAGCATAGTGTATGAACAAAGGAAGGAGCTTATGAGAATGTTTCCAGAGACTGAAAGGCAAAGTTATCAAGTCTCTATGGAACAAAGGCAATTGTGGAACAAAGCTCTAACTGCTGGTGATCTAGTTTGTAATGTATTACAGAAAGGGCAATCTATTTTAGAACTACTCAATGCTATGATTGTTCCTGATACTACAAAAGAAGTGAAGATCTTCGCATGGAAATATGATGAGATTTTTGATGCATTCTTGATTAAACGAGTTAATGCAATATGTGACGTTTATCATTTTTTCTCAAGTATCATAAAACTTCCTGTTCAAGAGCTCAAAGAGTTGAATAAATTGCCATTGATTAATCCATCTAAAGCTAAGCGTGGAGAAAACTTTGTGCAATTTTTGAATAGAGGAATAACTCGAATGAGTTCATTTTTACAAACTAGGTGTGATCAGGAAGATAGAGTATTTTCAAACATTAAAGAAGAGAGAAAAGGAGTTGATAAAGATGTTGGTGAAGAAAAGTTTTTGGAAGCTTTCAGTGACAAATATTTTGAAAAAGTCACAAATCCTGGATTGAAAGTCATTGATGGATCTCAACAATCAAAACCAATTTTGAGATGGTTTTACAATGCTGACACATTTAAGCTGAAGTTAGTTAGAGATTTGAATGATTGGGATCGTGATATGATTTCTTTGTTTGGTGTTTTCAAGCTAAAACTTTTGTTTCCCAGTTACATCTCATTCTTATCTATTCAGAAGTTTGAAAAAGTTATTCCAGAAATAGCAGAAAATGACAAGAAGTATTTTGTGTCGATCATTAAGGTGATGAATGAAGCAATGGAGAGGATATCATTGAGGAAAGCATTAGCATATGCTAACATTGTTATGAAAGATATCAAAGATATTGAGTTCATGAGGATGTCAAGCAAAGGGGTTTTAGAAATTCATTGTAAAGATAACTCACACCCAATAGAATTTTATGCTAATGTGGATATTGCAGGTTTATCAAAGGAAATGTTGGAGGTAATGAACAAGATGGAAATCAAAACAAATTAAGCTAAACCAGAGCAAGGCATCTTAGCTAGCAAGTTCAAATTAGCTATTACTAAAGAGAAGCCGGTATTCAAGATTAAAGAAGAGTCTGAAGACTTCTTTGATTTTTGAAGACTGGAGATAAAGCATTGAGACTGAAGATAAAAGAGAAGACAAAGATAGAACATAAGAATATTGAAGGCAAAGATCTGAAGACTGAAGATTGATTTTGAATACCAAAGACAATGTCAATCTTATGGGGAGTATTGTAGATGCTTCTTAAAGATTAACATTTAGTCTTTATGTGTCTTGTATAGTTTTTGTCATAGTATAGGGACTATTTTGTAAATATTTGTTCCTTTTGAATTGATAGTATAAATAGCATAGATAAGGTATGTGTAAGAGTGAGATACATCATAGAAGACCTAAGAACGAATTGTAACTGTTTTCATTCTACACTTGTACTCTCTATGCATTCTATCAATGAAACTATGAATTTTTGTGATATGTTTGCTTAGATTTGATTACTTGTGTTTGTTTTGATTGAATTGTATCATGATATCATCACAGATCGATCCATTTGATCCTATCAAAGAATCTTTAGATTCGCTGATAAATTCGCTTGGTAAGTTTCTCAGAAAGAGAAAACCCACTAAATGGAATATTGTTTTAAACAAAAACCCTTTAGTGCAAATGATTCACTAACCAGAGAAAACCCACTGAATAAACACAACTTTATTAATGACACAATGAACAAGTTTCAAATATTTTCAATGATCTCCAAACTCACACAATAAACATGAATCAAAGGCTCAAATATGATAACAGTGAGCTTCCAGTCAAATATATAGAATTGCAATTAGAAGATTTCACTATTAGGGTTTACCAATAAAACTTCCTTACAATGATAGAACATGACAATATATAAGCAGAGTGTAGTTTCGTTGCTGTCCTTATCAACACCTAGTTTCACCCGGCGGCGAAACACAGTTTCGCTAGGTGACCGAGGTCAGCTAACTACGAGTGAAACTATAGTATTACTCGTAGTTTTGCTGGCTCAGTGAAACTATACAAATACAAAATACAAAATACATGAGAACAAACTAACATTCAACCTATTACATAAATAACAAAATAATCCTAACAACTATGGTGAGTATAACCTATACTAGATCATCACCTTGCAAATGTTAAACGTTAAATTGTGTAACGCGCCAATATCGACCCTCTCTGATGGATCAAATGACTTCATGGTATTCTATGACGCATCTCACCAAGGATTAGGTTACGTTCTAATGCAAAAGGATAATGTGATTGCTACGTATGTGAGTGAATGGTTGACCTGCCCCAACGTCATAGCCGAACATCAAATGCCATCAGGATTACCACACCAATCGGAAATTCCCGACTGGAAATGAGGGGTGGATCTAGTATAAATTATTATTGTTTCATAAAACAACGATGATACTATGTATCAGACACACGTCGAACCCGAACCGACCCTGAGATAGACCGGATGTATCATAATGCTCATTAGACATATTTTAAGATTCAATTACCTTTAATCATAGGTGTTTGATCATTGGCTCACTCTCATTTCAATAAATTTTTGATAACCCTGCTTCCATAACAAATTAAGGTGAGTTTCGCGGCCCCGTTTTATTACATTTATTTACAAAACTATAGGGAGAAAAAGTATGTGCACCCTTTTTATGCTGTGAACTTAGTTATTCTCTGGGACTATTATGTTTACTATTTTTTGAGATTACATATGGTACATGCATGAGTTTTCTATGTGTTTCTTTATTCACAACTATTTAACCCTGGTGTTGGAGCCGATGGACAGGTATTGATAAAACTATTGGGTTGACACCCCCACCCTTGCTTGTTAGTATAGTAGTTAAGGCTAACAGTGGTCACGAACGGACTCTAGGGTGAATATGTTCCGACAAGATCTGTGTGTACATCGAAGGCTTTGTTGTGAGGCATATGATTACATTTTATATGTCTTGCTTATAAATGTATACACTTGTGTCCTACAAAACTTCTACATAGCATCAATATTTATTCATTATCTAAACCTACAAACTCACCAACTATGTGTTGACCTTTTCAGCATATCTTTTTTAGTAACAATAATCATTAAGGATAGCTAGAGTTGATTCCTTAGAGATGGCCCTAAGGATTACATGATAGACCCACTCTAGTGTTCCAAACAATTGTGTTTCATTTTATGCTTATCATATTGGGGTGTGTTTTGCCTATACTTGTTCCTGGGTCATGGGATTTGATTTGATTATACTTTTCAAATATGTTTGTCGTGGGATTGACTAACTACATCACAAGTCTCCATTTATGTTGGGTGAAGTCATGAGACGTTGCTTTTCATCATTAATGCATCTTTATTAACTATCATTGTGTTATGATAAAATAATTATGATAAATTACCTCATTGATTTCCATATAAGCAAAGTATACAATCATTTTATTAATAACCTTCACAGACAAAAATGCCTATAACTCAAATATTATAGTGTCATTTATGGCAGGTTCCTATTACGTAGCCTGTAGGACCGGTGAAGGGGGTCAATGCAACAGTTTAACTGTTATTAGGAGAGTGTTAGAACACTTAACAGATCAAATGGGAACCGACTTTTGATGAAACAATAAACATAGTAAAGAACAAAACAAGAACAAGATAATATGCTTTTCAAGAATGATGTATATTGCTCTCAAGTTGCAGGACCGGGTAAGAGTGGCTAACATAATCAGTTTCACAATAAGGAGAGACTTGGAACACTTAACAGTTCAAATATGGAACCGGGTTTGATTATGAGGATACTATGAACACAAGTAAGTAATGAGACAGAACAAGCAATAATAACACAGAAATATGGTTTTCAAGGAGTGTTGTATATTGCTCTCAAGTTCTATTACAAGTGTTACAAAACATATCTAAATTACAAGAACCTAAGACTCTTTTTACTACATACTACAACCATCAATACTTAGAAGGACAGTTGGAATTGACTAATCTAGACAGCAAGATCAATCTAAAGTCAAAAGGTAGATTGTCTTTTGACTAGTGACTATGACGTTCCATAGCTCACATCCTTTTCTATTACAAAAAGGTTTACAAGTACAAAAGTAAGAAACTACAGACAAAGACCTTAATCTATAGTTTACAAAAGCATGGACTTTTCACCAACTCATACAAGTTGGTGAGTCTTCAGAGTTGCAGCAGAAAGTGTGTCAGTTTTATGTAAAGTAGATCAGTCTTCACAGCAAAATGGCTTTGGAAGACTTTGTCACTGAAGCTTTGGAAGACTTCATCTTTGGCTTTGAAAGATTTTCACTTTGGCTTCAGAAGATTATACACTTAGAGTATTTTCTGATGTAGTGTGTAAAACTTCCGAAGCACTTCTACCTTTGTACATTCAGTGCATGCATGCAGGAAGACCTTTGGTTGTTTTGGCTTCTTTGGTTGTATCAGCCTTATAATCTTCTGATATTGCCTTACAAACTCCCCCTAGGCTGATGCTACCAAAATAGAGAAGTACTTCAGATGTTGATAGTCCTCATTAGGATCAAGACCAAGCCTCTGTTCATCATCTGGTCAGGATCCTTCAGACTCTCATAGTATCTTCTCATGTCATAGAGATCATGTAGAGGAAGATCAAGCATGTCTTGCCAGAAGTAGACATCTTGACCTCCTAGATCTCTAATGACATACCATCTGTCCGGATTGGCAGCAAAACTCCAGGACAAGATAGGTCTTCCAATGGCAAGAGGCTCTACTTGAATAGGAGTTGGTTGAGTAGCCTCTTCATGCACTTCCTCAGGATGCTTTGACTCATCCTGAGGTGTGAAGGTGGATGCCTTGGTTTTCTTCTTCTTTGAAACACTTTTTCTAGCAATCCTTTTCCTCCTCTTTGAAGTTTTCAACTGAGAGGACTGGTCTTCAGCACCAGATTGTTCTGTTGTGTCCCTTTCAATTGGGATCTCTTCTCTCACAGGTTCAGATGGAGAGAGAGGAGAACCCTGCTGCGGATCAGAAGATGAAGTTAGCTGAGATGCAGCTTTAGGATCAGGTTGTGTTGTCATAGTGGTTTCAATCTTCACCTTAACTTCAGGTTGAGCTGGACTTGGTAGAGAATGCAAGTCTACAAGCTCTCCCTTTTAATCTTCTGCTTGATCACTCTTATATGCTCATCCATGGTGGATAGATACATAGGACCAAGCCTCCTTCCGGAGAATCCGTACAGCTTCAAGAAGCTCATCATCCTTTATCTATCTTCAGGCTTCTTTTGGCTTTTGTGGATGATGGCCCTTGACCTTGCAGCTTCTTCCCTTAGCTTTCTCTTAGCATCTTTTCTTTCTTTTGTGGCTTGTTCCTCCAGCTACTTGAGATATTCAAACTCTATGTACTCAAAGGATAAGGGAAGAAGTGCAGCTGTCTGATAGAGTCCCGTGGCACTCAGGTAGTTGATCATATTCATTCTTTCAGCTTCCCACTCTACCTGAGGTTGTGCCTGTGCCACAGTCTCTGTCGCATGACTTTCTTGAACTGGGGAGAGGACAGGAGCATGTTTGTAGAGCCTTTTTAGTCTCCTTTCTTCCGTAATCTTGAGGAGCAATGCTGTATCCTCTGCCTCCCTCCTCTCATTTGACAGGTAAGTATCAGCCAGCTCATTCAACACTTCTAAGGGGAGAGATATGAGTTCATCAATTTTATAGTTCCTGGTCCCTAGGTAGTTTAACCTAGCTGCCCTGAACTCATCATCTTGAGTGTTTGGCCTGGGGGCAGCTCGGATAGCAGCTTGCATGAAGCCCTCCTGAACTCTCTCCCCTTAGCCTCCTCTTCCTCTCTCTCTTCTCCTCCTCTAACTCCTTGGAGGTCATTTTTCTCTTCCCTTTGTCACGCACAGGCCTTGGTGACTCAGGGTGGAGAGAGATTTGGCCTTTATTGCTTGGTTCAGTAGTCAAGCTCTGGCCAGAGAGAGGTTAAGGAGCACCATCACCAGTTGTTGCTTCACTGAGGGTACTGGGTGCAGAAGAAAATCCTATCTCAAGGTTCACAGGCTCAACCTCTGGGCCTTCAGTCAAGGTTTTCCCTTTGAAGCTAATCTCGTGGTCCACCTCAACATCCAGTTAACCAAAGATCTCACCTGCTATCCTCTGTCTATATAATCTTGATCTCATCTTGAACTCTTCTAGCACCCTTTCTTGTATCCAGTCTGCTAGTCTTCCAGCTTGTCTATTTTGGCTTGGGTTGACAAGTGGAAGATCAACCAAATTTATGCACTCATAGAAACTCAGGTTTGAAAAGTTGAAAGTTTTTTGTTGACCCTATGTTCTAGACATGATAAGAGCCCTTCTTTCTGTGTCATACCTCAATCCTATGATTGGTTTCTCAGAGTGGAGAGATGGGGTAGACATGGCTCTGGGTATACCCTCCTTAAATAGACTTTGAATGAAGGAGTCTACATCCATGTAGACTTGAGGAGGTTGCTAAGTATGGACTATTGCAAGAGAGGGTGGTGAATCCTCTATGTCCATACTCTGAGAGGAACTCCTAGGTTCTATGACTGTTTGGAACTTCTCTTCCTTTTTGGTAGCATCACCTTCTTGCATAAGTGAGCTGGGGGTTTAGTCTGTCACATTCACATGTTCTTGTGGACCTGGTTGAGTTCGTCTTGGTGGTCTCTCAGATAGCTGGCCCTTAAGATCGGTGATCTCAAGTTGCTGGTCATTGACCCTCTTTTGTAAGATAGTCATCTAAGATTCCAGGTGACTAATCTTAGAGACTAAATAGGTGCAAGTTTTAGTCAGTGTGTGCACCTTTAGTTTCAGACTCCCCTCATATTCATCAGAAGAATCATGGGGGGATGAGAGAATTGGAGCAAGATCCTCCTCCTCATCACTAGCATACTGTTCTTGACTGCTAGATTTCCCCTGCCTTATGACAGCTTCAAGAGAAGTGTCAAAAGGTCTGGTTGCCATGGTTGAGGTCTTAAAGATGTAATCACTTGCTGAAGTGAGAGCCTCTTCCATACGAATCTCCTGAACAGGTTTAGGGAGATCCACCTCAATGATAGGTGAATGATGTGGGATAGACCTGGGTGAGACATGAGTACTCATCTCTCCTTGAGTAGGTATGAAGAAGAGAGACTCATGGTACTCACTGAATGCCATGTCTTCATCATCATAGAAGTCAAGGCTAGGAATTGGTTGGTTTAGATCCAGCGACTGGGGATGGTAACTTTCCCCGGAAGGTTGTTCACTAGAGTGTGGAGACTCTGAGTAAAGGCTTAAGGCTATTTGGGGTGTGAGCTCATCAGGCTGAGCATGAGGAACCTCAGCACTCATCACATGAGAGATGGGAGTGGTTTGCTCCTCAGGGGAAGTGGGAGCTCGAGTGTCCACTTCCTCCTGTAAGGTTGGTGATATGGGGGCCTGCACAATCTTAATAGCATGTGTAGGGTTTGTTTGGTTTTTCTCTGGTAGGTGATGGTTATTGTGGGCTGTATGCGTGGTTGAGAGATAGAAGGTGTGGGTTCAACACTAGCTGGTGCTGCTAGGTTGCCACCTTGAGTAATGAGCTCAAACATTTTTGGGGCAAGGGTTGCTTCTACCCCAGAGAAGCCAACAGTTGGCTTCCTCATTATTTTGAAGATGCCGAGCTTCATTTTTCCCAATTTAAGAATATTACCTGTTCCCCTCAACTGTGTGCCAAGTTCACAGTTGAGAATGTGCTGGACATATCTAGGGAACATGTAATACTCTAGGGAGTCGAAGTTAGCAAGCTAATTGGTATATACAAATTGAGAATACCTAAACTTGACCCCCTGAACCATTCCATGGACTATGAAGGAGAGGTCTTTTGGAATCTGATCCCATCCTCCATGTTTGTTTGATAAGCTATGTATGACAACATGAAGGAGGTACTTCCATTGGGATGAGACCTTCCTTTTCCTGAAGGTTTTGACTGAGAAGTCACCCTCATAGCCTATCTGTGCAAAGGAGTGGTTGACTGTAACTTTGGGGAAGGTCAAGTCACCTTCTACATCATCCAGCTGAAGATGTGTGTTTATGATGGCCGGAGTGATGAAGATTGTCCTCCCTTGCACTGTGGCAGACAGTGCCTTCTTCCCTTTCCATGGTGACTTTAACAGCCCAGTGTAACTGCACCATGATATTGTCAACTTTGGCCGGGACAAACCACCATCGCCTCATGGTTTTGTTTTCACCTGTACCGGGACGTACCACCATCGCCTAGGCAAAACGCGTCACAGTGGGGAAGGTCTCAAGCCCCTTATAAAGAAGCCTTCGTTTTCCTTCCCAACCAATGTGGGATGTTATAATGCACCCCCCTTAGGGAGCCCAGCATCCTCGCTGGCACACCGGCCCGGCCCTGGCTCTGATATCATTCTGTCACACCCTCAAAATCCATCGGCAGGGTTCTACCGCGAGGCGCGAGACAAACCAGGATCTCAGACAAAGTTATATCAAACGACACTATATGTGTTTTCAAAATAAGCATTTGAACGTAAATTAGAGTAAAAGATAGTTTTCAATGTAATCAATGCGGAAGCGTAAATGTTTGTGAAACCATGAGTAATAAATGCGCAAAACAAGGCGCCCAATGAAAGTGGTAAATGTAAATGAGCTTCCTGTCAAATGATAAAGATGATGCATGAGCCTCAGATATGTAGCCCTAGCCTTAAGCATGCCAGCGACCTGAGAAGACATGCTAAAGTGTGTCAACACAAGGTTGGTGAGTTCACAGGTTTAAATCATTAAATATGATTAAGCGTTTGCCTGGTAAAAGTAAACAAAGGTATACCATAGGTAGCTAGCCTATATATCGAGTTACTTAGCGTTTCTAACCGAAGCTGACTGTTTGTGAGTTGTTTTGCCTTCCGCCATGTCTTATCACAGAACAATGGCAAGTGTCTAGGTCAATTAAACACCCGTTCGACCTCCAGTCGAGTTAGCGCAACTAACGCGGGTGGGGTTTGTCGAACCTAATAATACTACCAAAAATTACCTCGCTATCCCGTTATTAACAGTTCGACTGTGTAAGGACTTGCGTGATAATGTTTGCACTACAGTAACAAACGATATACCAATAATTCCAAAACCAGATAAAATAGTTTGCATGCTTCTCCCCCAAAAAGGAAAGTAAGTAAAAGTGGGCCGTGAAGACTCACCTTATATGCGTATGAATGCATGAAGTGTAAAAGCTGGAAGCTAATCATTACCTAACAAATATATATCCATGAGTGTATGTACATAATGGTCAAGATGAACCCCATTGTATCCAAACAATGTAATTGTTAGCTTGTTCGAGAAATGTTTGACAAGCTTAACTTTTTGACAAAAGTTGACTTTTGTTTACCAAAGTTGACCGGACTGACCCAACGACCCGTTGGTGACTCAAATACACAAAAACATGTTTAGTCAAGCTCAATTAGCTCAAATAATGATTCATATAAAGTTTTATGTTGGAAATATAGTTTTGGAAAGTTTCTACTTTTGAAAAGTATGGCATTGTTACACATGTTCAACCTGATTAAAGATTATGAATAATACCACAACAACAATCTCAATTATACATGTAACACATCCAACAATCATCCATAACATGTTAACATAACCTAGATTCTTCATCATGCCCAAAGTTTCCTAATTAAAACATAAGAACACATGGTGCATAACATTCATTCAAATCTCCTAACATGTTCCTATGATCATTTCAACATCAAACACATCACCACAACATGTTCAACACATATCAAATTCATCATATAACACATCGAGTCACAAAAGTTTCCATAAATAGTTAACATGTTCATACAAAGTTTTTTTCACCATTCGATTATTCCCAATCCTTTCTTATGCTCTAAACATCATATAACAATCATCACATATCATCAAACATGCATAAATCATCATTTATAAACCAACTTACCCAAAAAGTTTCCTTTAATGGAAAGTACTCAAAAATCGAGCCAAAACCAAAAGTTCAAAACATGACCTTTCATCCATTAGCATCAACTAACATCCTAGAACCATCAATTCAATTCAATTTTATCAAAATCATACAATTTCTACAAAAGCCCTAAATTCAAGTTTCCATTATAAGTCTTGGGTTTTGATCAAACAACACAATTTAACAAAACCAATCCATACAAATATCATTATATTGAATACTAACACATGATCCATTATCAATTTCAATCAATTTCAAGTTTTGACTTGTTTGAATCATCTAGGGTTCATGTTCATCATGAAGATCAAAGAACATGAAATCAAACTTAAAAACTTACTTGAAATGCTTAGATGATGATCCCTAGTACGCGTTTGATGCAAGAAATGTTGAAAATCACCACCAACATGCAAGAACATGATCAAAGAAGGTGTGCTTTGTGTGTGTGTTTGATTGGTATCAAAGCCACTCCTGTGCCATTTGGGATGGTGGGACAAACCTCGTCAGGGATGGTGAGTTAGTGGGCTTATCGAGGATGATGAGTCTGAAGGGGGGGTGATTATGACACCCTACATAATCCCATATCGGCCGTGGATAGGAGAGATTTCTGGTTCATAAGGAATGTCTGGCCTTTAATATCACCAACACCTTTTGGGCGTATTGGCTATGGATAAGAGGAGAACTCCATAGTTAAGCGAGCTCAGGGGGCAGCAATCCAAGGATGGGTGACCTCTCTGGGGAGTTTTCACCTGGGCAACCAAAAGCAAATCCGTGAGCTCCTCATGAGCAAAGCAGACAATATTGGTGGTACGAGAAGCCGGATGTAACAGATTGGTATCAGAGCCACTGGTTATAGAGAACTAGGATTGCATTGCATCTAGACTATAGCCTTAGACTCACACTACCATTGCTCATACTCTTATCTGTTTATTGTTTTTCAAGCATACATATCATTTCACACACGCATAATGATTATCGGATGTCCATATCATCATCTACCCCGCTCATGTCACTAGCATCACCCCCAATCAACAAGGAGACTGAGGATCTCGCTCTTATACCTTCTTCAACTACACTAATAGCCTCACCATCAAAGCCGAATAAGCATCAGCTGGAGCCTGCTGATAACTTCAAACAACATGGAGTGTTGTTCAATATTCGAGTTAGGGGAGATACACAACACTGGAAGTGTTTACCTCTTATGATTGACAGCTAAATCCAGGAGGAGTGCGTACCCATTTCCCCTACTACCAATATAACTGATTGTACTCCTGCATCATCACTTATACCTCATCCGACTAAGCAGTCATTTGCCTCCCTTGTGGTAAGCTTAGATCAAAAGATTCATAATGTATGTAAAGCACCCATTGAGATCACTTAGATACCAGAGCATCAGACCACCATTAGTGAATATGTGGAAACACTCAAGGAAGGCTTAGTGTACACTGGCCAAAAACACAATACTTTTGTTGATGTATTCGAGGAAAAACAAACAAGCACAATTCCTTAGATGGCATAGCCAAGGGAGCATTCGAGGCTACACTGCAGGATATGCAGCAGAGACTAGTACTATCAAATTTGAGAGTAGCTAGGCTAGAAGCCTAGGCTGTAGTTGCTACTGCATCTAAGGAAGATTCTAAGGAGGAGTACTGTACATGGAATTAAGACTAGAAGCCAGAAAAGGAATCTAGGAACATTAAGATGATAGGGCCAGATATCAAAGAATATATGACCCATTTCCATGCAGTGGTTGCTTTATGTAATGGTAACTCTAATCTACAAGTGCACTGAGAAGTCAATTGATGGGATAGCATCTTAAATTTAAGCAAGGCTCATCATTCTTGATCCTATAACCATTCAGCACTCTATGAGGTTATCTCACAAGCTCACTGACTTGGTTATGGTGTAGAGCACTCTGGCTAAGCATGACATCATTGATGGTTCATCTAATAGCAAGCAGGAATAGGATGGCATGTAGAGTAATTCATTCACCATCATGGCCAGTGTGATTTTATTGTTACCAAAGCTTTGCAAGACGGACCATGTAGCCAAACATTTTAAAGGAGAGTCAACGATCAAGCGGCAACAAACCCCAGTAGCAATGACAAGCTGAACATCATGGGGTTTCTTTGAATGGAACAAAGTTATGTAAATCAAGAGAGATTACCCTCAACTGAAAAATGGAAACAAGGACAGTAACAGTGGAAAAGAACAATGGATAGAGTGCCAAGGGTCAAGCCTTCATGATTAGGCCTAGCAAGGCAAGAATTGACGAGAATGTGGTTTCCGTTTAGCAAGCTTATAGATGTAGCTTCAACTCGAATGGAACCTAGTTAAACCATTCAATTAGCTGATGGTAAACTAAATAAAGCAACTTATATTTTGAAGGGATGTAGGTTGGGATTATCCGGACATAAGATAGGTATAGATCTTATGCCTATTATGCTTAATAGTTTGATATGGTTGTTGGCATGGATTCGTTGTCCAATAACCAAGCTAAATTTATCGGTCGCAAAAGGTCGTTCGCATACCCCTTCATAGTGGTGAAGTCTTATCTCTTCAGGGTGAGAAAAGTGTTGCAGTCTCAAATACCATATCTTGTATGAGCGCCCAAAAGTACTTACGCAAGTGCCATATTGCCATTTTAGCCACGATCACCAAGAAAGCTACCGAGGAAAAAAAAGGATCGAAGAGATCCAGTCCTGTTTGTCAAGAAAAATGATAGAACTTTACGTATGGGTATTGATTATCATGAGCTTATCAAAGTAACAATTAAGAACCGTTATTCTCTTTCATGCATCGACAATTTGCTTCACCAGCTTCAAGGTCGATTTTATATCCCGATGATAGACCTGAGGTCGGAATATCATCATTTAAGGGTCTGAGAAGATGACATATAAAGACGGCATTCAAAACATGGTATTGTCACCATGAGTTTCTAGTTATGCCAAGTAGGTTTACCAATGCACCAACGGTTTTCATGGATCTCATGAACCAAGCACGTAAACCCCATTTGGACAAGTTTAACAACGTTTTTGTTGATGACATTCTAACATAGACAAAGAACAAGGGGGAGCATGAGGAACATGATTTTGGAACTAATAAAACAAGGATAACTGTATGCCAAGTTTTTGAAGTGTGACTTCCGGATGAAGTCCAAAATTCGGTTCATGTGGTGAACGAGAAAGGAATGCCTATTGACCTAGCAAAAATAAAGGCCATCAAGAATTAGGCTACATCTAAGACTCCAACTAAGGTACACCAGTTCTTTTTTTTGGTTGTCTGGTTACTACCGATGAGTCATCGAAGGGCATTCGAAGATCGCACAACCTCTTCCTACATAACTCATAAGGGCACTACAAAAGTTAGGGTGACAAACAGAAGTCCGCATTTCAAGTTATGGAACAGAAAGTCTGACTCTATCGATACTATCCCTTTCAGAGGAAAACAAGGGATTTCGTAGTATATTTTCGTGCTTCCATCGAAGGTCTCAGTTGTGTGTTGACGCAATGTGAGAAGGTAATCTAGTTCACTTCCCGTCAGTTGAAAGTTCATAAGAAGAACTACATGACATACAACTCAAAGTTTAGAGTCATTGATTTGTACATAATATATAGAGGTATTACTTGTACGGTACCAAACGCGACATGACACCGACCACAAGAGCCTTTAGTATATCTTTGAAAAGAAGGAGCTGAAGATAAGACAACGTCATTGGGTCGACCTGTTGAACGACTATGACAATATGATGAAGTACCATCTAGGTAAGGCTAATGTGGTAGCCGATGCCCTAAGTCAAAAGTAAACACCTAAACCAAAGTGAGTGCAAGCATTAAAGCTTACCATTCATGCCAAAAAGCCTGATCAAATCCGTAATGCTCAAATTGAGGCCTTGAAGGACGAGAATCTGAAGGCTGAGCCCATGCAAGACATAGAAAAGCTATTAGTGATAAAATCCGAAGGAATTCCTTATTTCATGGAAGGAATATGGATTTTTCTGTATATAAATTTACGAGAGCTGGTAACGAATGAAACTCATCTGACTTGATATCCCATTCATCGAGGTTCAGGTAAGATGTACCATGATTTGAAAGTTTTTTATCGATGGCAGAATGTGAAAGGAGATATTACCATACATGTAAGAAAGTGTTTAACTTGTTCGAAAGATTAGGGTGTAAAATCAAGGACCGTCTAGTTTACTCCAACAGCCACAAAATTCTAGAATGGAAGTGGGAGTAGATCTCAATAGATTTTATTGTAAAGTTACATCAAACCGTTAGTGGATGTGATACTATTTGGGTAATAGTAGATCGCTTGGTAAAATCCACACCCTTCCTGTATATTAGAGAGACTAATTGAATTGAGAAGTTAACTCGCACCTATCTAAGAAAACAAAAAGTCTCTCAACACGAGGTGCTAGTTTTGCATTTTCTCTGATTGTGACACTCGATTTAGTTCTTATTATGAAGGTCATTGCAAAGTTCATTGCGAACATGATTGGATAGGAGCACGACGTATCATTCGCAAACTGATAGACAGAGGAGCATACCACTCAGACTCTGGAAGACATGTTGTTAGCATGTGTTATGGATTTCCGTAGTAGTTTAGAAACCCACCCATCCTTGATTGAGGTTTCTTACGATAATAGGTAGTACCCGGCGATCAAGGCCACACTATTTTTGACACTCTATAGAAGTAAGTGTAGATCACCTATCTATTGGGTAGAAGTTAAAGGAAAGTCAACTTACTGGTCTTGAGCTTGTGCACAACATGATTAAGAAGATCTTACAAATTTGTAACCCCAGGGAAATAGCATGTGACAGACAAAGGATTTACGCTAACACCAAAAACCCATTGAATACTAAATCAACAACATGGTACTTCCAAAAGTGTCACCTTGGAAAGGTGCAAGTTGTTTTGGAACAATGAGGGAAGTTAAACCCGTGCTAATTTAGATCTTTTGAGATAGTCAAAAGGGTTGGACTAGTAAATTAACAACTCAATTTCCTAAAGAACTCAATGGAGTACATAACGTTTTACACATTTTAGACATGAAGAAATGTCTGTGTGATGAAACAGTCGTCATTCTATTAAATGAGAAACAGATGAATGCGCAGCTGCGATTCATGGACGGAGTAGTTGAAATCATGGACCAAGTGGTCAAAAACACTCAAGCATAATTGTACCTTTACTATTAAAGTTAGTTTGAACTCTACGAGTTTACCTTGGAACACGAGAATTATATAAAGGTGAGATACCCTCAGTTTACATGTTCAGAATTTCAGGGCGAAATTCCTTCAACAAGGGGATGGTGTGACAACCAGGAAATTTTCTTCCGTCTTTTACCAGAGTTAGTTAAATTTCGGGATGAAATTTCTTTTAACAAGGGGATGATGTGACACTCGGCATTTTCAGGTCACTTTTCGATCATCACAATCATGTTTTTCCAATCATACATTCATGTATTTAGTATTGTTTACTTAAATGTGTTATTTATTGCACAAACATTCACGAACCTTTCATGTAACGGTAATTCGAAGAATTGCCAGATCGCACGCGCGTCTGTCTCCGAATGTTGGTGACTTGTCAAAATAGTTTTTAAACAATCATAATTGGTGTGAAATTATGTGTTATATGATTATGTGATTAAATGTGTAGTTTGGTTGTGAAAATTGGAAATTTTCTGGCATTTACGCGTTTTGGCGGATTTTCGGCTTTTAACGCCTAATTATTATAAATATGCCTTTGAACTAGAAAAACGAATATTATTTCATGTTATTAATATTTGTTTGATATTATATGAGTATCTGAGGTTTCGAGGTAGAAAACAATTCAATCCCTTAGCGTTGAAATGATTTTTATAAAAGACGGGGGCCTTTCCTGTAAAAAATAAGTATAAAACCCAACCCCCCAACCCTAATCACCATTTGACTGTCCCCTTCCCTTTCCCTTCATAATTTTTGCAACAAATCAAAACACACAAAGCACACCTTCTTTGATCATGTTCTTGCATATAGGTGGTGATTTTCAATGTTTCTTGCATCAAACGCGTACTAGGGATCATCATCTAAGCATTTCAAGTAAGTTTTTATGTTTGATTTCATGTTCTTTGATCTTCATGATGAACATGAACCCTAGATGATCCAAACAAGTCAAAACTTGAAATTGATTGAAATTGATAATGGATTATGTGTTAGTATTCACTATAATGATGTTTGTACGGATTGGTTTTGTTAAATTGTGTTGTTTTGATCAAAACCCGAGACTTACTTATAATGGAAACTTTAATTTAGGGCTTTTGTAGAAATTGTATGATTTTGATAAAATTGAATTGAATTGATGGGTCTAGGATGTTAGTTGATGCTAATGGATGAAAGGTCATGTTTTGAACTTTTGATTTTGGCTCGATTTTTGAGTACTTTCCATTAAAGGAAACTTTTTGGGTAAGTTGGTTTATAAATGATGATTTATGCATGTTTGATGATATGAGATGATTGTTATATGATGTTTAGAGCATAAGAAATGATTGGGAATAATCGAATGGTAAAAAACACTTCATATGAACATGTTAACTATTTATGGAAACTTTGTGACTCGATGTGTTATATGATGAATTTGATATGTGATTAACATGTTATGGTGATGTGTTTGATGTTGAAATGATCATAGGAACATGTTAGGTGATTTGAATGAATGTTGTGCACCATGTGTTCTTATGTTTTAAATTAGGAAACTTTGGCATGATGAAGAATCTAGGTTATGCTAATGTTATGGATGATTGTTGGATGTGTTACATGTATAATTGAGATGGTTGTTGTGGTATTATTCATAATCTATAATTGGGTTGAACATGTGTAACAATGCCATACTTTCCAAAAATAGAAACTTTCCAAAACTATATTTCCAACATGAAACTTTATATGAATCATTATTTGAGCTAATTGAGCATGACTAAACATGTTTTGTGTATTTCAGTCACCAACGGGTCGTCGGGTCAGTCCGGTCAACTTTGGTAAGCAAAAGTCAACTTTTGTCAAAAAGTTAATCTTGTCAAACATTTCTCGAACACGCTAACGATTACATTGTTTGAATAAATGGAGTTCATCTTGACCATTATGTACATACACTTATGGATCTATATTTGTTAGGTAATGATTAGCTTCCAGCTTTTACACTTCATGCATTTATACGCATATAAGGTGAGTCTTCATGGCTCCACTTTTACTTACTTTCCTTTTTGGGGGAGAAGCATGCAAACTATTTTATATGGTTTTGGTATTATTGGTATATCGTTTCTTACTGTAGTGTAAACATTATCACGCAAGTCCTTACACACTCAAATCATTAATAACGGGATAGCGAGGTAATTTTTGGTAGTATTACTGGGTTTGACAAACCCCACCCGCGTTAGTCACGCTAACTCGACTGGAGGTCGAACGGGTGTTTAACTGACCTAGACACTTGCCATTGTTCTGTGATAAGACATGGTGGAAGGCAAAACAACTCACAAACAGTCAGCTTTGGTTCGAAACGCTAAGTAACTAGATATATAGGCTAGCTACCTATGGTATACCTTTGTTTACTTTTACCAGGCAAACGCTTAAACATATTTAATGATTTAAAACCTGTGAACTCACCAACCTTGTGTTGACACACTTTAGCATGTCTTCTCATGTCGTTGGCATGCTTAAGGCTAGGGCTACATATCTGAGGCTCATGCATCATCTTTATCATTTGAAAGCAAGCTCATTTACATTTACCACTTTCATTGGGCGCCTTGTTTTGCATATTTATTACTCATAGTTTCACAAACATTTACGCTTCTGCATTGATTACATTGAAAACTGTCTTTTACTCTGATTTACGTTCAAATGCTTATTTTGAAAATGAATATAGTGTCGTTTGATATAATTGTGTCTGAGATCCTGGTTTGTCACGCGCTCGCGGTAGAACCCCGCTGGTGGATTTTGAGGGTATGATAGTGACCTCTTCGCAGGTCCGCCAGAGCTCCAACAAATGTTCCTCATAGAGAGGAGGATCAATGGTGAGGGAGGTGAAGTAGTTAGTCAAAGAAAGGTAATGACAAACCTCTGAGAAACCTAGATCTTTCTCAGAGTCTAACAGATCAACTTGATTATGTTGCCTGTGAAGATACATGGAAAATCGGGTTGATTTCTGCGTCAAGGTTGGCCATTTTAAGTAGCTTTATGATGAAGGAAGATAAGAACAAAGACGGTTTGTAGGTGAAATTAGGATAGAGAACAATGTTGCTGAAGTGGAGAGTGAGAAGAGGGGGAACCATTTGAGAATATATATGAAATGGATTTGAAACAAAGTTATTTCAAAAGGATAAACTTTGAAATCCGAATGTCGGTCCCACCTCTAAAAAAGTGTCCAAAAAGGTAGTTATTTTGGAAGTTGAAAATCTTCCAAAGGTAATTTAGCTTTGGATGATTTTAAGAAAAAGCTCAAAGGCAATGGCTTTGGAAGATATTCTTAAGAGTTGTAAAAATTTGGTTTCGAAAGAAAAAATACTTAAAGAGTTTTTCTTCCGACACATATTTGATTTCGGAAGATATTAAGACTTGGGAGTTTTATTCTAAAGAGAATAAATATTTCGAGACTTAATTGCCTTCGGAAGATATTTGTCCTTCAAATACATGCAAGTACTTAGAAGCCTATTTAAGCTTCAGAAGATATTCTCATAATTTCTTCCTAAGGTAAATTTCTTATAAGTAGTTATTTGATTTGAAAACATAAATTTCTTCCAAAGTCAACTTGAAATCTTCCGAAGGAAAATATGTTTGAAATTTTTCAAAAACTAAGGAATATCATAAAAAAATTTCTTTCGAAATAAAATGGGCTTATGAAGGTGATAAAATACAACTTAGGACACACTGATTTTAGAAATAAAGTTGATTTATGTTTTCAAGAAAATCTACTCAAAGCTAATCATCCCAATAGCTGATACAAGATATTTGAATCTCTGTTCATCAAAAGCTTTAGCGAACAGATCAGCATATTGTTCATTTGTGTTAACTTTGACTAGTTTGGTTAGTCCCTTCTCAAAATTATCTCTAATCAAATGATACCTGATGTTGATGTGTTTGGTCCTTGAGTGCTGCACAGGATTCTCTGTAATGGAGATAGCATTGTTGTTGCCTATGTGGATGGGAGTCTCTTTGAAGTTAAATCCATAGTCCAGCATCTGATTCTGAATCCAAAGCACTTGAGCGCAGCAACTTGCAGCAGCAATGTATTCAGCCTCAGCAGTTGATGCCGAGACACAGGATTGTTTCTTGCATTGCCAGGAGACAATCTTTCCACCAAGGAATTGACATCCCCTAGATGTAGACTTTGCAGTCATGTTGCAACCTCCATAGTCACTATTTGTATAAACATACAGATTGAAGTCAGAACACTTTGGATACCAAAGGCCAAGCTTGGGAGCACCTTTGAGATATCTAAGAATCCTTTTGACAGCAACCAGGTGTGACATCTTGGGTTGGCTTGATATCTTGCACAGATGTATGTGACAAACATGATATCAGGCTTGCTGGCTGTTAGGTACATAAGAGACCCAATCATAGCCCTGTAAAGATGTTCATCCACACACTCCCCCTCAAGATCAGGTCCTAGGGAGTGGTTTTTGGCTATCTGTGTCTTAGCAACCTTACATTCAGTGATGTTGAATCTTGTAAGTATGTCTTGTACATACTTTGACTGACTTATGAAGATGCCATTGTCAACTTGCTTCACTTAAATTCCTAGAAAGAAATTTAGTTCCCCCATGGCACTTATTTTAAATCTATTCTTCATCAGCCTCTCAAAGTCTTTGCAGAGCTTTGGATTAGTTGACCCGAAGATATTATCATCCACATATACTTGAACCAGCATTAAGTCATTCCCTGTCCCTTTGATGAAGAGAGTTCCATCTATAGTACCCTTCTTGTAACCATGTTGACAGAGATACTGAGATAGTGTTTCATACTACTTCCTTGGAGCTTGGTGCAACCCATAAAGAGCTTTATCAAGCTTACAGACATAATCAGGATGATCTGGATCTGCAAAGCCAGGTGGTTGTTTGACATACACCTCTTTATCAATCACCCCATACCAAAAAGCACACTTGACATCAAGTTCGTAGACCTTGAAATCCTCGGATGCAACAAAAGCCAGGAATATTCTTACAGCTTCAAGTCTTTCCACAGGAGCAAAACATCTATGTAACCCATTCCCTCTTCTTGTGTGTACCCTTGAATAACTAGTCTTGCCTTGTTCTTGATGACAAGTCCACTATCATCCTTTTGTTCCTAAAAACACACTTGGTTCCTATGACAGTCTTCCCATGAGGAAGAGGACATAAGTTCCAAACCTTTTGTCTTTTGAATTAAAGCAGTTCCTCTTGCATTGCTTCAACCAGCTTCCATCTTTCAAAGCCTCATCAACTTTTTTGGCTCTACTTGGGACAAGAAGCAAGAATATAGACAAACATCTTTGTCATGGGTTTGTCCTCTTGTTCTCACCCCTGTATCAACATTTCCAATGATGTTTGTGGTGGGGTGTGACTTGTGGATCCTGAGTTGAGGGATCACAGCAAGTTGATTTGATAGATCTAGATTAGAGAAATTCAGATCTGGCAATGGAGTGTCACCCACCATATCAGCACACTTATCAAGTGAGACTAGATCCAATGAGTGTGTGACATCATTTATGTTGTCTTCTATGGAGTGGTTATCAGCATCAAGAAATTCTTGATCACTATTACCACTTCCATTTCCTCCTATATTTGAAGCTCCTTCTCCTGAGTTTTGAGCCTCTGAGCTGGAATTTGAAAGCATCTCAGATGTATCAGCTGAATTTGTCATGTTTGTGCTGATAGGATCCTCATTTGCAGGGTTAGTCACCAAAGGAGCTGAAGTAGTAATCTTACTTGGTCTTCTCAGCTCAAATCTTGGGTCAAGATCTCCTGTTGATATGTTATCTGTAGATCCTAAAACATTCTCACAAGACTTGTTAAAATAGTTGGTAACTAAGTCAAGATCAAATAGCCAATCCGGACCAGAACCTTTCACACTAGGGTGTGCTCATTGAAGGTCACATTGGTTGACTCGTCAACTACTCTAGTTCTGAGATTTTATAGTCTATAAGCCTTAGCTTGGGAAGAGTATCCAATAAAGTGTCCATCATCTGACTTCTCATCAAATTTGGCTACTTGATCTTTGGTATTCAAGATGGTGCAAGGATATCCAAATTACCTGAGGAAACCAATAAAAGGTCTCCTTTTGTGCCACTGCTCATAAGGAGTCTTACCATGAGTCTTAACCACTAAAACTCTGTTCTGTACATAGCAGGCTGTGTTAACTGCCTCTGCCCAGAAGGTGATGGGCAATTTAGAGTCAAACAACATGGTTCTTGTAGCTTCAATAAGTGTCCTACTTCTCCTTTCAGCAACACCATTTTGCTGAGGAGTCCTTGGAGCACTATATTGTCTTGTAATACCCTTTTCATTACAAAATGTATCAAGGATTTGGTTCTTAAATTCTATTCCTTGATCACATCTTATGGTCTTGACCTTGTGATCAGATTGATTCTTAATTTTCAGAATGAAGTTCTTTAAGATCTCAGGAATCTTATCCTTAGTTCTAAGGAAAAAGACCCAAGTGAATCTTGTGAAGTCATCTGTGATCACTAAACAATATGAGGTCCTTCCTAAACTCATTACACTGGTGGGGCCAAAGAGATCCATGTGTAATAAGTGTAGGGGAGTAGTGATAGAGTTCATTTCCTTTGGCTTGTGAGGCACTTTGTGTTGCTTCCCTTTCAGGCATGCAACACAATGATCATCACTTGTAAACTCTTTTTTTGGCATTCCAGTTACCAAATCATTCTTAATTAATTATTCATGTTTTAAAAGTTTACCTGGCATATTCTTTTATGCCATAAGAAAGACTCATCACTATTTGCTTTAGATAGAAAGCAAGAAACCTCTCCTGGGGGAGATGTTTTCTGCAAGCCCATCTTGTACATGTTCCCTTTCCTAGGGGCTCTGAGTAGGATATGCTCTTGAGGAATGACCACCCTGGGCTTGAGAACAATGCACTCATGCTTAGTAAAGAGCATGTTGTGTCTCTGATCACAAAGTTGGGATACACTCAGTAGATTGTATCCAAGCTCCTTAACAAAATTTACCTTCTCAATGGTGAGCTTACCATTTGTGACCATACCCCTTCTAGTGATGTAACCTCCCGCATCTCCTCCAAAAGCAACTGGTCCTCTATCAATTTCTCAAAACTATGAAGCAAAGAACTATTGCCAGTCATGTGCCTAGAACAGCCACTATCAATGATCCACACATTTTCCTTAGTCTTTAGCTGTTCCTACACAAAAAGAAGTGGTTAGTTACATATATTCAAGCTTTGAGGATCATTAGTTGCTGTTATGAAGAACTCTCAATCTCCAGGTTTTCTTCGTCTTCCACACCATCTTTGGAAGATTGGACTTGACCTTCAACACTTCGGAAGTTTCAATAACTTTTGAGGTTTTGGATACTGGACCTTTAGAAGATCTTGCTTTCACTGCAGCATGCTTTAGTACTTCAGAAGCATTCCTTTCTTCCGATACCAAAATTTCTTTCGAAGGCAAGTTCTCACTTGTCTTCTTCTTTAGTTTGGAGCTTCTGAAGGAAACAGATTTTCCTTCCTAAGCTTGCTTTTCCTACTTCTTTCCAGAAGCTTTTTCTTTGACCATGCAGATAATGCTTTTGGGATTGTAGATGCAATCCTTAGCCAGATGAGAAGTACTATGATGCAGTCCATTTGCTTCCTTCTGGGAGTCTTCTTTTGAGAGCAAGTCTGAGTTTGATCACTTTCCTTCTCCATCTTCATCTTCACAAAAGATGCAACAAGCTTCTTAGGGAGAGGCTTGCTCTTGGAGTTGGATGGGTCAGGCTGTGTAGCAGTGGTACACAGCTGGTCAGTCTTCTTCTTCTTGCTGGAATGATTTGGAACTAAACTAGAACTCCTGGTTAGTACCAGGAGTCAAAACCCTGCAGAAATGAACACTTGCTTCTGCTTGGAGTCAAAAGCCGCCTTGATCTCTTGAGCCTTCTTTGATATTCTCTTAGCTCTTCTGATCTAGTTCTTCCTCTTTGACTTGGTCATTCAAGACTCTTTCCTCTCCTCAGGAGAATAGTGACCCTTCTTAGGATGATCTTCTTCACTCTTCTCAGAGTCATCCTTCACTATCTCCTCTTCATCCTCTTTAATAATTGGGTCTATGAGGGGAAGCTCATCTTCACAAGTTCCACACCTTGGAGATCTTACAGACAATAGAGTGTGTGGAATAGCTATCTCAGTAAATCCCAGTCCCTGCTTATTCTGATAACAAACTTTTTCATGTAGGGATGAGGAAATTATGTTCTTGAAGGTCTCTTCTTCAAGAACATATTTTTCTACCCTGGCTTTGTTGATCAAGCTCAGCCTGGCATTCAGTCAACTTTAAGATGAGTTCTTTGATTTGAGTCCTGTAGTTAGAGTGCTCATGCTTAAGAGTTGAAATGGTTTTCTCTAGATCTTCTATCTTAAGTTTATAATCATTTTCAGCTCTTTTAAAATCAGCTTTTAAGATATTTAAGGACTCAAGATCAGATCTCATCTCTAAGTTATAGGACCTGTATCTATTAACTTTAGCAATGCATTTAGGTGTACAGAGATGTTCCAATACCTTGGCTTCATCATGATCTGCCATTAATGCTTGGTTTGGAGATGCATCTTCCACCTAAAAGCTCTAGTCAAAGCCTCCTTCTTCAACAGCAATTGTGGCTTGCTGTCTTGGCTTCTCATTCTGGTGAGCTCCTTCAGTGTAGTTTGGCCTTGTTTGTGCTTGCCCACCATTTGACCTTAGTGCCTTGCACTCTTTGGCAAAGTGTCCCATTTGGTTACAGTTGTAACACTTTACTTTGCTTTTTATCAAGCCCAAACTTTCCACTGGCTGCATTGCTAGGAAACTTCCTTCCAGTCCTCTTGTAGAATTTGTTGGCTCTGTGAGTGAGAAGAGCCATTTGCTAGACTATTTCCATATACTCCAGATCATCTGGATGGATACTGTCCAGATCTTCAATGGTGAAGAGAAAGTTGCATGAACTTTCATCAGAAGACACAAAAGCTTGTGAAGAGCTTGTCTCCTGGAATGGGCTTCTAAGGATGTAGCCTTCCCTTGGTGTCTCCGGAAAGGTGATGAAAGGACCCTTTTGTGATTTTTCAGGATAGCAGATGAGATGGTGTTGTGGTTCTCTTCAATCCTTTTCAACCACATGAAGGCTGAACTATGTTGGTTGTTGGAGTTACCAGATGGATTTTGCATGTTCATCTTCATCTTGTAGCCACTGAGGATACCATACAACTCTATGAGAGTAAGGGTCTTGAGGTTCTCAGTCCTCTTGATGACCACATAATAGTGTGTCCATTGTCTGGGAAGAGAGGACATGAACTTCCTCACAACATCCTTGTTCTCAAGAGTTACTCTAACATCTGCCAGAGTATCCATAATCTCAACACACCTGAAGTATTGTTGATTCATGGTTTCACATGTCTTGAAGGTGAAGTTCTCAAACTGCTGCTTCAAGAGGTCTTTCTTATTTTCTTTTGCATCATCAGGCCCTCATACATTAGCTTTACTGCATCCCAGAGTTGCTTGGAATTCTTGCATTTCTTGAAGCCTCTGTAGATAGAGTTTGGAAGGGCAGTTTGGAGGGCGGTCATGGCTTTCTAATCAATATCAATTCTCTTCTAGTCTTCATCAGAATAGTCAACCACTTCCTTTGGTATCATACCACCACCAGCAGCAGCAGAAGAGGTGGATCGTACATGAGGTCCATCGAAAACAGACCCCCACATCCTGGAGTCTTGAGACTTGATAAAGCCTTCCATTCTTTGACACCAAGTATCAAAGTCTTCAGGAGTGATCAGTGGGGACTTTGTCATTGTACCGGTTTCCATATCGCCTTTGTGAAAGCTGCCATTTGAGATGTTAAGTGAACTGTAAAATAGAGGATTAAAGATGGTGAGATCTTACAATCAAGAGCCTGAAAAGCTTTGATACCAATTACAGGACCAGGTAAGGGTGCCTAACACAATCAGTTTCACAATGAGGAGAGACTGAAACACTTAACATTTCAAATAGGAACCGGGTTTGATTATGAGGATATTATGAACACAAGTAAGTAATGAGACAGAACAAGTAACAATAACACAGAAATATGGTTTTCAAGGAGTGTTGTATATTGCTTTCAAGTTCTATTACAAGTGTTACAAAGCATATCTAAATTACAAGAACCTGAGACTCTTTATACTACATCGTACAACCGTCAATACTTAGAAGGACAGTTGGAATTGACTAATCTAGACAAAAAGATCAATCTAAAGTCAAAAGGCAGATTGCCTTTTGTCTAGTGACTATGACATGTCATAGCTCACATGCTTTTCTATTACAAAAAGGTTTACAGGTACAAAAGTAGGAAATTACAGACAAATACCTTAATTTACAGTTTACAAAAGCATGGACTTTTCACCAACTCATACAAGTTGGTGAGTCTTCAAAGTTGCAGCGGAAAGTGTGTCAGCTTTGTGTAAAGTAGATCAGAGAAAGCATGTCTTTCTCTGTCTTCGAAAGAACTCAGTCTTCACAACAAAATGGCTTCGGAAGACTTTGTCTCTGAAGCTTCGGAAGATTTTACACTTAGAGTATTTTCTGATGTAGTGTGTAAAACTTCCAAAGCATTTCTACCTTTGTACATTCAGTGCATGCTTGTAGGAAGACCTTTGGTTGTTTTGGCTTCTGATATTCACAAGTTTTTACAAAATGTTACAAAGCTTGCATCAAAGTTACAAGTACTTGAGATACTTTATACTACATTCTACAGCCGGCCATACTTTGAAGGCCAACTGTAAACACTAATCAAGACAACAAGATCAATATATAGTCAAAAGGCATATTGCCTTTCGACTATTGACTATGACATGCCATGGCTCACATCCTAATATATTACAAAAAGTGTAAAAGTACAAGCGTAGAAAGTTACAGACATAAGACCTTAATCTATTGTTTGATAAAAGTAAGGACTTTTCACCAACTCATATAAGTTGGTGAGTGTTCAGAGGTGGCAGTGGAAAGTAGTTCAGCTTTTGTCAAAAGGTGTTTCAGAAAAAGCATGTCTTCTCTGTGTTCGGAAGAAATCAGTCTTTGGCTTCGAAAGACTTTGTCTTTGAAGCTTTGTTAGACTTCATCTTTGGCTTTGGAAGATTTGGTCTTTTGATTTCGGAAGATTTGATACTTAGAGTAATTCACTAAGTTATATCAAATCTTCCGAAGGAACTTCTGTGTACTTCATATGTGCATGCTAAGAACTCTTTGGTTGCATCAGCCTTTAAGTGTGATCCTTACAAACTCTCCCTAGGTTGATGCTATCAAAACTGATGAAGAACCTTGAAACTTGATGTTCATCTATTGACAATCCTCATCAGAATCAAGACCATTCCCTTCGTCATTAGTTGTTTAGGATTCCTCAGACTTTCAAAGTCCCTCCTCATGTCACAGAGATCATGTAGATGGAGGTCAAGTATGTTTTGCAAGAAGTACATGTCTTGACCCCCTTGATCTATAGTGACATACCATCTGTCTGGGTTAGTAGCACATACCCAAGACACGACGGGTCTCTCAGTAGCAAAAGGCTCTACACTGAGTGGACTTTGTTGAGCAGCCTCTTCTTGATCACCCTTAGGATGTTTTGATCCATCCTGAGGTGTAGAGGTGAATGCCTTAGACTTTTTCTTCTTCTTCTTGTCCATTCTGATGGCCATCCTATTCCTCTTTCTATACTTTAACTGAGAAGACTGGCCTTGAGTACCAGATGGCCCTTGTTTTCCCTTCTCAGATAGGTCCTTTTTTCATATATTTAGAAGGGGAGGGATTAGGACCCTGCTGTGGGTTAGAAGATGAAGGTGGTTATGATGCAGCACTAGATCCTGGTTAAGTTGTCTCTTGTGGTTCAACCTTGACTTCAGCTTCAGGTGTAGCCTGACTTGGTGGAGATTGCAAGTCAACCAGCTCACCCCTCTTGATCTTTTGCTTGATCACTCTAATATGCTCATCCATGGTGGATAGAGACATTGGACCAAGTCTCCTTCTAGAGAACCTGTACAGCTTTAAGAAGCTTACCATCTTCCGTATGTCAGCAGACTTTTTCTTATTTGCTCTGATGGTGCCTTTTAACTTTGCAGCCTCTTCCCTTATCTTCCTCTTAGTAGTTTTTTGCTCTTTTAGCACTTCTTGTTCAAGTTGTTTGAGGTATTCAAATTCAATGTATTCATAAGATAGGGAAAGCAGGTCTGCTATTGATAGAGGCCTGTGGCACTCAGGTAGGTTATCATGTTTTGTCTATCTTGTTCCCTACCAACCTGAGTTTCTTGCTTAGTAGCCACAGCCTTTGCCTTAGGATTTTCTTGAACTGGGAAGAGGGTAGGAGCTTTATAGAGTCTTTTTTTCACCTTTCTTCTTTGATTTTGAGGAGCAATTCTGCATCATTAGCTTCCCTTCTCTCCTTTGACACTTCCATGTCAGCTAGTTCATTTAATTCATCCAAGGTAATAGAGATGAGTTCATCAACATCGTAGTTCCTGGACCCTAAATTGTTTAATCGGGCTGCCCTCAACTCATCTTCTTGAGCACTTGGCCTGGGGGCAACCCTGATAGAAGCTTCCATAAAGCTAGGGATCCCTCTTGAACTCTCTCATATTGCCTTCCTCTTCCTCTCTCTCTTCTCATCCTTAATCTCCTTAGAGATCATTTTCCTATTCCCTTTGTCAGTCACTGGCCAATGTGACTCAAGGTGGAGAGAGCTTTGGCCTTCATTGCTTGGTGTTGCCCTTGAGCTCTAGCCATTGAGGGTAATAAGTGTTGACGTAGTTCTTGTCTCAAGGTTCACAGGTTCAACTACTAGGCCTTCAGCCAAGGTTTCCCCTTCAAAGCTAATCTTAGGGTCAACCTCAGCATCCAGTTGACCAATAGTCTTGCATGCTAGCCTTTGTCTATATAGCTTGGTTCTCCTTTTGAACTCTTCAAGCACCCTATCTTGAATCCTTTCAGCTAAACTAGCAGATTACCCATTTTGACCTGGGTTGGCAAGTGGCAGGTCAACCAAAAAGGTGCTCTCATAGTATCTCGGTTGTGAAAGTTGAAGACTTCTTGCTGTCCCTGAGACCTAGAGATTACCAGCGCTCTCCTATCAGCATCATACCTCCATCCCATTATTGGATTTTTAGTATGGTAGGATGGGTAGACATTACCCTTGGTATACCCTCTCAAATAGGCTTTGAATTAGGAGATCCACATCAATGTGGGCCTGAGGAGGTTGTTGAGTATTGATAACTGCAAGTGAGGGTGGTGAATCCTCTGTGTCCCTACTTTGGGCAGAACTCCCAGGTTTTGTGATTGTAGATAGGACTTTCTCCCCCTTTTTGGTAGCATCACCCTCTTACACAGGGGAGGTAAGGGTTAGGTCCACCACCTCCATAGGTACTTTTGGACCTGATTGAGTTTGCTTGACAGGTCTCTCAGCTAACTTGCCCTTGAGATCGGTAATCTCAATTTACTGGTCACTGACTTGTCTTTGTAAGGTAGCCACCTGAAATTCTAGGTGACTTAACATAGAAACTAAACAGGTGAATGTTTTTGACAGTTGTTCCACCTTTAGTTGTAGACTCCCCTCAACTTCATCAGAAGAATCATGGGGGGTTAAGAGAATAAGACCAAGGTCTTTTTCCTCACCACCATCTTGGGTTTCTTGGCTACTAGATTTTGCCTGCACCATGACAGCCTCAAGAGAAGAGTCAATTGCTGGGTTGCCATGGTTAAGGTCTTAATTATGTAATCACGTGCAAAAGTGAGACCCTCTTCCATATGAGCCTCCTGAACATGTTCAAGGAGGTCCACATTAGTTTGGGTTGGATGATGTAGGCTAGATATGGATGATTCAGGAGCACTTATCTCTCCCTGAGCAGGGGTAGAGAAGAGAGATTCATGGTACTCATTGAAGTCCATATCCTCATCATCATAGAATTGGAGGTCAGGGATGAGTTGGTTTAAGTCTAACGGCTGGGGATGGTAGCTTTCCCTTGAAGGTTAATCAATTGAGGTTTGAGACTTAGAGTGATGGCTTAAGGCTAGGGTAATGAGCTCATCAAGCTAAGCTTGAGGAACCTCAGCACTGATCAAATAAATGATGGGAGTGGTGTGCTCCTCGGGAGAAATGGGAGCTCTTGTTTCCACTTCCTCCTGCATGGGTAGTAATATGGGGGCGTGCTCAACCTGAGTAGACTAAGCATGGGCTTGTTTGGATTTTCTTATATAGGTGATGGTGATTTGTGGTTGTATGGGTGGTGCAGATATAGAAGGTGTAGGTTCAACATCGGCTAGTGCTTCCAAGTTGTCACCTTAAGCAATGAGCTCTAACATTGGAATGAGGGATATTTCTACCCCTGAGAAGCAACAATGGACTTTCTTATTGTTTTGAGGATGTCAGGCTTCATCTGTCCCAATTTAAGATTATTACATGTTCCTCTTAACTGTGAGCCCAGTTCACAGTTAAGAATTTTGTTGAACATATCTAAGAACATATAGTACTCTAAGGAGTCCAAGGTAGCAAGCAGGTTTGTATAGACAAATTGGAGTACTTGAACTTGACCCCTTGAACCATCTCATGCACTATGTAGGATAAGTCCTAAGAAATTTAGTCCCAACCTCCATGTTTGTTGGATAGAGAATGGATTAGCATATGGAGGAGGTACTTCCATTGAGAGGAAACCTTACCCTTTTTGAAGGTTATAATAACGTAGTCCCATTCATAGCCCAACTGCCGAAATGAGTTGTTTACAATAGATTTGTGGAAGGACAACTCGCCTTCTGCATCATCCAGCGTCATATGAGAGTTGATAGTGGCTGGAATGATGAAAATTGTCTTCCCTTGCACTGTGGCAGATAGTGTCTTCTCACCATCCAAGATGACCTCTTAGCTTGTCCTCCACAACTCTAGGAGTTGTTCTATATACAATGGAGGGTCTATTATGAGGGCGGTGATGTAGTTTGAGTGAGATAAGAAGAGGCAAACATGGGAGAAACCTAGACCTTTCTCAGATGATAACAGAGCAACTTGATTGTGTTGCCTGTGTAAATGCATGCAAAAATCTGGTTGGTTTTGGGGATCAAGGTTGGCCATTTTGTGTAGCTTATAAGTGAAGAAAGATAAGAACAAAGTTGGTTTGAGGGTGAGTTTAGGGTTTTAACATTTGCAGATAAAGAGGAAGGTGAAAAAGGGGGAACCATTGTACGAATATATATATGGTAAAAATTTAAGACAAAGTTAATGAAAAAGGATAAACTTTAAAATCCAGATGTCGGTCCCACCTCTAAAAATATGCCTAAAAATGTAGTTTTCTTGGAAGTCTAAAATCTTCCAAAGGTAATTTGTCTTTGAAAGGTTTGAGAAAACTTCCGAAGCCAATTTGACTTCGGAAGATATTACTTAGATTTACAAGAATATGCTTTGGAAGAAAAATACTTAGAGTATTTTTACTTCTTAGACAAATTTTGCTTCGAAAGATATCAAATATAAGAATTTTATTCAAAGAGAATAAAGCTTCTGAGACTTAATTACTTTCGAAAGAAAATAGTCCTTCAAGACATATAAGTACATAGTGACAGATTTATGCTTCGGAAGATACATCACAATTGCTTCCGAAGGTAAATATTTTTAGAAGTAGTTATTTGTTCTGAAGACATAATTTTCTTTTGAAGACAACTTGATGTATTTTGAAACAAATCATATTTAAAATTTTCAAAATTTTAAGGAATATCTTTAAAAAATTTCTTCCAAAAGTAAACTGGACTTATATAGGTGATGATATAGACAACTTAAGTCACACATATTTGAAAAAAAATTCTTGAATTTAGTAGAAGAAAATCTACTCAAAGTTTGTAATCCCAATAGCTGATACAAGATACTTAAATATCCTTCATCAAAAGATTTTGTGAAAAGAGCAGTATATTGTTCATTTGTGTTAACTTTGACTAGTTTTATCAATCTTTTTTCATAATTATCTCTAATCAGATGATACCTAATATTGATGTGCTTTGTTTTTTAGTGCTGCACAGGATTCTCTATAATAGAGATAGCACTGTTGTTGTATACGTGGAAGGGAGTCTCTTTGATGTTGAATCCATAGTCCAGGATTTGATTCTGAATCCAAACCACTTGAACACAACACCTTGCAGCAGTAATGTATTCAGCTTCAATAATTGATACAAACACACAGGATTGTTTCTTGCATTGCCATGAGACTATCCTTCCACCAAGGAATTGACATCCCCTAGATGTAGACTTTGTAGTCATGTTGTAGCTACCATAGTCACTATCTGTATATGCATACAGATTGAAGTCAGAATTCTTTGGATACCACAGGCCCAGTTTGGGAGCACCTTTGAGATATCTAAGAATTCTTTTGACAACAACCAGGTGTAACATCTTGGGATTGGTTAGATATCTAAATACAGGTGGCAAACATGATATCCGGCCTGCTAGCTGTGAGGTAGATATGAGACCCAATCATAGCCCTATAGAGATATTTATCACACACTCCTCTTTAAGATCAGGTCCTAAGGAGTGGTTTCTAGCTATGGGTGTCTTAGCAACCTGGCACACAGTCAGATGAAATCTGATAAGTATGTCTTGCACATACTTTGACTGGTTTATGAAGATGCCATTGTCAACCTGCTTCACTTGAATTACTAGAAAGAAATTGAATTCCCCCATGGCACTCATTTCAAATCTATTATTCATCAGCTTCTTAAAGTCTTTGTAGAGCTTCGAATTAGTTGACCCAAAGATGATGTCATCTACATAAATTTGAATAAACATCAAGTCATTTCCTATTCGTTTAATGAAGGGTGTTCCATCAATAGTAAGTGTTCCATCAATAGTAACTTTCTTGTATCCATGCTGATAGAGGTACTGTGATACAGTCTCATACCACCTTCTTGGAGCCTAATGTAGCCCATAGAGAGCTTTGTCAAGCTTGCAAACATAATCAAGATGATCTGGGTCTGGAAAGCCATATGGTTGTTTGACATACGCTTCCTCATCAATTATCCCATATAAGAAGGCACACTTGACATCAAGTTGGTAGACCTTGAAATCCTTGGATGCAGCAAAAGCAAGGAATATCCTAACAGCTTCAAGTCTTACTACAGGAGTAAAAACATCTGTATGGTCAGTCCCCTCTTCTTGCGTGTATCCCTAAAGAACTATTCTTGCCTTATTCTTCATAACAAGTCCTCTATCATCTTTCTTATTCCTTAAAACCCACTTGGTACCTATTGGTGTCTTCCCATAAGGAAGAGGCATAGGTTCCAAACATTTTGTCTCTTAAATTGAAGTAGCTCCTCTTGCATTTCTTCAACCCATCTTCCATCGTTCAGAGCCTCATCAATCTTCTTAGGCTCAATCTGGGATAAGAAACAAGAGTGAAGACAACCATTTTTATCCTAGGTTTGTCCTCTTGTTCTCACCCCTATCTCAACATTTCCAATTATGATTTTGGTGGGATGTAACTTATGGATTCTTAGTTTAGGAATCACAGCAAGTTGGTTTGATGGATCTAAATTAGTGAACTTCAGAGTATGCCATATCATAGATGTTTTCTACAATGGAGTGGTTATCAGCATCAAGAAATTCTTGATCACTATCACCACCTCAATCTCCTCCTGCATTTGAAATTCATTCATTTGAGTTTTATGCCTTTGTGCTAGAATTTATAGGCACGTCAAATGTATCAGCTGAAGAGTTTGTCATGGTTGTGCTGACAGGTTTTCCAACTACAGGATTAGTTACCACTGGAGCTGAAGTAGTTTTTTGACTTTGTCTTTTCAGCTCAAATCTTGGATCAGAATCTCTTGTTGATAGGCTACCTGTAGATCCTAAAATATTTTCACAAGATTTGTTAAAATAGTTGGTAACTAAATCAAGATCAAACAGCCAATCGGGACCAGAACCTTTTACACTAGGTGTGTGCTCATTGAAGGTCACATTGGCGTACTACTCAACTACTTTAATTATAAGATTGTATACTCTATAAGCCTTAGCTTGGGAAGAGTATGCAATAAAATGTCCATCATATGATTTCTAAGCAAATTTGGCTATATGATCTTTGGTATTCAAGATGGTGCAAGGACATCCAAATGATCTGAGGAAACCAATGAAGGGTCTCTTTTTGTGCCACAATTCATAAGAAGTCTTACCATGAGTCTTGACTACTAAAACTCTATTCTACACATAGCAGGCAGTGCTGACTGTCACTGCCTAGAAGGTGATAGGCAGCTTAGAGTCAGATAACATGGTTCTTGCATCTTCAATAAGTGTCCTGTTTCTCCTCTTAGCAACACCATTTTGCTGAGGAGTCCTTGGAGCACTATTTTGTCTTGTAATACCCTTCTCATAACAAAATATATCAAGGATTTGGTTTTTGAATTCAGTTCCTTGCTCACATCTTATGATTTTGACCTTGTAATCACATTGATTTTCAATTTTACAATGAAGTTGTTCAAGATCTTAGGGTCACATCCTTAATTCTAAGAAAAAAGACCCAAGCGCATCTTATGAAATCATTTGTGATCATTAAACAACATGAGGTCCTTCTTAGATTCATTACACTGGTGTGGCCAAAGAGATCCATATGTAATAAGTGTAGGGGACTAGTGATGAAGTTCCTTTCCTTTAGCTTGTGAGACACTTTGGGTTGCTTCCCTTTCAGACATACGACACAATGGTCATCACTTGTAAACTCTTTCTTTGGCAATCCAGTTACCAAATCAGGCTTAATTAATTTATTCATTTTTTTAAAGTTTACATGGCACATTCTTTTATACCAGAGGAAAGACTCATCACTATTTGCTTTAAATAGAAAGCAAGAATTTCTCCTGATAAGGATGTTTCCTGCAAATCCATCTTGTACATGTTCCCTTTTCTAGGGCTCTGAGAAGAATATGCTCTTAAGGAATAACCACCCCAAGCTTGAGAACAATGCACTCATGCTCAGTAAAGAGCAAATTTTATATCTAGTCACAAAATTGGGATACACTCAAGAGATTGTACCCAAGCTCCTTAACGTAGGTTACCTTCTCAATACTGAGCTTACCATTTATGACCCTACTCCTTCCAGTTATGTAACCACCTAATTTTCCTCCATAAGCAACTGACCCTCCATTAATCCTTTCAAAATTCTGAAGCAAAGAGCCATTGCCTGTCATGTGCCTAGAACAGACTATCAATGATCTATACATTTCCTTTGGTCTTTAGCTATTCCTCCATAAAAAGAGATAGTTAGTTACATTTGGAAACCTAAGCCTTCTTAGGATAACCCTTACCACTCACTTCAGGTTTATTGATTTTCTTTTGGTTGCCATTATCAAATTCTTCCTTGCAGACTTGGTCATCCTAGGTTGCTTCTTTTCTCTAGGAGATTAGTGACCCTTCTTAGGATAACCCTTGTCACTCACTTCAGATTCATCCTTCACTATCTCCACTACATCTTCATCCTTCTATTGGATAGGATCAATAGGAGGCGGCTCGTCTTGACAAGTTCCATACCTTGGAGATCTTACAGATAGGAGTGTGTGTGGAGGAGCTATCTCACTTGACCCTAGTCCCTACCTATTAAGATAATAAATCTTTGCATGAAAAAAGGAGGATATTATGTTTTTAAAGGTTTCCTCTTCAAGAACACATTTTTCTGCCTTGGCTTTGCTGATCATAAGCTCAGCCAGGCATTCAGTTAACTTGGTAATAAGATCTTTAATTTAATTCATGTAGTTCGTATGCTTATACCTAAGAGTTGAAATTGTTTTCTCTAAATCTTCTATTTTATGTTTATAGTCATTTTCCGCTCTTTTGAAATCAGCTTTAAAAATATTCAAGGACTCAAGGTCAGATCTCACTTCCAAGTTGTAGGACCTGTACATGTTAACATTGGCTTCTTCATGATCAACCATCAGTGCTTTGTTGGGAGAAGCATCTTCTACCTGAAAGCTCCAGTCAAAGCCTCCTTCTTCAACAACAACAACAGCATGCTGTTTTGGTTGGCTTGGCTTATCAGTTCTGGGAGGTGTATCAATGTAGTTTTGTCTGGATTGTGCTTGGCCACCATTTGTCCTTGGTTCCTTGCACTCCCTATCAAAGTGTCCCATTTGGTTAAAATTATAACACTTCACCTTGCTTTTATCCAGTCCAAACTTTCCACTAGCCATATTGCTTGGAAACTTTCTTCCGTTTCTCTTGTAGAACTTCTGGGCTCTATGAGTAAGAAGAGCCATCTACTAGACTATCTCCATATACTCCAGGTCATCTGGATGGATACAATCCAAGTCTTCAAGAGTGAAGAGAAAGTGGCCACAACTTTCATCAGCAAACATAAAGGCTTGAGCAGAGCTTGTCTCTTGGAATGGGCTTCCTTGGATGTAGCTCTCCCTTGGTGTCTTAGGGAAGGTGATGAAAGGACCCTTTTAAGAGTTACCAGGATAGCAGATAAGATGATGTTATAGTTCTCTACTATCCCTTTAAACCACATGAAGGGTTGAACTCTACTGATTGTTGGAAAGCTGCTTGATGGATATTGCATGTTCATCTCCATCTAATAGCCCCTAAGAATACCATATAGCTCTGTGAGAGTATAGGTAGAGAGGTTTTCAGTTCTCTTAATGGCCACACAGTAGGAGTCCATTTTCTGGGAAGAGAGACCATGAACTTCCTCACAATGTCCCTATTCTCAAGTTCTACTCCAATATCCATGAGAGTATCCGCAATCTCAACATACCTGAATTATTGTTGAGTCATGGTTTCACATGTCTTATTGGTGAAGTTCTCAAACTGCTGCTTTATGAGGTCCCTCTTATTTTCCTTGGCTTCCTCAAACCCCTCATACATGAGCTTAAGTGCATCCCAGAGCTGCATAGTAGCTCTGTACTTCTTGAAGCCTCTGTATATACATCAATTTGGAGAGCGGTCATGCTTTCTAATCTAGATCAATTTTCTTCCAATTTTACTCAGAATAGTCAGTCATTTCCTTTGGAATCATCTCACCTCCAGTAGTGGTTGAAGAGGTGCTTTGGATGTGAGGTCTTTCAACACAGATGTCCACATCCTGCTGTCTTGAGACTTGATGAACCTTTCCATACGTTGGCACTAAGTATCAAAGACATCAGGAGTGAGCAATAGAGACTTTGTCATGGTACCAATTTCCATATCAGCCTTTGAGATAGCTACCATTTGAGTAGGTAAGTGTTTTATGAAACTGAAGAGATCTATGGTGGTGATATCTTGCAATTAAGAGCCTAAAATGCTCTGATACCAATTGCAGGACAGGTGAAGGGGGTCAATGTAATAGTTTCACAGTTGTTAGGAGAGTGTTAGAACACTTAACAAATCAAATAGGGAACCAAATTTTGATGAAACAAAGAACATAAGAAAAGAACAGAACAAGAACAAGATAATATAGTTTTCAAAAATGAAGTATATTGCTCTCAAGTTCTTACCAAGTGTTACAAAGCTTACATCAAAGTTTCAAGTACTTGAGATACTTTATACAACATCCTACAACCGTCCATACTTTGAAGGCCAGCTGGAAACACTAATCTAGGCAACAAGATCAATGTAGAGTCAAAAGGCAGATTGCATTTTGACTAGTGACTATAACATACCATAGCTCACATCCTAATATATTACAAAAAAGATAGAAGTACAAGAGTAGAAAGCTACAAACATAAGACCTTAATCTATAGTTTGACAAAAGTAATAACTTTTCACCAACTCATATAAGTTGGTGAGTCTTCAGTGGTGGCAGCGAAAAGTAGTTCAGCTTTTGTCAAAAGGTGATTCAGAAAAAGCATGTCTTCTTTGTTTTGGAAGAAATCAGTCTTTGCCTTCGGAAGACTTTGTCTTTGAAGCTTCGGAAGACTTCATCGTTGGCTTCGGAAGATTTGGTCTTTTAGTTTTAGAAGATTTGATACTTAGTATAATTCACTGAGTTATATCAAATCTTTCAAAGTAACTTCATTGAACTTCATATGTTCATGCTGAGAGCTCTTTGATTGCATCAGCCTCTAAGTATGATCCTTACATAGCCCTATCTAGATCCATTCGTCGGATCGAATCTTTGAATACATCCTATGAGTTTATACCTTGCCCATTAGGGAAACAATCTATTTCCTAATAGTATCTTACAAATATTACATGGGAATTACAACCCATTATCCTATTTTAGGTGTCTAACCTGTCAACTATAAGAATTTCATCGATAATTACACCCTAGGCACGTTCCTCGTGCCCTGTAAGTATCCAACATGCATTCCTGCCAGGTTCCTTTTTCCACCCCCATCCTAGAACCCAACCTAGGCTAAGGAGCGAATTATCACATTGATCGTCGTTATTGTACTAGGAAGATACCCCCACCTACAAAAGCGAACTATTTGCACTTCATGCTCGAAGGAGTGTTAAAACGTGAGGTAACGTGTGTATGAGCGTGATTCCTAAAATTATACTAAATCTTTTTCTAAAGGATAGAGAGAGAAAGTATATAGGGCAATAATTGAAGGAGACCAAGGCTCCTTTATATAGGTTGATTCAGGTTCCAATGCCCCTGACATTGGCTTAAAATTGCGCCCCACATTTATTTAAACTTATGAATCACTACCACGCACACAAAGTTGACGAATTCGTAACCGCCTTCCCGATGTGCCCAGTAACATAATTTGGAGGTGGGCCTCATCGCCTAATGAGGGCCTCATCATAGTTTTGGATGAGGGTTGCGTCATCCGGCGGCCGAATTTCCTTCAATCTTGTTTTCACGATTTCCTATTCATTACACCTTAGATTTGATACTTAGAGAATATCTTAAATAATAAAACTATATACGCCATTCAAATGGGTTTGTTACTTCGTACATCGTTAGATTCTCAATTGTTTTTCCACTCGACTTTTGGACTTGGTTATTTGGGATCATAAGCTTGCTATAATGCCAAATGTCGGGGTACTCAATTCAGGTGTTGAACTAAAGTATCGGATATAATAACAACCTTGAGTTTTATATATAACTATAGAATATACATATAAAACACTTATATTGTTTTATATATGTAATTGTATATATATAATGCACATATATATGATTATAATATCATATGGTTTTTAAATTCATTTCGACCAGTTTAGGCTAGTCAAACAGTAAGATGACAGGTACGCCCTTAGATATGGTTGTAGAAACATTGGTCGCTCCAAACAACGGCTCTCTAGGAAAGAGAAGAGTAAGCTGAATACTTTAATCCAGCCTTTATAAAGTGATTAAACATAAATCATCATTAACATTGCAAAACAATAACATTCATAAGAAATAATTCACACACCAAAAAACCATCATCTATTGAAAAAAAAATAACAAGAAAGAAAGATCCAAGTACCCAACTAAAAATCAAAAACAATTTTAAAGCTTAACATAAGTCACGACGTTTAATCCATAAAAAGTTTGTTTATATCTTTTGGAATGATTGAACTGTCTCAACACCTCTAGTGTTGGCTGATCGCCTACATCTCACTACTAGAAGTTTCTTGATGAAGGTTCATTGTATCCATAAGTTCTTCATCAATCTCCGGTAAGACATTCAGGTCAAAGAGTAGACCCTTGGATTGTGATCTTGTCACATTGTTTATGTTTTGATTGTCCTCAACGTTGCTGCTGGTGGTCATTTGGGTATCTCTGTTGGAACTTTTAGGCTCTTCTCGTACACTGTTAGAAGTTCCTCCTTGATGACTAGGTGATTGGCTTGGTAAATTTTGCATGGATCCGGCAGCTGGTGGCATGCAAACTTTACACATGCAAGCAGACCGATGGCGGTGGTGCTTCTTGATCCATCTCAGCGGCGCTGGTAATGTGACCGCAATTTCTTTCTCTGTGACCTCATTTTCCACTGGTTTGGATGGTCCAGGTTCAAGAGTACTTAGCACAATATTTGAGTTCCTTGTAGTTGATTTGGTCTTGAACTTTTGGATAGGCTTACTGGTACTTGTTCTTAGAATGCCCTGCAAAAAACAGCGGAGTTCGATAAAACAAGAAAAATGAACATTAATAAAGTCATTGTTTTGAAAAAAAATCACCCCAAGCATGAAATTTCATATTCTTTACGTAGGTATATGATTTCTCACACATTATCATCGGATTATCGACAAACAATAATGAGATAATTAATGACAAATTATAAAAGGTAATAAAAATATATCTTTTTCTATTCCAATTTGGAATTGTTTGGGACTGTCACTAACTATAGGCAATTATACCACTTTCAAGTTCATAGATTTGAGTACCTTGCCAATTCTTCTTTTAAACCCTTGTTTAACCACGTCAGAGGGAACATTATTACCGCAAGGCGAGTCTACTAATTTGGGAGATCTTTCGACTACCTCAAGCCTCTTTTTCGGCTTGTTAGAAGTATTTCCTGTCAAACCGACTTCAGAACTCTTTCTTCTCGCCCCAACACCACCTTCAACAATGACTACGCCTGGTTGAACCCTTGTCACTACATTTGGCTTCCTTGTCACCATATCCTTTGGAGTGTGTTTACTTGTGGATTTGGTATCATTGCCCTGTATAGCATAAAATATTATGACGATCAACATCTAAGATGCTAATTACTAGATTACATTTGCTTGTTAAAACATCTATAAATTTTCCTCAATTGGCAAAGAAGTTATGTATGATAAAAATAGGAGCAAAATAATTACCCTTTTAGCCCTATGTAATAGACCAACCTGGCTGGAAGAGGATGGACCCTTTCGAATTCCAATTACAAGCTTTCCTTGTGGAACTAATTTACTAAATGTAACTGAAATCAAGATTGTAAAAATCATTATAATATAAGCATAGAAATAAAAAGAGTAAACATAAAATAATGTGTAGCTATAACAAAAATAGGATCATCCATAATGGTGAAAGGGGATAGACACATGACGGGCCTCCACATGTTTGGTGCCAGTTATCTCTCCTCTCCCTTGAATCTAGCAACATTTCCCGTGCACACGCGCGCGCATTCTCTCTCTCTCTAATTCGCTTGCCAGTACCTTCTTTTAAAGGGCGGTCTTATTTCTAGCGTTCCACTCCATTACAACCCTTTTAAAGGACGCTCTTAAGGGTCTCAAGAGGGTGATCGTCCCAGATTTATTAAAAATATAAGCTAATGCTATGTGTTGTAAGTTAAACAAAATTATAGTATTATTCTGTCATTATATGCTTTTTAAGTTTATGGGCCATGGTAGTAGTGTTGTCATTAGATGCGGTAAAATGTAGTTAGTGTTATTAGTTTTGTATTGGTATTTACCAATCGATAATTCGATTTGAGGCACCTAATCAATATGTAAAAATATTGTTTGGTGTATTAAACTTGTCAAGGGAATGCAGAAATTAATATTAAGTAATGTGTTAATTACAAAAAAACTATTAAGTATATCGGCTATTTAAGTAACTGTTGCTTAGAGCAGTTATGAGAAAGACCTAGGAATCATGAATATCGATCAAGTTGAACCAAATTGATTGAATACATAAGTTCTCGTCCAATTGAAATCACAAATTAAAACTTCAACAATTGGTCTATAGAGCAATCAAAACACCAAAATAAACGAGTTTTGCAATCACCAATAAGACGATTTGGAATGATCGACTTAAATTAAAAAATTTCAATCAAAACGACGATTGAATCAACATAGGCGACAATTGGTTCAAAGAGGCAATGATGAAGTTTAGAAGATTAAGAATCAAGAACCAACAATTGGTATAGGAGGGACATCGTGGATCACCTTGAATCAGAAGAACATCATCGGTAAATCAAGAAGCCATGTGTAACGCCATGAAATTAGGTTAAATTTCAATAAGGTTTCGATTATAAGGGTAGCATACGTGTATAAAGAAATAAAAAAGGGTTTTTAGTTTTTAGTTAAAGCACAGTGGACTAAAAGCGTCAAGTAGAAAGTGGGCTGCCCTAAAAGGGGACTATATGAAGGATGGTGGCTGCCCGCCTTTCCCATTGTGTCCATCGCAAGTACTCCCCCCTCAAAAGTACTCCCCCATCGAAAGTGCAACCCATAAAAAAAAAGCAAGAAACGGGTAGAAAGATGAACTTCTTTCGTCTAAATCTTGCATGTTACCATAGATTTAGCTCATTCTCTTGGATATCTAATGTTTGGATGTCACTTTCATGATAAAAGGCCGAAACTTGGTCTACTTGACGAGGTGGACCATCTATACGGTTTTTTTTGTGTTCAATACTACAAGGTGAGTTCTAGATGTCATCTTCTCATAAGTTTTATATTTTTGGGTTAATATGCGTACTCTTTACATCAATAGTGCTATTTCATGTAAAGCTTAGATTTTTATTGCATGAGAAGTTTTGGCGTTTATAAATCATGTATGATTGCGTGCATGCATGGATGTATGTAGATATAGGATCATAAATGTTTTTAAAATATCCATTCGTTTTGAGCCCTTTATAATAATTGAAGATCATTCAAAAAGCTTACATCACGCTTAAAACTCCCTTGAAATCATCTCGTTCACAAACAAGATGGGTCAGCTTTGTTTGGTTTATAAACGAGCCAGGTATGGGCCTTGCGAGCTTGCCTTGTCGCTCACTCCTTAGGTGGCTCGCTTAACTCAAAAAAAAATATTAATTATAGTATTTGTAATTTGTAGCCCAAAAGTATGAAATACTAGTTAGGCTTAATCATATTTCAAATCAAATATTTAAAATAGAGTAGGCAAAGCGATTGTCATTTTGACATTTTGTATCAGAAAACGTAAACATAAAAATTCTAAGAAAAAAAAAGATATAATTTATTAATTGTATTTCTCGTATAATCAGTTTAACTAATTAAGATAAACAAAAATACTACTTTTTTGATATCAATATATGTAAAAAAATAAAAATAAAAGTTATAAAAATATACGAGTTGGCTAGCTAGCGACTTAGCTTGTCTCGGCTCGTTTACTTAGGAGCGAGGCTCAAGCTCCAAAAGAGAAACGAGCCAGTTCGGTTCAGATTGTAAACGAGTCGAGTCCGAGCTCATTTTGAATGCTCAGCTCGGCTTAACTCCTTTACAACTCTAGATCTAACATTGATAATAAAGGCATTTGTTGGTTTAGTTACCTGTGTTTCCTTGAACTAATTTCCTTGATCTAACGAAAGGCTTGAACCCCTCAAGGACGTACATTTTGTGGTAATTGTTCGGCCACATTTTCAATCTGAACTTCCATTCTTTCCCTTCGGAATCTTGAATTTCAATGTGATGCCATTGATTATCATCAACAGCAGGAAAGAATTCCTATATGATACCAATATAAACATTAAAAACTTAGTATTCATACAATAAAATTGTGATTATTGCAATATTAGTAATTTGTATGCATACTAACCTCTGCACACTTCTTAGGCAGCACAAGGCGCCCACTCTTTCCTGTGTCGCTAGCACTTAATATTTTTTCGAACAAAGGGATTACCTCCACATTTGAGCTATGAAAGAATCAAGGGCGACAACGAATTATCGTTTTACAAACATATAAACTCATAATAGTTTCAATCTATTCATGCAAAGTATTAATGTTAAAAAAATATTTCAATGATACCCTTTAAAGATCCCCCTTAGTTCATCATCCGTCATTCTGGGTGCATAGCGTTTTAGATCATTCTTCCTACTTGTTCCAAAGCCAGGCTTTTCAGTATGCTCTCGAGCTTGAGCCAATGCTGGAGATGGTGATCGCTGCTCTTCATGAGAATCTTCTTCATCAATGATAATCACATGATTATTTTCCATCTGTGTTTGTGCAATTGGAGCAAGAGGGGTGGTTGTGTTGGTATATTCATGCATAATTTCTTGAGAATTTGATACCTGAACAAAATATCAGTTAATTGGTGACAAGTGAAATGCAATTCTAACTTTTGCAACAATTGATTAAACCTACCAAGGTTGCATCTTGTGGTGCACATCCTTTGCAAATGATCGCTTCATCTTCCAATGTTGTATGCCAATCGTGTGATACTAAGCATGGACAATGTATTTTCTGTGCCGAAATATGAACACATGACTTTAGTCATAGGAAATTAAGGATAATTAAGGATCAATCATCTAACCTTGTTACACAATTTGCAGAAGCTCCAACTGGTTGAATCTTTGTGATAAATATTACAGAACTGTTTCTTCATATATACAATACTGCAGCCAAATTTAACATGTATAAGCTAGTAATATTTTAACACGTTAGAAATAATAAGAAACAAAAACAAAATATGATCTTAAAATATTAAATGGATCATGTGGAACTCATAAACATGTAAGCTAAAGATTTCAGTTAATAAATACTACAAAGAAGGAAAGATACAAGATTAGTAATTGCATATTCTAAGCTTAGATTAGATTAAAGAATTTTCTGCAATATTCATGAAACATTATTTATGATACAAGTAACGTACATCAACACCATCAGATTCTCTAACAAAATGATTTTTTAAAGGCTTTAAAAGAAGCTTACTAGCACTGATTGCATAGGTCTACTTCCCGACCAAGAAATTCCCATCCTGGTTTTGAGACGCCTATAGCTCTTCCACATTTGGTGTTTGAGCAACGACTCTGTTTGACGCCAGAAGTTGAAGCCATAGTCTCCTTCTCAAAATCCTATAAAAAATGATGACAAAGGAAACACGTTCATAACAAAAATTGATCTTTCAACAATATGCATTTCATAAAATAGAACTCTGAAAGGAAGATATATTGGTTTTGGGAGAGTTGCGTTGATTGAATATACAACAGTGGAACCGGAGCTTCTTAGTCAGAGTGTAATAATAAGATTGTTTTCTCTATCAATTACAACTAACTGGATTAGGGGTCTAAGTAATTATTCTCATGGAAAAAAGATAGTTTTTATAAAACACCGACAAATTATGGTGACCAGCGCCATACAACCCTCTTGCCGCTCTCTTAGTTACAACAGTATATCAAGCAATTTACATACGTGCATAATGGTTTGATTAAATTCATTATGCAGCTATACATATTTTTTTTTTGATGGAAACATGGAGATGACCAAAACATGAAATGGCATTAGTAATTAATAAAGAGGGGTGGAATACGTTTTGAGAAATTAAGGAGATACAACATGTTGAGTTTCATTGGATTTCATGTATTCTAAAGATTGATTTTCTTCATTTTTTCTATATCTATATTTAAAGATTAAAAGATTATTAAAATATGCATTTGGAGGTTAAGGAACTTAAAGACAGAAAGACATTAACCGTTTTTCTTGACTTAATGCTAATTAGGTATTTTCATAAACATATAGAACATATCAAGTATAATATTTGAGAAAAAATGCATTCGATAACATATATATGTAACTAAGCTTTTGTTTCATTGATGTCTCCTAATATACCATTAAATTAAATTGCCATTTTTTAGTCTTTTAGTTATAATTAATTACGTTTTCTTTAACTAATACTCTCACCTAAGCTTCTCTCGTAGAGATATAAGACTAATTGTTTTCTATAGAGTTTCTTATACATAATATACACATACTAGTATTTAAGATTTCATCTGTTTATTATAGAAATAAGCTTTCGACATATGAAAATATCAAAAGCTGTATAATTTATATATATTTTGAGGATACTCCTTTTATTATATGCATATATAGAACTATTCAATACTATGCATCACAATAGAATAACGTAATAATTTCAATCAATGCTGAAGGAAAATATAATTAATATGTTAACTTTAAAATATTTTTTCCTAGGTGACATTTGAAGTTGATATCTTTCTTCACACGCAAGAAATTATTGTAAATGAGCTACACTAGAACTCTTATTATCACACATTGAGTTATAAAAATAAAATTCAAATTACCAAATTTATTTCATATTTACCTAATAAAATTCTATTAAAGATGAACAAATATTAAAATAAATAACACTTTATACCCATCTTTTATATAGACCGAGAAGGTTCAAAAGAAAACACACAAATAAAGAGGAGAACTAGCGAACCATTTTGTAGCCACAGATTTTAAATACAACAAATTTAATGAAAAAAGAAATAAGAAAAAAAACATTAAAATGCAAAAAGAAAAAGAAAAAAAAAATAATCACATTAATTTCAATATGTTTCAAAAAATAATCTATCTCACAAGTGAAATCGATTTTTTTTTCTATTTGTTTTGAAATATGTGTTTTTATTGATTTTTGTTTTTAAAATGTGTGATTAGAAAATTATTAAATATTGACAAAGGCATAAAAGTAGAATTACATAACTTTAAATTAAAGTGAAACTAATTTTATTTTATGTAAAATTTGCATGTGTAATGTGAAACTACAACTAAAGATATAGCGTGGATTTCAAGCAACTAGATATCATACATCATATAATATTTTAACAAAAATAAAAACAATATTATAACACATGATACATATTATCGAATAATCGTGTCGTTAGTAACATGCAGGAAACTCACAGTTTCTGTTAAATTTTAATTACCAAAATTAACTTAATAGATATTAATTTTATAAACCATGAAGGAAATCAAAATTTTGTTAAATCTTAAACCTACCTAAAACAAAATCTCGATTAACAAATATAAGCGACAATTGTTGTAGTTAAACCAAAAAAATTCAAAAAATTTATGTTAAGAGTAAATTTTTATCAGAAACTCGAAACCTTTAAAAGATCGCTTGATATAAAAAGAGATCTGATTATGAAAACATGTGGAACGATATGATAAATTTTTTTTAACAATATATCTAAAGTAAATTAAGACTACAAGTAAAATTTGTGGAAACTCACAAAATTTAATAGTGACCGCTTGATTTAAGAAGAGATCTGATTACGAACACCTGTTAAACAATATGAAAGAAAAAGTTAAGACAAAATATTTAAAGTAAAATAGTAAGATAATGGAAACACTGGATGGAAGAATCATGATATGAAAGAAAAGGTTTCTACGCAAAACCATTGATTGATCTTCTATGCTATACCATTCTATAGGAATAGCGGAGTCGAGATTGTTAGTGAAAAAGAGGTAGAAGAGGTAATGACTGGGATGGGCGGAGATATCTAGAGGGGTAAAGTGCTTATAAATACAATAAATGTATAATGCATGCTTAATTTCCGAGGTCTTCAGATTTAAAGTCGAGTCAGAGTAATTGTGTGATTTTAACAATCTTTTGTTCTTTTATGGGGTTTCCTTTCATATATCAATGTTTATTTCATTACATATACTCTATTTCCCTTAGATATTCAATACCATCTCTCAAACCCTAGAATTTTTAAGTTATCTACTCTATGTTTCATAAAAAGGTCAAATCACTCAAGGGATAATGTTGGGTTAACTACAACAATATGAAGCTAGCAACCTTTGTAATATGTTATATTAAGCCTGGAAAAAATTGCATCATGCCTTAGTAATGTTGCATTAGATTAATTAAAATAATATTTTTGTTAATGGCTGTATTAGATGAAGTTGCATTAGATCTAAAACAATTTTTTTTGTTAGATGATACAATATTTTTATTAATAAGTGCAACCTTTTTTTAAGCTAATTTAACTTTTTTTGAATTGTTGCTTCAAAAATGTTGCATTATGGTCATTTTTCTACTGATTTACTCGTGGTGACTTTTGGCAATTAATTGCCAAAAGTCACCACAAATGAATTATGTATTACTAGCCACTATACATGTGTACATCACAATTGAGGTGGCCTGATGCAAGAGCCTTGTTGGGTTGTCCATTAAACCACTATATTTAAGGTTGCAATAGAGGTTATAATAAAAAAAATTAAATTAATATGATATCATATTTACAGAATAGATAATGGCAACAAACTAAAGAGTAATATTTCTTAAATTTATTTCTATTACCCTCCATCTTGTAAGAAATACATTTAAAGGCTTATGCAACCAAAGATCAACTAATCAATATGCACATGTGAAGTATAGGGAAGTTAATTCGAAAGATTTGATATAACTAAGTGAATTATGCTAAGTATCAAATCTTCTGAAGCCAAAAGACAAATTCTTCCGAAGCCAAAGATAAAGTCTTTCGAATCTTCAAAGACAAAGTCTTCCGAAGCCAAAGACTGATTTCTTCTAAAGACGGAGAAGACATGCTTTTTCTGAATCACCTTTTGGCAAAAGCTGAACACCTTTCTGCTACCACATTTGATTACTCACCAACTTATATGAGTTGGTGAAAAGTTCATGCTTTTGTCAACTGTAGATTAAGATCTTTGTCTGTAACTTTCCAACTATGTATTTTTATCCTTTTTGTAATATATTAGGATGTGAGCTATGGCATGTCATAGTCACTAGTCAAAAGGTAATATGCCTTTTGACTCTACATTGATCTTATTATATAGATTAGTGTTTCTAGCTGGTCTTCAAAGTATAGCTGACTATAGGATGTAGCATAAAGTATCTCAAGTACTTGTATTTAGATTTAAGCTTGGTAACACTTGTAAAAACTTGAGAGCAATATATATCATTCTTGAAAGCCATATTTGAGAGTTCTTGTTTATTGTTCTTGTTACTTGTGTTCATTTTTTCATCCTAATCGGTTCCCTATTTGATCTGCTAAGTGTTCATATCTATCCACCTTGTGAAACTGTTGTATTGACCACCCTTCAACGGTCCTGCAATTAATATCAGAGCATTTCAGGCTTTTGATTGTAAATTCTCACCATCTTAAATCCCTTCAGTTTCGCAAAACACTTATCATCTCAAATGGAAGCTATCACTATAGCCGATATAGAAACCGGTACTATGTCAAAGTCTCCACTGATCACTCCTGATGACTTTGATACTTGGTGCCAACGTGCTGGATTAGTGTTGGTTTCACAACACAAGTTTATCTTACAAGTTCACTTAATGTCACTCGGTTTGATGAAGCAGAATCTCTAACTAAGTTCACAAGTAATATAATAAGTTAATGAAACCAAATGAACACAAGAGTAATTTTTCAAGATACTTGTATATATTACTTCTCAACTCAATATTACAAGACTCTTACAAGCATAGTTACAAAGTTACAATGAGAAACTATATATACTAATATCTACAGCCGGTTATACTTGGATAATCAGCTGGAATTTCTAAGATAAAATATTATCCTAGATTAGGTAGTTGTTAGACCCTGAAAGGATCATACTTGCCAATTCAAGAGGTGGTTGTAGGTTGTTCTGGTTGGAAATCAACAAGACAGAAGACAAACTCAAGAAAAAGACAAGTGTTGAAGTCTCCGCATTAGTTAATGAGGATGACCATTGAACAAATGCTTACAAGCATTTGTTCATCCGCATTAACTAATGCGGATGAAGAAAAACAAATGCTAACAAGTGTTTGTTCATCCGCATTAACTAATGCGGATGAACAAAAGAAATGCTGCCAAGACTTGTTCATCCGCGTCAACTAATGCGGATGAGTTAAGTTAAAGCTGAAGACCTTCAACAACAAATGCTGATGAAGACTTGTTCATCCGCATTAGTTAATGCGGATGAACACTTACAAATGCTGCTCCTATTTTGTACTTGGACTAGTTTCTGATGTATAGTTATCAGGGTAGATTAGTCATTTTGTACAGGCAATGTGTATGCCTATAAATAGAACAGTATGACCAAAGTTTGGTAGTTCTTCTTTCAACATTGATAATATTACTCATTTAAACAGTAACCCCAACTGTCTTTGTATCTTGTTTACTCACATCATTATACAAAGCATTTATTATCATTTTTCAGGATTAAATGTTTTGTGGTTTGGTATTTCCGCTACTTAATCACTGACTCAATCATCATATTCGATCCTAAGTTGTGTCATATCAACTGAGATTCTTATTCTCGGACCCGATCAATTGGTATTAGAGCCTCGGCTCTTGAATTCGTCTCAAAATCAGCACAGAGTTTGAACGAAAATCGATTGATCTGGTGATTGAGTTATTTATTAGCCAAATCTACTCTGCTAATAAATATACGTACTGAAATCGTAAAGAAACTTTGTCTACTTGTTCTGTATTTTCAACTCCTCAGGAATCAACACCAAATCAACCTTATCGCAACCTTGCTGAAAACTAATAATCAAGAACACCTTGACTGTAGACTGTCTGAACATTCAAGACATAAAATCAACATAATCATACTCAAAACCAATTAAAATCAGTAAAATTAAAATGGATTCTACTAATTATTCTGAACTTGGTCATGCATCTAAACCTCCAATGCTTAAACACAAATCTGACTTTAAGCAGTGGAAAATCAGGTTTAGAAACTACATTACAGGTGTAGATCCTGATTACTAGATCTCGATTTGCAAAGGGCCATACATTCCTCTGTCACTCACTGCTGATCAAGCTGCTCATTACAAGACTGCTAGAATACCCATTGAGGATCCAAACTTAAATCTTGATGATGAAGAATATAAGAAAATCAAGATTGACCTTAAAGCCTACTCCATTCTAACTCAGGCTTTAAAAATGGATGTTCTTAAGAGGCTGGAAAAATATGGAACAGCCAAAGGGGTTTGGGATGCACTGCAGATAATGTGTGAAGGAAGCAGTGAAGTTACTGAAATTAATAAGGATAAACTGATAAATCCATATGAGACATTTCACCACACCAAAGGAGAATCAATCTTAATGCAACTTCATAGATTTGTACAACTGGTGAATGATCTTGAGATTATGGGGTTACTTACAAAGAAAAGGAAATGAACAAGAAATTCTGCACAACTTACCAGAAAGTTGGAAACAAAATGTCACTATGTTGAAGAACACTCTTGATTTGGAGAGTACCAGCCTAGATATTATGATTGCTAAAATTGAAGCTCTAGAGTTGGAAGAATGAAGTAGAAATCTCAGTGGACCTCAAGTCATTGAGGCATAAAAGTTTCCATCTGAAACTCCTTCTGTTGAGAATGCTTTCGTGACTGAAGAAGATGATTTTCTCTCATCAAGAGATCAAGCAAAGACAACTGGATTCTGTGCTGCTTCACAACAACATAAACCATCATCTTCTGCTCAACCCACAGTAACACCCATAAGTATGCCCAGTGAGTAAAGATCTGAAGAGCAAAAGGCAACTTACAATGCCTTTGTTGCTAGCTTTGAGGCTTATCTTGGGGGCAGACTCACTTCAGCTCATTTAATTCAGGAGGATCTTGAAGAAATGGATCCTGATGATATTAAAGAAAGGACTTACAATGGAAAATGGCCATGATTGCTATGAGAGCAAAGAAATTTTTCCGAAAAGGGAAGAAACTGAGAATGAAAACACAAAGCTTGGATATGAAAATCCAAAGTTAAGTGTTTTAACTGTGGAATGACTGGCCATTTCTCTAGGGAATGTAATGCTCCCAGAAGAAGGAACAACAACTATCAAAGAGCCTCACATGGTCAGCATTCATCTCAACCCAAATCAAGCTCTCAGTCAAGCTCTCTTCATCAAAATCAGCATCAAAATTAGCTTCAAAATCAGCATCAAAATCAGCATCATAATCAGCAACAGCCAATTCATCAAAGACAACCTTTATTGGCTCATCAAGCTCAAGGAAGTAGCCAACCAACATCTAATGCTCTTGTCATCAAACAAGATGGAGTGTGTGATTGGAGCCTATACGTAGAGGAAGTTCAACCTCAATTTCAGAATCATGCACTGTTGGCATACATTAATGATGGTCCAGTTCCAATGCCATCAGAGGTAAAAACTAATTTATATTCTGATAAATGTGTTCTAGAAGTATAGGGTTACAGAGAATACAATCACAAATTGGCTAATAAAATAAAAGAAGAAAAGGTGAAATTTGAGATGCTAAAACAAGAAATGAGAATTTTTGAAGTCAAAATCAAATCACTTTTATCTGACATGGAAACACTCCATGGTGAAAAGTTTACCCTTGCAGCTGAGAATGAGAGGTTAACTGAACTATTAACCAAATCAAAGGCTGAGCAATCAGCTACTGAAATAAAACTTGAAAAGTTTCAACTCTCATCTGTCAAGCTGCAAGAGTTGCTTGATTCTCAAAAGGAGGCCAATGATATGACTGGGATAGGTTACAAAACTTGTCCTCCTCCATATAATGACAACTACACAGTTATGCCCGAGTCACTCACCCAATCTGATTCAACTGAATCTAAAGTTACTGAAACCAAAACAGTTGTTTCACAAATAACGAATCCTCAAAATAAACCAAATGTTTACATTGAAACAAATAAGGATAAAATCAAATTGGGTCATCCTATCAAAATCAAAGAGTGCTTTGACAAACCTGTAGTTGTCCAGAAATCAAAAATCCCAGTCAAAGCCATTGTGCCTTTTGTAAAATTTGTTCCTGAAAAACTCAAGATGAATAACACTGCTGAATGTTCTATGAAACCCACTGCTGAAAGCAGATCTAATAGTGAGATCAGATCTCCTAAAACTTCTAGCAAATCAGAAAAGGTTTCATTAAACTTCAAAGAGAAAGCTACAGTTCCCTCAGTGTCCGAAGGGAAATCCACTTTGATTCAAAAACCAAATGTAAAACCTGCTTCATTATCATCATCAAAAAATAAACAAGGGATAGGTTTTTGACATTTGCAATAAACGACATGTGGAACAATTTGAAAGAGAGTTAAAAAAGGCAAAAAGAAGCAAAATCAGTCAGCAAAATCTAAGCAAAGCAGAATTGTGAAACAATCTGCTGCCACCCAAAAAACTGATTTGGCTTCTTCATCAAAGTCAAAGAACAAAGAAATGTATTGTGACATTTATGTCATGTCTAATCACAATACAGAGGAGTGCTACTTTAATCAGTATTGCTCTATCTGTGACATGAATAATCATTCAACCAAAAATTGTTATTTTAACAAATATTGTTCTGTATATTATATGACTAATCACAACACATTTGATTGTTACTTCAACCAAAAAGGCTTGAGAATTCCTCAAAATAAGCCTATTTCACTAATTTCATCTAACAAGGTCAAAACCAGAAGTCCAAAAGACCTTAAACACTCATGGGTTTCAAACACTGATAAGGATATCTATGATCAATGGCAGCCAAAGAGTACCAAAAAGAACCTTAATGTCATATGAAACAATCACTGAGTTCTCATTCAAGATATAAAACTAAAGTGATTTCTAAAAAACAAAAACATACTCAATTTCTACATAGAAATCAAGATCAAAGATTTGCATACTCTTCTGAAAATTCAGTTGAAATTGATGAAATCAAACCAAAAAGAAATCCACAAAAATTGGTTAAAGCATCTTCCTCTAAAACACAAATTAGAGGAAAATATCAAGAGGTCACATTGATGGATAAAAACTGACAACCCAAGACCATCATGGCTTGGGTTTCTCAATCTAACTAGTTCATTTATGCTTGTAGGGTCATCCATACAGGTCCAATGGCTTATGGTATGTGGACAGTGGATGCTCCCGACACATGACTAGAGACAGTTCCCTCTTTCATGACTTCAAGCATATTCAAGGAACTACTGTGGCATTTGGTGGAGATTCACAAGGTGGTAGAATTACAGGGGAAGGATCTGTGATGAATGGATTGCTGAGTTTTGATAAAGTGAACTATTGCGAACAACTGAACTTCAATCTGCTAAGTGTGTCTCAGATCTGTGACAAGAAATATTCTACTCCACAAACACTCATTGTTACATTCTGAAACCAGGATTTCAAATTCCTAAAGAATGGGTTGTCTTGAAGACACCGAGAAAGAATAATACTTATGTCTTAAACCTTAATTCTGCTTATCCGTCAGAAGAGACATGTCTTTTGTCTAAAGCATCTTTTGATGAGTCTCAGCTTTGGCATAGACGCTTAGGACACATGAATTTCGAAAACATGAACAAATTGGTCAAAGGAAATCAATCATGTACTTGGTTTACCTCAAAAAGAATTTCATTTCATCGACCACTGTTCTGCATGTCTTAAAGGAAAACAACATAACTCCTCCCGTAAGCCAAAGCTGGTGAACACAAACAATTATTCATTGAAGTTGCTTCATATGGATCTCTTTGGTCCAACTCATGTCATGAGTATTGAAAAGAAGCATTATTGTTTAGTGATCATAGATGACTTTACATGATTTACATTGGTTTTCTTTTTACTTCATAAAACGAGTCATCCTAAATAATAAAAGATTTCATCATAAAAATTAAAATCAACTGGATTTAAAGGTAAAATCAATCAGAAGTGATAATGGGACAGAATTTAAAAAAAGATCTAAGTTCATTTTGCACACAAAAGGCATTGCTCATTAATTCAGCGCAGCTCGGACTCCTCAACAAATTGGAGTAGCTGAAAGAAGAAATAGAACACTGACTGAAGCATCACGAACAATGCTAGCAGATCCCAAACTGCCAATTACCTTTTAGGCAGAAGCTGTCAACACACCGTGCTTTGTGCAAAATCAAACTTTGATAATTAAAGAAAGCAACAAATCACCATATGAACTTCGTTTTCACAGAAAACCATTTATTGGATTTTTGAAGTCATTTGATTGTCCGGTCTCATTATTGAACACCCAAGACCATTTAGGAAAGTTTGCTCCTAAGTCTGACGAGGGATTCTTTGTGGGGTATTCCTCTGTTTCAAAGGCTTTTAGAGTGTTTAATCCTAGATTAAACATTATTGATGAATCTACCAATGTTCAATTCAATGAGCACTCTTTTCCTAAGTCAACAAATGGTCCTGATTGGTTGTTTGATATTGACTCATTTACTAGATCTTTTGATCAGTTTCACTTGTCAAATGCAGGATCTCCGAGAACAATGGATAGAAGAACTGGTTTTCCTATGATTCCACCTTCTTCTGCTGATCAACTTAATGAAGAAGTCCCACTACAAGCCGATCCTATCAGACAAGCTGCATAATATCAGAGTGTTTCAACTGAGGCTGGTCCTAGCTCAATTCCCACTCCTTCAGCTAAACCTTCAACTAAAGTGAGGAACCCAGAATCAGCTTCTGTACCAGTTGAAACCGAAGGAAATGCAAATGATGAATGTATCCAAAGTGCTACTGAAGCTGAAGATGTTGAAGCATTAGATTACTTTCATCATTCTCCTACATCTCAACTTGAACATGCCTCTCACCAAGATGATCTGAATGTCTCCAATCTTGATGTGTCCATTGCTGGTGATTTGATTCCAATTACCAGGACACATAAGAATCATCCAGTGTCAAACATCATTGGTGATCTAGATGAGCGGGTAACTAGAAGCAAGTCAAGTATTGCAAACATCTGTTTGTTTTCTTGCTTTCTGTGTCAAATAGTACCCAAGAATATTAAAAAGGCTCTTCAGAATAACAGCTGGATTGAGGCAATGCAGGAAGAATTGATACAGTTCAAAAAACAAGAGGTATGGCAACTAGTGGATCTTCCCGAAGGACAATACCCTATCAGCACTAGATGGCTGTACAGAAACAAGACTGATGACAGGGGGATTGTCATCAGAATCAAGGCAAGATTAGTTGCACAGGGCTACACTCAAGAAGAAGGAATCCACTATGATAAAGTGTTTGCTCCTGTTGTGAGATTGGAAGCCATACGACTCTTTCTTGCTTACTCTGCATCCATGAAATTCACTGTGTATCAAATGGATGTAAAGTGTGCATTTTTGTATGGAAAAATCATAGAAGAAGTCTATGTGAGTCAACCACCAGGTTTGTAGGATCATGATTTCCCTCATAGGGTATACAAGCTTGACAAAGCTCTGTATGGTTTACATCAAGCCCCTCAGAAGTGGAATGAGACTCTATCATCTTTTCTCCTTGATCATGGATATGAAAGAGGAAAGATTGATCAGACTTTATTCAGAAAGAAGAAGGGACATGAACTGTTGCTTGTCCAGATCTATGTGGATGATATCATTTTTGGCTAAACAAACAAACAACTCTGTAAAGACTTTGAAAACCTGATGCACTCTAAGTTTCAAATGAGCGCTATAGGAGAGCTCACCTTCTTCCTGGGTTTACAAGTTCAACAGACAACAAATGGAATTTTCATCAATCAATCAAAATATGTGGAATGTATGTTGAAGAAATTTCATTTAGCAGACTGTCAGTCCATCAGAACTCCTGTGGATACTAAAGTGAAGATTGGTCCAGACTCTGATGGCAAATTAGTGGATCAAACTCTGTATTGATCAATGATATGTTCACTTATGTATCTTACAGCTAGTATACCTAACATTATGTTTGGTGTTTGTGTTTGTGCCAGATATCAGGCTAATCCCAAAGAATCTCATATGAATGCTGTGAAGAGGATATTCAGATATCTCAAGGGCAAGCCTGCGCTTGGATTATGGTATCCAAAGGAAGGAGAATTCAATCTCTATGCATACATAGACAGTGACTACGGGGGATGCAACTTCAATAGGAAGTCCACTTCTAGAGGTTGTCAATTTCTTGGTCCCAGACTGGTCTCCTGGCAGTGCAAGAAGCAGACAAATGTATCTGTTTTAATAGCTAAAGCTGAATACATAGCAGCATCAGCATGTTGCTCTCATGTTCTCTGGATTCAAAACCAGATGCTTGATTATGGTTTTAAGTTCTTGCATACACCAATTCATATTGACAACACAGCAGCCATGTTTATTACAAATAATCCAGTTCAACACTCAAAAACTAAACACATTGAAATTAGATATCACTTTTTGAGAGACTGTGCTGAAAAGGGGTTAATCAAGCTGATTCAGGTTCACACGGACTATCAGTTAGCTAATTTGTTAACTAAGGCATTTGATCATAGTCGGTTTGAATTCTTAGTCCAATCAATTGGCATGATTAACCTTGAGTAAAATCAAAATTTCCAAAAACATTCAAAAATCATTAAAATACAAAAAGAAGTCAATTTTGTTGTAGTACATGCAATGTACCATGGGAAATGATATAATTACAGTCGTTATATCATTCACTGTGTTTATTTCAAAATCTTGAAAGGCTGACATGACTTACCTGATATGCGGGTAGGCTCATCTTGGAAAAGAAGATAAATGCTATGATAAACTAAACATCACATTCAACTGTGAGGCCATCATCTCATGGTGTGTAAGTATTTTACTTATCTGAATGTGAGTATGTGTAGTAATCTAAACACACCAGGTCATGATACCTTATGAATCTCATTCACCCACATCAGTTTCTTCTCTGTTTTGCTGAGCAAAGTCTAGAGAAACAAGCACATAGTGCTGATGTCAAGATCCAAAAAATTCCCAATGTGGAACACATCCAATCTGGATGAATTACATTCATTGAGAATGAACAAAAAAATCCCAAAGTGGATCACCTTCCAAAGTAAAGAGCAAAAAGAATCCCAATATGGATCAAATAAATATAAGAATCAAAATAAAAGAATCCAATAAGGATCTCCCTTACCCTAAAATAAATGAGATTTTATAATTTAAATGACCTGGTCATACAAGATGTGAAAAAGTTCTACCATACATTTCATGAGGGTAGTTGATCTTGCTATGCTTTTGAGTGTGAGGTACATGTTGAATGTTTAATCCACTCAAAACACGATAATGATCACAAGCATTAAAATATTAACCAAGCATGAGTTTAAGAGGACAACCATACCTACAATCAACAGGGTCATGACTACTTGCACTTGTGAAAGTTAAGATTGATATGATCCCAAATAAGATACACTTTCTTGTCATGTAAAATTATGAAAAACTAAAAAAAATAAAGAAATTAAGAAATATTTTTCTTTCAATTTTAAAATTCATTAAAGTTTCTATCCAATCTGGATATAAACTTTAGAGGGAGTTATTAAAAATTTAAAAGAAAATATTCACAAAAACATAAAATTTGCAAAATAAAAAGGTTTGACTGTGTTGGTCTGGAAGCTATACTATAAGTATCTCAGTGTGTGCAGATATTTGGAAGCACAAAGTCCAAGATCAGTCAATACTGGAAAACTTGTATCACACCGGGTATACAAGTCAATCCAAGCAACTAATATAACTTCATAAAATCAAAATAGCAGACCCACCTTCATAAAAATCAAAACATCTATGCAAAAACATTCAGAATCATCAACTACAAAAACATTAATTTTTGACAAGTTCAAAAATTAATCCGGGTAAGAGTATTGGTTAATGCGGGTGAAGGTAACCCTGACACATAACCAATGCGGGTAACTGTTTTTTTACACAAGTGTAACTAATACGGACAACTTAATGTTCTTCCGCATTTGCTACAGTAAATGCGGATAATTTAACTTGTTCTTTCGCATTTGCTACAGTAATGAGGTTTAGTTTGTTCATCCGCATTTGTTATAGAAAATATGGTCAAGTTATTTTGCTCTTCCGTATTTGATACAGTAAACGCTAAGTTAACTTGTTTATATGCATTTGTCACAGTAAATGCGCCCAAAGTTAAATGTTTATACGCATTTGCTACAGTAAATGCGGCGCATTTGCTACAGTAATGATCATGCGCATTTGCTACAGTAGTAAAATTAAAACCTGCGCATTTGTTAACACTTGTAAAATTTGAGTAAGTTATCAAATGTACTATTTAAAAACATTTACTGTGAGTCATTTATTACTTTTCAAATTTGAGTGAACTTTTAAAGTGCGACGAGCGTTCTTCTACTGTTTTTCATCATCATTCAAACAATCACAAATCGAGTGTTTCTGTTGATCATTCAAACTTCATAACATCTCTATTTGATTCTTCACCAAGGTAATATCAAAAACAAGGTGATTCTCAATGGATATGAAAATTTCAAATATCGAACCCGCATGAACATAGAACCCTAGGTTTGAGATAATTCCTAAATGCAACCAAGAACAATGGATTTAAATGACATTCTCAAGTTCATTGAAATAGATATTTATGTGAATAACAAAGAACAACTAATTTTCAAACCCTAATTTGAACCATGATGAACAGGGGAACCGAAACTTGTAATTGTGTAAATCAAATCCAATGTTCTAGTTGAAAAGAATGTTTGAAACAACAAAATGAAAAAAATGAAGCATAAAACTTAACTTCAATGAGTCTCCATCACCTAAGTCAAGATTAGGTCAAAAATCTAATAAAACAGTAACATTTGAAATTTCAATTTTGACCTGAAAAAGTCAAAATATGAAAAGTCAAACTTGATCAAGTGCGCATGATATAATGAATATTAAAACATTACTAACTCATTTGTATCTATTGCAGAATCCATGGCTAATCTGACATGGAGTAAGCTCCACAATGTCAGTGGATTTCTTGATCATACTGTGCCTGAAGCTGAAGGATTAAGAGATATGATCAGATTTATCTCTACTATTAGAGTGGCACATGCTATTTCAGTTAGACCCATCATTTATGAGAACTATATTAGATCTTTCTGGGGAACAGCTGAAGTAGCAGAGATTGATGGAGAGAAGACTATTTCAGGAAGAATCACTAATGATCACACTCTAGTAATCACTGAACAAATTATGAGACAGTGTCTACAATTTGAAGATGATGAGAACTCTCCACTAGAGCTTAAAGAAGATGAGATTATGACTTTCTTTACTAACATTGGGTATGAAGGTGGTTTTGAAAGGAAGCAGATTGTCAAAGGGTTGGATGATCTCCAATGGAGGTTTTTCATTCACTTATACCAACATTGCCTATCCAAGAGAAAAAGAGGTTAGAATGACATCCCTATCACCATATCATCAGCCATCTGTGCCTTGTGCACAAACAGACCTTTCAAAATGTCTGCCTATGTTTTCAATGGTCTGATATCAGACATTCAAGAAGGGAGAAGGCATATGTATCTGATGTACCCACGGTTTATCTGATGTTTATCAATGAAGTATTTCCTAATCTTGTACTAGAAGTCCCTGTTTTGGACATCCCTCATTATAATGCCAAGTAATTCAATTACATCAAAAAGAGGGACACAAGGAATTTCTATACTGGAATGTTATTTCCATTACTTCCTTGGATGTTACAACAGATTAACAATGAAGAAGTGCAAGAAGCTGCTACAGATGAAGCTGTTCCTATTTTGGAGGAACAAGTTGTTAAGGAACAAGCTATGGAAGAACCAGCTGATGTACAAGGAGTTGTTGAAGAGCATCCAGCTGCTATTGATCAACACACTATTGATGAGCATGCTGAGGCTGCTGAAGACATACCAAGGATAGTGTCACCACAAGGTGATATAGGTGGTGATCTTCACATTGTGCCTATGGTTCATGAACAAGTATTTCCCTCACTTTTTGGTGCATCACCTACTATTTCACCTCCACATTCACCGATACAACCTACCTTTTCACCTTCACATTCACCAATCCAAATCACTGAATCACCTCAACAATCACCACTCAAAATCCATCAATTATCACCCTCTGTCTCATCTCCATAAGCTGCTGCTAATTTTGGTGAAGCTGGTGAATTTGCCAGCTCATCAGATTCATCTAAATCATCATCTGATGATCATCGTCCTGCACAACCTCTTGTGAGACTAACACACTCAGAGGAAGGACCATTAGAGAGCTTTGTTGAATCAGAAATAAACAGACCAGATGAGAAAGACAAAACGATCACTTGAGAGAAGGGATGGGATAATAAATGACAGAATTCTTGAGCTAAATGAAAAAGAAAAGGAGCTCAAAGAACTAAGAATCAAATATGAGGCTGAAAAGAAAGAAAAGGATGAAGAGATTGAAAGACTCAAAGCTGCTTTAGATTTGTCAAGAGAAGAAATCAGTGGTCACTTGGATACTGCAGCTATCCAGACCATTGCTATGGAAGAACAAGAAAACCTCATTGAGATGCAAACAGACATCATAGCTGATCTCAATAAACAGATTGAAGCTCTAAACAAAAGAGTTTCTGAATTAGAGATGCTTGTAAAGCTAAAAGATGAAGTGGCAAGAGAAGTGCCTGATCAAGATGATGTGGAAACAGAAAAGGCTGAAACCTCACAACAAGCAGAACATAGTGAGGTTCGGGGTGAAGAAAGTCTGGCAATGGTTATGCATTCTGATCCCTCTACTGAAGAAGATTCAGTCATGAAAAAGATTATAGAAGATATGGATATGTACTCCTCTAGTGAGTTCATCATTGATGAAGAATTTTAGGACTACATCAAAGATATCAGAACTCCTTTAGAGCCAATTGTTGTATCCCTACGAATCCAGTTTATATACAAGAAGAATTAAAGCTACAGCTTGTTCCAGTGGTCACCTTGACTGTTGAATAACAAGAATTGATCAAAAGCTTATGTAAAGAAATGAAAGATAGGGAAATGGCTGCAAAACAGATTGAAGAAGCTGAAAAACAAAAAGAAGCTGATGAGAAACAGAATCAAGAAGCTGAAAAGCTTGAGATTGAAAGAAAGAAACAAGAAGTGAAAGCATCTGTCCCAGCAACCTCTGGCCCTAGACTGTATACATATTCAAGAAAAAGAAAATACTTAACAGAGAAAGCCAAAGGCAAACTGCCAATGGTAGAAGAAGAACAACATGTTAATAAACAAAAAGATGATCCAAGAAGCCTAGTAGCTATAGCTAAATTTCTAGAAGAACATGAGAAGGCAGAGAAAGTGCTAAAAGATATACTTGAGGTGATTGTATTAGAAGAAGGAGAGATTGAAGGAGGATATGATGAAACATCAGTTGATGACCGTTTGACCAGGGACAGTCCTGCAAAGGTTGAAACATCAGTTGAAGAAATGGTTGAAAAAACACAATTAGATGATCTCGTGATTAAGGCCATGTATCTGATCAATCATGAATTTGAGGCATATGAAGTGTTTAGCATGACTTATGAGGCATGGTTGAAGAGGTGAGAAAAATGGAAAAGCTACTTGATCCCACCTTTGTCACTGATTATGAGAAGAAGATTGAAACTGTCCAAATCACTACAAGTGCTGCCAAACCTATAAATTATCAAGAAACCCAATCTGCATATCCTGATCCCTACAGTATGACTAACAGGTAAATAAAGGATTATTTATCCAAGCAAGGGTTCACCAAAAGAAAGCTGGGTAATATGAAGACCAACTCTCTAAGGGCTACAATGCTGATGATGATTAAAGAAAAGAAGGAGAGACTTCAGTCCATAGAGGAAGAAGTAACGGAAGAAAACCAAGAACAAGAACTTTAACACAAGATGTTCAACTAACCACCAATGATCAAGATGTTCTGGCCCCTATGCTTCACAAGAATCCAGAATGGTTCATTGAACCCTCCCAATTAAAGCTATAAGAAGGGATGACCACTTTTGAGATGATCAATGGTGTGTCTGCTCCCAAAGGCAAAACTGATGTAAAGATCAAAGCCTAGAAGTATCACAGCAGTTGGAACATGTTCATGGTAAAAAGGATTTTTGGGCTTGTACAATTCTTCACAAAGTACTCTGCTCTGGTGAATGCTTTGCAAATTCATGATTTAAAGGAGTTGGCTGAGAGCTTGAACTGATAAATCATGATGCAATGTACAGAGGATATGAATTTGAAGACATCCTAAAAATGTTCAAAAAAACTAACAACTTCAAATCCCTCGAAGCCATCTGTTTAAGAAAAGATAAATCTTTCAGAAATCCATTTGAACAGAAAAGAAAAAGAGAAGCAGAAGAGTTAGTATTTCCAGAATTGAATGTAAAGCCAACTGAGTCATTAAAAAGGAAGATGGTTGCTAGAACTCACAAGAATAAGCCAATCTCCAATGTGTACTATGGTGAGAAAACATTTGAGTTGGTAATTGAGAGGAAATGGGGTGGAAGAGAAGCACCTGAAATCATCAGACTGTTTAGTGGATATGAAGTAAGGATGTTGGATGAATCTTATATTCACTACATTTTCACAAGACACTTTAGAGCTCTCAGCAACAAACTAGGAGAAGATGACTTGGAGTTCTTTTTAAAATGTATCAAGATTTTGAAGATGGCATATGATAGAATAAACAAGAAAAGAGAACAAAGAAAGAAAAAAAAGGTGCCTTTCCAAATGGGCAACATTGTAAAGCTGGAAGTTGATGCAGATGGATCACTGCTGATTCACAGAGATGGTCTTTCCATAATTTCTGTGTGGGAACCCATCTTTTTGAAACAAATGCCTATTGCTACCATACACACTATGAGTCAGATGAAGATACATGTCCTGAGCAGAGAAACGATGAATGATGCCAAGGATTTCTCAAATATGATCAAGGCAATCTTGGATTTTTCTTTGGCAGAACCTGTACTTCCTGCTAAAACTGCATCAACACTCTCCCCAACAACAGTCCAACCAAAGGAAGCACAACATGACCACCAGAATCATCATAACCTCCTCCACCATCATACTCTTGAAGAACTTAGGTAGTATAATCCTTAGGGAAGTATTTTAGACCCTGAAAGGATCATACTTGCCAATTCAAGAGGTGGTTGTAGGTTGTTCTGGTTGGAAATCAACAAGACAGAAGACAAAGTCAAGAAAAAGACAAGTGTTGAAGTCCCCACATTAGTTATTGCGGATGACCATTGAACAAATGCTTACAAGCATTTGTTCATACATATTAACTAATGTGGATGAAGAAAAACACATGCTGACAAGTGTATGTTCATCCGCATTAACTAATGCGGATGAACAAAAGAAATGCTGCCAAGTCTTGGTCATCCGCGTCAACTAATGCAGATGAATTAAGTTAATGTTGAAGACCTTCAACAACAAATGCTAATGAGACTTGTTCATCCGCATTAGTCAATGTGGATGAACACTTACGAATGCTGCTCCTATTTTGTACTTGGACTAGTTTCTGATGTATAGTTATCAGGGTAGATTAGTCATTTTGTACAGGCAATGTGTATGCCTATAAATAGAACAGTATGACCTAAGTTTGGTAGTTCTTCTTTCAACATTGATAATATTACTCATTTAAACAGTAACCCCAGTTGTCTTTGTATCTTGTTTACTCACATCATTATACAAAGCATTCATTATCATTTTTCAGTATTAAATGTTCTGTGGTTTGGTATTTCTGCTACTTAATCACTGAGTCAATCATCATATTCGATCCTAAGTTGTGCCATATCATCTAAGATTCTTATTCTCGGACCCGGTCAGTAGTCATGACAGGTCCATGACTTACCTTTTGGTCACCAACTAAAAGTGGCAACTATACTTACTGATCATGGTTGAATAGTAGATAAAAGTATGGTCACTACATGGACGTGGGAAAGCTCCATGCAGTATAACAGAGGTTGCAGTGGATGTCAGACAGACCATACTTACATCTTTTGGTTCATAGTTGGTTCTTTCGAAGCTAAATGGCTTCGGAAGAATAAGTTCTTCTGAGGCCATTTATACTTAGGAAGAATCAACTTCTTTCTGAATCTTCTGCAAGTCTTCGGGACTTTATTCTTCGAAGACTTTGTCTTTAGGATCTTCTAAGTTGTATACTTTGGAAGGAGAACTACTTAGTCTCGGAAGACTGATTTCTCACCTTGGATGTTCTTCAACCTTGAGCTTTGGAAGATCTTTGACTTGTCTTCAGAAGAGTAGTTTTGTCTTCGAAAGACCACTTCGATTGTACATCAAAATCTTATAAGTGTTGTTTTGGTTGCACCAGACTCATAGGATCCAACAAACTCCTCCTAGGCTGATGCTACCAAAACTTCACTTCCTTCTTTCCTTAATGTCTTCAATGCCAGGAAGAGCAGAACATATTTGTCTGTCTCTTTGTTCTTCCATGATACAGAGGTGAGGAACTTGTATAAATCATCCGTAGATAATAAATCCAATCGGTTGCTCTGGATGATGTGTACCTTTTTCCGCGTCCCTCTAAAGAGAGTTAGTTGATGGGAATTGTAGTCATATTAACTATAGGATCCAAAGTTGGACCTTCAACCATTTGCAGGAATGTTCTTCCTTTTCTGGTTGCACCTTCTTCTTTTTCTTCTTTCTTTTCTCTCTTTTTCAACTCTTCTTCAGTCTTGGCTTTCTTTGTAAGCTCTTTAACATGAACACTGCTCAGATGATTCTTGATGTGAGCATCTACCTGAGAGTTGGAGGGATTGGAGAATGGTCTCTCTGCTAACTCAGCAATGTCAAACCTGCTTGAGTTCAGCTTAATTGAATCTTCCTCACAAGAGATGTCGCTCATGTTTTGTAGTTGATGAGCTTCCTTTTATCTCCTTGAATGTTCTAAGGTCAGGGGCTTAGAAGGTTCAGAAGATGGTTGGGTATAGATTGGGTTTTAGGTTGTGTTTTGGGTTAAGGACAGGTAGTGTGGTGGTTGTTAGGAAGTAGTGGGTGAGGGTTAGGTAAGGCTGATGGTGTGGGTTCAGGGTTGTAAGGTTAGTGGTTGGTTCAGTTTGACGGGGAAGGAAAAGATGTGGGTGTAGGTTGTGGTTTGGATGCTTGTTTAGGTTTGGTGTTGGTTTGGGTGTGGTTTGGGTGCCATCCTCTGAACACTTGGTCTTTGAATTACCTCCTGCCTTCTTCCTAAGCGAATGTCACCTTGATTCACTAACATGTCGTTATAGGTCTTCTCTGACATAGGACCCACTTGCCTGCCGATGAAGCCATGGGCTTTGAGATAGGTTTCATCCACTCCTTATCTCCCACCTTCTTAGCAGCAGCAAGTTGTGCATTTTTCTCCTTGTTCTTCTTCTTCTCCCTCAGCTTCTCCCTAGCACTCCTCTTCCTTTCTTTGTTGATTTGATCTTGCTTTTTGTGAAAAAGAAACAAGATCGTATCATAATCATAAGGTGCCAGCTCCTCTATAGAATAGCCTCTAGAGCAAAGAAAGGCTATCCTCTCCATCCTCTCCCTTCCATAGCCTCCTCCTTTCTTTTCCTCTCCTCCTCCTCTATGGCCATCCTTTCTGCTTTGCTCCATCCTCTTCCTTTGCAGCAAGGTTTTCCTTCTCTATCTCACAAGCTCCCCGTGGGAGTAGAAGGATATCTTCATTGACTACTCCCAGGCTGATGAGCCTGTCTATAACTCCACTCACCTCTGTTTTGATTTACATTCTTGAGCGGCTGCTGCTGCTTTGCTGCTTGCAGCCAACAGCTTCCTAGTATCAATTTTCCCTTCTTCTTGAGCTTTTCAACCTTTCCTACTCTAGAACTCCTCAGCAGTGGCTTCCCTTTCCTTAGGATCAGGAAGATTCAGCCTTTAGAGACTCAGTTTAGAGGATTCAGGTTGAGGAAAGTGGGGTTGGACTTATGGTTTTGAGATAGAGGGTTGTAAGGAAGTCCTCACTGTTTACCCTCAGAGGATAGGTCAAGAATGGCCTTTGTCATAAACAAGATCATCGGACAGGAAGACAGTTCAATAATTCCTCCGCAGCTTCGATTTATGCTTTGGAAGAACTTGAACTACACTACCTGTCCCTTCTAATCGGTTGTTGGGCCTGAGTCTGTATATCCCCTTCGAAGTTATCTCAAGTTCAATAGAGACCTTAGGTTGACCAACTTCCTCTCAGAGGTAGGTGGTGCACTCAGCCTTTGAAGCTCTTCAGCTCTAAAGTAGGCAACGGCTACATCACGAGAAGGTGGTTCAAGGGAGGAGCTTATCAGGAATGTGGTTAAAAATCCGTTGAGGTTGATAAGCATCCTTGGGTCCACTTGAATAGTAATGGGAGCTGGTTGACGGAAGATGGTTGTAGGGTGTTGTTGTGTAGGATAAAAAGAAGATACGACATCAAGGGAAGTTGTTGTGATGGCAAGGCTGGGTTCCATGTGTCTTTGTTCCTGTACATTCTCTCCCTTTTTGGTAGCATCATCTTGAGAAGTAGAGGAGCTATAGGAAGAACTTAAAGAAACCTGAGTATGTACATGCCTAACAGACTTCTCAATCTGTGTCTCAGCTAGTTGAGCCTTGAGATTTTCAATCTCAAGTTACTGAGTAGCAGACCTGTCCTCTAAAGCCTTACCCTTTAACTCAAGGTTGGAAACTTTAGAAAGAAGGTCTCTGATAATGAGTTTCAGGCTACCCTCATCTTCTTTAGAAGAATCATTAGGAGATGAGATGACATACCTAGTATATTCATCATCTCCACTAGTAGTTGTTTCTTGGTGCCCTGGATACCCTTACTTAGTGATATCTCTTTTAGAGGCATCAATTGGCAAGGTTGCCATAGACTTAGTCTCACTAATGTTCCCACTATCCTGAGAGGTTAGTGAAACACTCTCAGTAGTGGCAGTTGAGCCTACATGAGTCATCTCCACACCAGTTTAACTCACCTCAGTTAGGTTTAGCTGATGTAGGCTAGACATTAGGGGTTCCCTAGGGCTCAGTTGATCTTGAGAGTGGTGTGGTAGATCAACATCATGGCTCAGATAAAACATAATGTCCTCATCAGGTCGGGTTAATAGGTCAATAAAGGATAGAGAAGTTATATCTAGTGACCATGGACCTTAGTAAGCACCTAATGGCTCCTCTATAATAGCAGTTGAGCCAATGATGTGGCTGTCCCTTTTTAGCTGCTCAGGGAGTGTTGAGACTCACCCTGAGGGCTAATGCTTAGGTTGGGGTTCATCAGTTGAGACTGAGGAGACTCCACGCTGACATTGAGGTCAATGGTGGAGGATGGTTTGGACCTCTACTGTGGGAGCCCTGAGTTCCACTCTAGCCTTTTTTGTTTGAACAGAGGGGACCAGATCAAGCAGGTAGATTCATCAAGGGTTCGTTTGGCCTCTTATATAGTTATCTTGATTCGGTGGGAAGAAGTAATTGGCATTGGAGTGGTGGTGTCTGGTGTGGGTTCATCACCTGCTGGGCTTGCAGGGATGTCACCAGGACCGTTGCTCCAGCATACCTGAAGAATCAGTGAGTCTTCCAGTGAAGTTGGTGACACCTTCTTCAAAATTTTGAAGATACCAGACCTGATGTGAGGGACCAGTAGAACATGCTGCCCATTGTAGTCTATCCTGGTCTACTCAATGATTATGTGCTGAATGAACCTGGATACATGTAAGAATGGATCCTAGGTGAGATGGCCTCTTAAGTTGTTCAGCATAAATTTTGAGTTGTTGAAGGCATGCCCTTTACTACCCCATGGACTAGGCAGCCCAAATCATATGGATTTGATCCCATCCCCCGGACTTATTGATAGGCAGTGCATACCTGGAAGAAGATCAGTGAGTCTTCCAGTGAAGTTGGTGGACAACCTTCTTCAAAATTTTGAAGATACCAGACCTGATGTGAGGGACCAGTAGAACATCTGCACATTGTAGTCTATCCTGGTCTAGCTCATAATTGATTATGTGTGCTGAATGAACCTGGGATACATGTAGAATGGATCCTAGGTGAGATTGCCTCTTAAGTTGTTCAGCATAAATTTTGAGTTGTTGAAGTGCATGCCCTTTACCAACCATGGACTAGGCCCAAATCATATGGGATTTGATCCCATCCCCCGGACTTATTGGATAGGCAGTGCACGACGATGTGCAGCAAGTACTTCCAATTGTAGAAGAAATTAAACATATAGACCGTAGACTGGCTCACATCACCGCCATACCTCATCTGAGTGTAGGTATTCTCCAACTCATATTTGGGGAATTTAGTAGGGGCACCCTCATCATGAAGCTCCAAATACTCCCTAATGGTTGATTCAGTTTTGTGATCTCCTGCCCGTAGATCCTCGATCTGATGACCCTTTCATCGTTAATCGTCTCGTTTCGACCATTGGCCCAGAATTCAGCCATATGGTTTTAGTAAATGGTAGGGTTAACAATGAGGGTAGTGAAATATGTCAATTGTGATAGAAATTTGATAACAGAGGCAAAATCGACATCCTTTGAAGAATCAAGGATGGCGACCTGGTTATGTTTAGGATTCAAGGCCATTGTTTAAGGGAGAACTGTTTGATTGAAGGAATTTGAGAGTGAGTGAAGAAGATAATGGAAATTTAGGGCTTTTGCAGTGGTAAAGAAAGTAAAGAAAGAGAGTCGGATGTTTTTAAATGGGTGTTAAAAAGCCAAACTGATAAGGTGAAAAGACTGTTTGGGTTTCGATTTGACAGGTGCGGTAAGATAAACCATTTAAAATATTCCGACAATAATCAATAGAATCTTACTTTATACTGAGTGGGGCCCAAAGATTTCCGTTACACAGTAAAAGTTTTCTTCCAAAGGTAAAATTGCTTCCAAGAGAAAACATTTGGGTTTCTCATTATTGTCTTCCAAAGCCATTTTTACTTCCGAAAGCAAACCATGCCTCAATGACAAGTTTGCATCTGAGAGTACAGTCTTCTTTTGAGAAGAAAAGTTAGTAAGCTTCGGATGTAGATTTAATCTATGATTAAATGTTCTTCCGAGGCCAAAAACTCTTCGAAAGAGAATATTTATGCAAAGGAATTTGCCTTTGGAAAATAGATAAAGATCTCTTCCGAGGGTAAATTTCTCTTCAGAAGAATTCATACTTAGAAATTTTTTAAAGAAAACCTTCTTGTAACAGGGCTTAGATTGTATATAGACAACATAAGAAAGACACATTTAAAGAGGTTTTTCATAAGAGAAAGACTAGTCAATGTTAATCATCCTAAAAGCTGTAATTAAATACTTGAATCTTTGTTCATCAAAGGCTTTGGTGAACAAATCAACATATTGTGCATTTGAATTGACTTTGACTAGTTTGATTAGATTTGCTCATGAATATCTAGAATGAAATGGTACCTGATGTCAATATGCTTTGTCTTGGAGTGCTTGACTGGATTTTCTGTGATAGATATGAAACTCTTGTTGTCTATGTGGATAGGGGTCTCAATCAAGCTGAAACCATAATCCAGCATCTGATTCTGAATCCAAAGCAGTTGACCACAGCAGCTTGCAGCAGCAATGTACTCAGCTTCAGCAGTAGATGTGGATACACATGATTGCTTCTTGTATTGCTAGGATATGATCCATCCACCAAGAAATTGACATCCTCCTGATGTAGATTTCTTGTTGATGTTGCAGCCACCATAATCATTGTCCTTGTAAACATAAAGGTTAAAATCCTTTTTCTTGGGATACCAGAGGCCTAGTTTAGGAGCTCCTTTGAGGTATCTAAGGATTCTCTTAGCAACAATTAGGTGAGACACCTTTGGAGCAGCCTGATATCTTGCACAGATGCCAGTTGCAAACATGATATCAGGTCTACTTGCAATGAGATACATCAAAGACCCAATAATTTCCTTTTATTGATGCTGATCAGTATCCTCCTCCTCGAAATCAGGATAAAGATTGTGATTTCTGGGTATAGGTGTCTTGGTTGGCTTACAATCTTTCATCTCAAATCTCTCTAAAATGTCCTTGACATACTTAGATTTATTGATGAAGAACCCTTCTTCCATCTGCTTCACTTGAATTCTAAGGAAAAAATCCTTCTTTTCCATGGAACTCATCTCAAACTTCTTTCTCATGATGCCTTCAAAGTCTTTACACATTTGGTCATTTGAGGATCCAAATATGATGTCATCGACATAGACTTGAATAAGCAACATGTCTTTCCTAGACTTCTTTATGAACAATGTCTTGTCTATGATGCCTCTAGTGTAGCCATTCTTCAGAAGAAACTAAGACAGTGTCTCATACCACAGGCTAGGTGCCTGATGCAACCCATAAAGAGCTTTATCCAATTTGCACACATAGTTGGGGTGCTGTGGGTCGGTAAATCCAGGTGGCTGGCACAATAGCCTTCTCTATCAATATCCCCATATAAAAATGCACATTTGACATCAAGTTGATAGACTGTGAAGTTCTTGGATGCTACAAAAGCAAGGAACATTTGCACAGCTCAAGTCTTGCAACAGGTGCAAAGACATCAGTGTAATCTATGCCTTCCTCCTGTGCGTATTCTTGAACAACAAGTCTTGCTTTGTTCTTGATGATCAAACCACTATCGTCTTTTTTGTTTCTGAACATCCACTTAGTGTCAATGGGGACTTGGCCAGGTGGCAATGGACACAAGTTCCATACCTTTTGCCTCTTGAACTGAAACAACTCCTCATGCATTGCTTCAACCCAATTGTTGTCCTTGAGTGCTTCTTCCACCTTCTTGGGTTCCATAATGAGTACATGCAAACATTCCCATTGTGGGTCTAACTTCTTATTCTCACACCTTTTAAGACATCCCTAATGATGTTCTCAGCTGGATGAGTGGTGTGTATCTTGAGCCTAGGAATCACATCTAGTTGCAAAGAGAGATCTAGGTTTGAGAAGTTGTGCTCAGGATTTTGAACACCATGACCGGCTGATGTCTCAATGGTATTTTGAATACTGATTGAATGAATGTGTGATAGCATCAATGGTATTTTGCTATGAAGTAGCATGAATAGTTTCCTATTACTCCAGATCACTGTCTTCATTAGCTTGGTATTGAATACTAGAGTTGTTAGCTATTGAGTTATCAGGCTTAGTTGGCTGACAACTTGTTGACACTCCCTTGTTTCCTGAGATACTCATGCTTTCAGGAATTCCAGTTGAAGGAGCTTGATCTTCAATTCTTCTTGGAGAACTAGGAATAGGTATAGGTAACTCAAACAGTTGATCTTCATAGGGGTCACTTTGAGTTCCTGTTCCAGCTGAAACATTCTCATAAGATGGTTTAGAATAGTTTGGAAACAATTCTAAATTAAAGATATGACCAGGACCATTCCCTTAACACAAGGAGTGTGCTCATTGACAACAATGTTGGATGATTCCTCAAATTGTTGATTTTTAAGATTATACACTCTATAAGAAATAGAGGTTGAGGAATATCCAACAAAGATAGCATCATCCGACTTTTCAACAAATTTTGCTAAATTGTCTTTTGTGTTAAATATGGTACACCTGCTACCAAAGGACCTAAGAAAGCCAATGAATGGTGGCCTCTTATTTCATAGCTCATAGGGGGTCTTTCCATGGGGCTTAAAAATGAGAACCCTGTTCTGCACATAACATGTAGTACTGACTGCCTCTGCCTAGAAAGTTGGAGGCAGCTTTGAATCAGCTAACATAGTTCTTGCAGCCTCAATAAGTTCCTGTTCCTCCTCTCAGCAACACCATTTTGTTGAGGAGTTCTAGGAGCACTGCCTTTTTGAGTTATAGAATAAGTCAAGAACTTGATTCTTAAACTCAATCCTTTGATCACATCTAATGATTTTTACCTTTTAATCCTTCTGATTTTCAATTTTAAGAATAAAAGATTTTAAAGTTTCAGCAGTTTCATCATTAGTTCTTAAAAAGAAAACCCATGTAAATCTTGTAAAATCATCTACAATCACAAGGCAATATGATTTCCTTCTAATGCTCATTATACTTGTAGGACCAAAAAGATCGATGTGAAATAAGTGTAATGGGGTGGTGATGGAGTTAACCTTTTTCGAGTTGTGAGTGTCCTTGTGTTGCTTTCCTTTCAGACAAGCAATACATTTATCTTTACAGAAAAACTCCTTTTTAGGAACACCATGTACCAAATTATTTTTAACCAATTTATTCATGGTTTTAAAATTAACATGGCACATTCTTTTATGCGAAAGAGTTGACTCGTCACCATTAGCTTTGGAAAGAAAGCATGATACTTCACCTAGTGGAGAATCATTATTCATATCCAGCTTGTTCATATCCTCTTTCCTAGGAGATCTAAGAAGCACCAATTCCTGAGGAATTGTCATCCCGGGTTTGAGGATAATGTACTCATGCTCTGTGAAAAGCATTTGGTGCTTTTGATCACAGAATTGAGAAACACTTGGATACACTACCTCTACTAGAAATGTATCCTCTGGCTTCACCTCCAAACTGAATAGGACCTCCATCAAAATGTTCAAATTATTGCAGGAGAGATTCGTTCCCTGTCATGTGCCTGGAGCATCCACTGTCCACAATCCATATATTTCCATTCTTGTCATGTGGATGTCCCTGCACATAAGGTGAAAAGATTAGTTAGTATTGGAAACCCAAGCCTTGTTGGTCTTGGGCTCTTCCAATGTAGATGATATAATGGAACCAAAATGTGTGCATGGGGGTTCAATTATGGTTTGTGAAGATGAGGCTTGGGCTGCATCATCTTTTTTGATCTTCCATTCCATCCTCTGGTTGATCAGTGTAGATGAGCCTGATGAAGCTTGAGCAAGATGACTTACTTTCGAGGCTTCTTTCTTCTCGGAAGAAGTTTTCACCACCTTTTCTTCTGAAGCAGTCATCTTCTCGGAAGGTTTCAAAGGATTCTTTTTGTTTCTTTGTTTGTTCTTTAGCTTTTCTTCTAAAGCTCTTTTCCTTTTGGAAGAATGAGTTTCTTCCAAAAGTAACTTGGCTTCGAAAACAAGCTTTCCTTTCTTTAACATTTGGACCATATGGTAAGGTCCAAATGTTAAACCATCCTTGACTCCTTCTTTCTTAACATTGGTTGCATAATGTGTGCTTGCTGGATTGTAGTAACAATCTTTAGCTATGTGGTTATGCAAACCATAGATTATGCACTCAATGTTATTCTTGATGGGGCATGAGGGCTGTGTTTCTTGCACTTCTTTTTTTCTTCAACAGCCTTCCCCTTCAATTTCTGATCCTTTAGTTGGATAGGAGTGCTGGTACTACACTCTTTTCCTGAATCAGAACTTCCAACCACTTAGAATCCAGTTGAGATGAATACACCCTTATGCCTTGAGTGTATCTTCAACTTAGTCTCAGCCACCTTCTTGGTAGTTTTTCTTGCTGCCCTGATTTTGTTATTTCTGGCTTTGGTGGTTAGGGGTTGATCAACAACTGTGGGGATGAGGTTTTCTACCTTATCCTTCCTTGTGGTGGTCACCATTGTTGCATCATTCTTCTGCTCATTGGGTTGTGGGTCAGCAGTTGGAAGAGCCTCAATGAGTACCATGAGTCTCTCTTCTCCACCCCTAATCAATAAGAGATGAGTGCTCCTGAGTCACCCATATCCAGCCCTATCATCCACCCATAACTGAGGTAGAACTTTCTGAACCTGTTCAGGAGGCCCATATGGAAGAGCCTCTCAATTTTACAAGTGATTACATTCTTAAGACCTCAACCATGGCCACCCATCCCATTGACACTTCCTTTAAAGCTATTAGTGTGAAGGGGAAATCCAACAACCAAGAAACACAATGGTTCTACTCTCTCATCCCCCCATGATTCTTCTAATGAAGATTAGGGGAGTCTTCAACTAAAGGTGCATAATGTGTCCAAACTTTGCACCTATTTAGTTTCCAAGGTTAGTCATCTAGAATCTCGGGTGACTACCTTACAAAGAAGGGTCAATGACCAGCAACTTGAGATCATCGATCTCAAGGGAATGTTAGCTGAGAGACCCATCCAGAGGACTCAACCAGGCCTACAAGAACCTATGGATGTGGTGGACCTAACTCCTAGCTCCCCTGTGCAATAGGGTGATGCTACCAAAAAGGGGAGAAAGTCTTACTTACAATCTTAGAACCTGGGAGTTCCTCTGAGAGTATGGACATGGAGGACTCATCACCCTCACTTGCAATTTTCCATAGTCAACAACCTTCTTAGGTCCACATTGGTATGGACTCATTCATTCAAAGCTTGTTTGAGAAGGGTATACCAAGGGCTATGCATACTCCATCTCACCCTTCTGAGAATCCAATAGTGGAATGGAGGTATTATGCTAAAAGGAGAGCCCTGGTAATCTCTATGTCTCAAGGACAACAAGAAATCTTCAACTTCTATAACCTATGATACTATGAGAGCACCTATCTAGTTGACCTCCCACTTGCTAACCCAAGTCAAAACAGGCAAGCTGCAAGGTTAACTAATAGGATTCAACAAAGTGTGCTTGAAGAGTTCAAGCTGTGAACTAGATTATATAGACAGAGGCTAGTAGGCAAGACTGTTGGTAAACTAGATGCTGAGGTGGACCCTAAGATTAGCTTCGAAGGGGAAACCATGGCTGAAGGCCCAGTAATTGAGCGTGTCAACCTTGAAACATGAACTGGTTTAGCACCCATTACCATCAGTGAGGCACCAACAGGTGAAGGTGTCTCACACCCTTTCTCTGTCCAGAGCTCAAGTGCAACACCAAGCAATGAAGGCCAAAGCTCTCTCCACCCTGAGTCACATAGGCCTGTGAGTGACAAAAGGAAGAGGAAGATGACCTCTGAGAAGATTAAGTAGGAGAAGAGAGAGAGGAAGAGGAAGGCAAAGGGAGAGAGTTCAAGTTGGACCCCTGGCTTCATGGAAGCTATAATCAAAGCTGCCCCCCAGGCCAAGCACTCAAGATGATGAGTCAAGGATAGCTAGATTGAAGTATCTAGGGTCCAGGAACTACAACAATAATGAACTCATCTCTCTCCCCTTAGGGGAATTAAATAAACTGCTGACATAGAAGTGTCAAAGGAGAGGAAGGAAGCTGAATGCAGACTTGCTTCTCAAGATCAAGGAAGAAAGAAGGAGAAAAAGACTCTACGCAGCTCCTACCCTCTCTCCAGTTCAGGAAAGTCCTGAAGCAAAGACTATGGCTACTGAGTAACAAACTCAGGTAGGTAGGGAACAAGACAAGCAAAACATGATAACCTACCTAAGTGCCATAGGTCTCTATCAAGCAGCATACCTTCTTCCCGTACCATATGACTACATTGAGTTCAAATACCTCAAGCAGCTTGAGTAACAATTGCAAAAAGAGCAAAAGGTTGCAAAAAAGAAGATGAGGAAAGAGGCTGCAAGGTCAAGAGCCACCATTAGAGCAAATTTTAAGAAATCTACTGATATGGATTCTCCGAAAGGAGACTTGGTCCAATGTCTCTATCCATCATAGATGAACACATTAGAGTGATCAAGTAGAAGATCAAGAGGGGTGAGCTGGTTGACTTGCATTCACCACGAAGTCAGGCTGCACCTAAAGCTAAGGTCAAGGTTAAACCCTAGGAGACAACACAACCTAGACCTAGTGCAGCATCATAGCCAGTTTCATCTTTTAATCGACAGTAGGGTCCTGATCCTTCTCCTTCTAAACCTATGAAGGACAAGGACCAAACTAAGGAAGACAAACAAGAACAATCTGATACTGCATGCCAGTATCCTCATTTAAAGTACAGAACAAGGAAGAGAATGGCCATAAGAAGGGAGAAGAAGAAGAAGAAGAAGTCCAAGGCATCCACCTCTACACCTCAGGATGGATCAAAACATCTTGAGGGTGATAAAAAAAGAGGCTGCTCATCCAACTCCTATTCAAGTAGAGCCTTTTGCTATTGAGACCAATCGTGTCTTGGATGTTTGCCACCAATCCAGACAGATGGTATGTCACTAGAGATCCAGGGGGTCAAGACATGTACATCTAGCAAAACATACTTGACCTCCTTCTACATGATCTCTATGACATGAGGAGATACTTTGAGAGTTTGAGGAATCTTGACCAACTGATGATAAAGGGAATGGTCTTGATTTTGATGAGCACTGTCAAAAGATAAAGATCAAGACTCAAAGATCTCTTTAGTTTTGGTAGCATCAGCTAAGGGGAAGTTTATAATGACATACTTTGAGGAGATACTTGACCTCCCTCTACATGATCTGTATGACATGAGGAGATATTTTGAGAGTTTGAGGAAACTTGACCAATTGATGATAAAGGGAATGGTCTTGATTTTGTTGACCACTGTCAAAAGATGAAGATCAATACTCAAAGGTCTCTTCAGTTTTGGTAGTATCAGCCTAGGGGGAGTTTGTAAGAAATACACTTAAAGGCTGATGCAACCAAAGATCAACCAAAGAGCTCTCAACATGCACATGTGAAATACAAGGAAGTTACTTTAGAAGATTTGATATAACTAAGTTAATTATGCTAAGTATCAAATCTTCCAAAGCCAAAAGACAAATTATTCCAAAGCCAAAGATGAAGTTTTCAAATCTTCAAAGACAAAGTCTTTCAAAACTAAAGACTGATTTCTTCCAAGGCACAGAAGACATGCTTTTTCTGAATCACATTTTGACAAATTCTAAACAACTTTCTGCTGCTACTTCTGATGACTCACAAACTTACATGAGTTAGTGAAAAGTCCATGCTTTTGTCAACTGTAGATTAAGGTCTTTTGTCTGTGACTTTCCAACTATGTACTTTTATCTATTTGGTAATATATTAGGATATGAGCAATGGCATGTCATAGTCACTAGTAAAAATGCAATCTACCTTTTGACTCTACATTGATCTTGTTTTCTAGATTAGTGTTTCTAGTTGGCGTTCAAAGTATGGCTGGCTGTAGGATGTAGTATAAAGTATCTCAAGTACTTGTGTTTATATTTAAGCTTTGTAACACTTATAAGAACTTGAGAGCAATAAACATCATTCTTGAAAACCATATTTGAGGGTTCTTGTTTATTGTTCTTGTTACTTGTGTTCATTGTTTCATCCTAACCGGTTCTCTATTTGATTTGCTAAGTGTTCGAAATCTCTCCACCTTATGAAGTTGTTGCAATGACCAACCTTCAGCGGTCCTGCACCCCTCTCAAGTGAAATAAGTCTAGTCACTAGGTGATTTCTAATGGATCAAATATGCTGATTGAGTCTATCATATCATTGTAGCGAAATTAAAATGATTAACAATCAAATATGATAAGAATAGATTAAATGTACTGATAAAATTCTCTATGCATTGATATGTTTTTTCCAACTATGAAGAAGGATTCAATAAGTATTCAAAGTTACACATGAAATCCTAACATTCTATTTATAACATGCAAGTATGCAGTACTATTGACAAACTACCCTAACAACTATTACATCAGCATTAGTTATAATAGTACAAAACAGGATCTGCATTTCTTTTAGTCTTCATAAGCTTTCCTTTTATTCATCCGCATTAGTTAATGTGGATGACAAAATCCTTGTTCCCATATCTTCATTTGTATAGAAGCATTTGTTTTAGTTGATCTGTATTAGTTAATACTGATGAGCAAATGCCTTGTTCGTATTTGGTTGTTCATCCACATTTGACTAATGCGGATGAGCAACACTATTTTTTTTTCCTATCTGCGTTTGTTCTTCAACATCTGCATTTCTTGACTTGTGCTTTTCTTCACCCGAATTGACTCTAATACTTGTACCCGCATTAGTTATCCGTGTAGATTCTTGTAATTATGAAAAATTTACCAAACAGAGCAACTCACCAACCACTTCTTCAATTGCATGAATTATCTTTTCAGATTCTGACAATACTCTACCTACAGATTATGCAGGCTATGTACTTGAATGGTTTGTTGGTGGTGGTGGTTGTAAGGATTCTACTGGTTCTGGGTCTAGAGTGATTGGAGGTTCTACCAATGTAGGATCCAAAATAGCCTTAATCATGTTAGAAAAGGTTTTAGCTTCTCTTATCATAGTTCTGTCAAGAACATTAATCTTCATCTTCCTCATCCTCTTAATGGCTTCTATTGAGATCTTATTTAATGAGATAAGTTCAAACACAGTAATGGTAGATAACCTATCCCTATGTAAGAGTAGATCACCATGAGAATTCATCTCTAGTTTCACTATGTTCCCAAGCTCGAAAGGCACTCTCTTCTTCTTCTTGTGAACTAATCTCTTTCTATTGATCTTTTCAAAAGCTATCTTTAATATTTTGATGCATTTTAAAAAGAATAGTTTATCATCATCTCCTATTTTGTTATCAAGTCTTCTAAAATGTTTGGTGGACATATAATGTATGTAAGACTCATCTTACAATGTGACTTCGTGAACACTTAACTGGGAGATATCAGGACCTTCTTTCTTTTTCCATCTCCTCTCAATCACTAACTCATATGTCTCCTCATCATATCTCACATTTGACATAGGTACAATGCGATGAGTTCTTGAGACATGTTTCCTTTTTAGCTCTTCAGTTGGATTTATATTCCGTTGGAAATGGCTAACTGTTCTATAGTCTTTTTCCAATGGATGAATGTTTTGTCACTTTTACTACATATTTCTTTCATGGCTTTGATATTCTCGGTTCTAAACAACATCTTTAAGATCTTCTCAAAGTCGTATCCTCTAGCCATTCCAGAATTAATAATTAGGTCAAGATCAGCTAACTCCTTGAGATCATGAATCTTCAAGGTGTTTACTGTATCATGAAATACATTGAAAACTAAACTAATTCAAAAATGCTCTTGATTTTAAACATGAAATTTTTTTAACATCAACTTTACCTTTTGGAGCTAATATCACCTTTTATCATATCGAATTTGTTGAGTAGATGCTTTTGGTCTAGGCTCTATGATAATCACTTCTTCTAATGCTTTCATCTTGCTCTCCGTCATTTTAATGTACTTAAGTGTTAGAGCTCTTAAAAGATTAACATTTGTCTTTTGCATTTTGTCATATTATAGGGACTTATTTTGTCAATATATGTTCCTTGTTTTTCTTTGATAGTATAAACAGGATAGTTTATGTATTGTGTGGGGTACCAAACCAAAAACCAAAAACTAAGACAATAAAACAGTTAGAACAAATTGAACAACTGTAACTCACTCTTACACTTTGTATCCTAAACATTTGCTATCAATGAAATCTATGAATTTTTGAAGTAATTACTTGTGTTTGATTACTTAGTGTTTGAATTGATCATTGCATTATGATATCATCACAGATTTATCCATTTTGAACCTATCATTAAGAATGGCTGATATCAAGGAATTAGTCTTCATTAGACCTGATTTCCTCTTTGTATATCCATTCTTTGCCAAGTATTCCTTTATTTTCCTATCTGACATAGCATAAAGATCTAGAAATGGATAATCAGATATTGCAGATGGTCTAGCAGATGGTTCAATGATGGTAAATGGACCAACTTCTACGCTCTTCTTTTCTTGAGAGATGTTCTTCTCATATTCAGTTTCCATTGTTAGATCAAGAAGCCTTTGAACCTTGATAACTTCATTAGTCATTGTATCATAGGTCATTCCAAATACTTGGTCTGCATTATAATCATTGTTGATAATCAAGTCAACAATCTGAGCTTTCATAACCATATGTTCAATTGATGATTTTTATGTTAGTAGGCTAATAGCAAATTCAGGCTCATCATAAAAGTTTTTTGATAGTTCAAATTCACCATCAATCTCTTGTTCCTCTAAATAAATGATTGCTTGTTGAGTTGCCCTTTGCTTAGTTGCTTTTCATGTTCTTCAAGAAATTATGCAACTACAATAAGGCTTCTAGGATCTTCTTTTTCTTTCTTTGTTGCTCGTTCAAGTTCTTTTACCACTAGCATCTTTCTTTTGGCTTTTTCTAACAAACACTTTCTCTTTTTAGTGTATGTTAGCTTTTCAGCAGCCCTGGATGTTGATGCTTTAGATGTACCAGCTTCATTTTCAACAGTCTTTTCTGTTTCTTTCTTCTTTATTTCTTCAGCCAGTTTCATCATTAATTCCTTTTGTTCTTTAGTAAGCATATTTGAAGGAACTATTTGCAAAGCAAGCTCTCTTTCAAAGATTACAGGACTGGGAATCACCACACATGGATCTTACAGGTTAGATTCCCTGATGATATCCATCATCTCTTCATCTATGGTAAAATCACTAGATGAATATGAATCTAGATCTTTAATCAGTGTACTCATAGCTATTTTTTCATCATACTCTCTTCTATAGGGTCTGAAAATGAAATCATAGCTAGATTTAGCTCTTCAGCAGTCTTTAAACTTGCTTGGGCCTACTTGAGCTTCAAATTTGTTGTACTTTTTGTTGACCTTTTAAATTTTATAATCATCATCATCATCACTATCACTAGAGAAGATGTCATCATACTCATCTTTCTCTCCTTCTTTACTTTTGTCATCCTTGTCTTCCTCCTCTTTCTTCCTCCTTTCTTCTCTCATCTCATCCATTCCTTTTGTCAATTCTTTGATTTTTTTTCAAGTTCATCTATCTTCTCATTCTAAATGTCTCTCAATCTTTCTTGGTCTTCTACCACTATGGTTTGGATACTATCAGTTTCTATGTTTCCACTCATCTCTTCTCTTATTCATGATCAATCTTTGTCTCCAACTCCTTTATCTTTCTATCTTTTTGTTCAATTTGATCAGATTACTCTTTTAGTTCTTTGTCATTTCTCTCCATAATCTTCACCATAGCTTTCTGGCTCGCAACTGATCAAACGGGCGGAGGCTCTCTATTAGCTTGCAATGCCGACTCTAGATTACTCTTTTAGTTCTTTGTGGTTTCTCTCCATAATCTTCTCCATCATTTTAACTTTAAGTTGTAACTCAAAGATGATCTCATCTTTTTTCTACTTCACTATTGATTCAACTTGGGCAGGAGCAATTCACTCTTTCGATTCTTTAGATGGTACATACTCAAAAGTTTCTTTCTTGATCGATATGTTTAGTTGTTGATGTATTCCCTCCTCATCAGATGATGATTTGGTATCTTCAGATGAACTAGTAGATTCACTAGTTCTAGATGATTGAGCAACAACAGCCGGAGATATATGGAAAGGAGATAAATAAAATGAGTGAACTGGAGATGCTACAAGTACTAGGGAAGCAATTTGAAGATCACCACCTTCTACTACCTATGGTGACATTGCTTGTTAAACCTCTTGATGCAATGGAGCTTCTTCTCCTTCAATAAGCATAATGAGATCAATATTTGTTGAATCTCTGCCACTTGAGCTCTAGCTTCAACATCACCTTCGTTAGCATCACCCGCACCTATCTATTTAAGCATCCATGGGAGCAACAGAAAGAAAGTTGCACTATAATAACTCCTAGGATCTCTTTTTTAGATGTAGTTGTAAGATATGATTCAAAATGAGAGAGCTTCATCACTGGAACAATTCTAATTAGATTAGGAAAAATAACGTTGATCAAGCATTGGATGAATATTAGATACATAAGAAACATCAGCCTTCTTCCTTCTCCAATATTAGACATCGGGCAATTGAAAACATAAGTAGACATATTGAACTGTTTGTTCGTACATAAGGCACAAATAGCTAAAACTGTAGTCATGGGGGTGTCATTCAAACCAGTCTTCCTCTTTGATATGCAATATTGAAATACATGAATAAGGAATCTCCACCGAAGATCAAGATAACTGTAAGGCCCTGTTCCCGGGACGCTTACAGTTGGTCAATCATCACATAAAACTTTTAAAGCACATCATTCGCAGCGGAAATTTAAACTTTTCATTAACAATTGAAATCATGTCAAAACATCATATCTTTAGATTACATCATCAAAAATCATATTAATACAATATCATCTCAAAATATGGGTGCCAGACTCAAAACATTCCTAGTAGCTTATGCATCCATGCCTGCACCTCCTCAGCATCAAACAATTACATGCCAACTATTATGCATACAAAAGTCAGCGACGCTGAGTGAGTTCTAGTTTAATAATAAAATACTTTGCATTACGTTAAAACATATCCTATACTTTTGTTCGTAATCACACACCATACGTAAAACTAGATAATAATTGTTATCTTTCATCATCGTTCATCATTCGTACTTTCTTTCTTTAATATCTTCCACCCACATCTAGATCCTGCCATACGCTATACCCCCACATCAAGCAAAAGCCGATACTGTGCCGAGGTTTATAAGTAAACCCCCACGTTAAGCATGAGCCGACATAGTACCGGGGTAAGCGACAAGGATCTTCTCACAACTCATACGCTATACCCCCACGTCAAGCAAAAGCCGATACTGTGCCGGGGTTTATAAGTAAACCCCCATGTCAAGCATAAGCGGACACAGTACCGGGGTAAGCGACAAGGACTCCATCATTCATTACATCCATTTTCTTCATTCGTTATCTTTCACTTTCATTACGTAATACTTTACTTACATACATAGGTATAACATACCACGTATAGTCACATCATACACATAACATGGAACAACATCATCATCACAACAGCACCTCAGAGAAGCTTTGGATAATTACCCTGTAGTACTCACCAAACCCAAGAAACTACGAATCTCGGATGGCGTCTTTAGAGACTTCCATTGCATTTCCACCTCGACCTTTGTCAGGTCTACCATAATCCCTTCAGGATTAACCACATGACCCAAAAGCTGAACCTTGCATAACTAGAACGCTCACTTGGAGAACTTGGCGTACAGCTTCTCCCTTCGAAGCGTATCCAACACATCCCGGACGTTACCGACATGTTCCTTTTCGCTCTACGAATAAATCAGAACATCATCAATGAACACAGTCATAGACTTATCTAACTTGGGTCGGCACACCTGATTCATTAGATCCATAAAGCAGCTGGCGTGTTGGTTAAACCAAAGGAAATCAAGAGGAACTCGTAGTGTCCATAACGTGTATGAAGTGCTGTTTTAGGGATATCCTGCTCCTCCACCTCAATTGATGGTAACCAGATTGGAGATATATCCTCAAGAACCAACTGGCACCTTGGAGCTGATCAAACAACTCATCAGTCCTCGGTAACGGATACCGATTCTTCACAGTCAGCTTGTCCAACTCACGGTAGTCGATGCACATCCTCCTGCTACCGTCCTTCTTCTTCACAAAAAGACTGGAGCACCCCAGGGAGAGATACTCGATCGACTGAACTCCTTATCTAACAACTCTAGCAGCCGAGTCATTAATTCCTTCATCTCGGAGGGAGCTAAATGATACGGCGCCTTAGTAACAGGTTGGGCACCAGATATCAATTCAATCTGGAACTCGATCTCGCGGTCCGGTGGCACACCTGATATATCCTCTGGGAATACGTCTGGGAAGTCACACACGACAGATACATTGGGCCATCATGGTACTGACGCATCCATATCTTTCACGTAGGCTTGATAGGCACCACTTCCACTTCTCTGCCACAACCATCCAAGTTACTTTCGAGATCGTACTAACTCTATCATTTTAAATCGTCACCGAACTCCCATCAGGAACGGTCAATCAAATCATCTTCTTGCGACACCCAATGTTTACCTCATTGGCTCCTAGCCAATCCATCCCTAGAACTACATCAATTTGTCTAAGGGCACCACGAATAATTTAGGAGATAACCTATGGCCTTCCAATTTTTTCACAGAATCCTCCAGGGCATCATGTATCCTAGTGGACTTACCGTTAGCAGTTTCTATATCAAAGGGCTCATCAATCTTTCTACTCCTACGGGTAACTTATTACAGAAGGCAGCAGAAATAAAACTTCTACTAGCAACAGAATCAAAAAGTAAAGAGGCATAAGTTCGGGTTACTAGAAGTGTACCTGACACAACGTCGGGATCCACCCTAGCCTCCTTCCGGGTCATCGTGCATGCTCTGACCTTCATCCTCTGCTCTCCTTCGCAACCCTTTTCTTTGCCCCGGAGCTCTCAGCCCTCAACTTCTTGCATTTTCTGCTCATGTGCCCAGTCTCGCCACAGTTGTAACATTTCACCACACGATAATCCCTTGCCATGTGGCCCTCCCTTCCACACTAAAAGTAGATGTTCGATCCCCACTTACACTCCCCCGCATGCTCCTTCCCGCACTTGTTACACCTCTTTATCCCCGTACCTGTCGTCACTGCTCTTCGGTCATCCCCCTTGCCTTTTTATTCTTTGGAGTGAAACAACCACAACCAACTCGTTCCCCATTACCGTTTCTGTCACCATCACCTTTCTTACTTACCCCCTCTGTAGTCGCTTCCTCCCTCTCGTCATACAGTCTCCCTGCCAGATAGACCATCGACCTAAACGTGCCTGGCCAGGTGGAAATTAGATGTATACGGATATCCGTCGGGAACCCCTGAATGTATCTCTTTATTCTCCGTGACATGGGTGTCACCTGCTCCGGCACCAGCCTCGCCATCTCATTAAACTTAGTTGTGTACTGCTAGTGCGTCATAGTTCCTGCCTCCAACTGCAGGAACTCTCTCTCGATCTTGTCGAGTTCCCTTTGAGGACAAAACTCCCCGATCACTTCTTCTTCAGTTCACCCCATCTCATCTTCCCGATCGCCCTGCTACCCTCGACCTGGACAATGTTGTCCCACCAGCACAAGGCCGAATCCACAAACGAGTGGGTAGCAAACTTCACCTTTTGATCCTCCTTGCACTCGCTGATATTCAACACAACCTCCATCTCTCTCACCTATCGGTGAGTAGCAGCAGCACTCCCATTCCCATCAAATGTCGAGGGCTTGCATCTCTGGAATGCCCAATAGTTGCACCCCTTTATAGTTTCCTGCACTGTTTCCTCCTCCTCATCGTCACTGGAAACAACCATCTCAGTCTCTGGTTGCTCCCTTTCTCTTGAACCTCCTTCTCCGTACTCTCGCCTATTGGCATTCTCCTTCTCCTGTTTATTCTTCTCCTTATTTTCCCTCATAGCTTTAATAACCTCGGTCACCACCGACAGCAGAATTGTCTGCATGACCTGATGAACTTCCTCCACTATTGCCTCCTTCCTTGAGGGCCTCATATTAGCACTCTCATCCTCACTATCATGGTGATGAGGCTCGGGCTCTTCAAGAGCCATTTCGGCAGTCTTAGCCCTGTTCCTTGTGACATGCGGTCCAATACCACATCCACCATGACCTCCACCTCAACAAGCCTCCGAAGATCTACCACCAGCCTTCTCTAAGCACTACAAGATTCAAACACCAACACGGTCATTCAAGGTAATAGCTCAGATTATGTAAAGTATAGTAAGTCCCTAATTACAGTAGGCAGTTATGATTAGCCACTAACTTTACTCTTCATTCCCCGAGCATTTCCTATCCTGACTACATTAGTATCTAAATCTACACAAAAGCACATAAACCACATAACACGCGCACATAATTCCCCTTTTCATTAACTTACATAAAACGTTTACGTAAAACATTTACCTGCAGACATGTAGCTACTAGGACTGGTATCCCTTTCCTTTTTTGTCCCATTCTCAGTTTAAGTTTAGGTTCTTTGAAAATATTTTACCCAATTCTCTTAAACTTTGGCTCTGATACCAACTTGTAAGGCCCCGTTCCTGGGACGCTTACAGTTGCTCAATCATCGCATAAAACTTTTAAAGCACATCATTCGCAGTGGAAATTTAAACATTTCATTAACAATAGAATGCATGTCAATACATCATATCTTTTGATTACATCATCAAAAATCATATTAATACAATATCATTTCAAAATATGGGTGCCAGACTCAAAACATTTCCAGTAGCTTATGTATCCATGCCTGCACCTCCTCAGCATCAAACGGTTACCTGCCAACTATTATGCATACAAAAGTCAGCGACGCTGAGTGAGTTCTAGTTTGATAATAAAATACTTTGCGTTACATTAAAACATATCCTTTACTTTCATTCCTAATCACACATCATACGTACAACTAGATAATAATTGTTATCTTTCATCATCGTTCATCATTCGTACTTTCTTTCATTAATATCTTCCACCCTCATCTAGATCCTGCCATACGCTATACCCCCACGTCAAGCAAAAGCCGATACTGTGTCGGGGTTTATAAGTAAACCCCCACGTCAAGCATAAGCTGATACAGTGTCAGGGTTTATAAGTAAGCCCCCATGTCAAGCATAAGTCGACACAGTACCGGGGTAAGCGACAAGAACCCCATCATTCATTAATTCCATTTTCTTCATTCGTTATCTTTCACCTTTATTACGTAATACATTACTTACGTACATAGGTGTATAGTCACATCATATACATAACATGGAACAACAGCATCATCACAACAACATACAATGCATCATATCATAAACAAGCATAAGCCACCATAAAACATCATTTCTTAACACCTAAGCTCTACTTCCCAAAATTTCAGAAAGTCCTAAGTGATCATAGCGCATGACAAGGCATACAGCAGATAACTTAAAATATTCTAAGTATCCACAGCGGACAGCTAAAGTCCACAGCGGACAGCCATAGTCCGCAGCGGATGAACAAGTTCATAGCGGACAGTCATAGTCCATAGCGGATGAACAATTTCACAGCGGATGAACAAGTTCACAGCGGGCAGTTCAATATCCACAGCGGACGCCATAAAATCTCCTCAAGGGTCCACAGCGGACATGCAAAGTCCACATCGGACATGCAAGGTCCACAGCGAACAGCCAAAATGGCCAAGTGTCAACAACGGACACTCTAATGTCCACAGCAGACAACAAGTTTAGCTCCTGCAATGCAACTCATGCAATTCTAGCCCCATACATCACTTCTAAATGGACCCTTAGCATGGATCTACTAGTTAACACCCTTAAAACATGACTAACAATCATACAACAACATAGAAATCAGTTAAAACATACATCCTCATAAACAGTCGCACATTTCATAGAACATCGCAGTTTGGTTTAAAAACCTTCTTTAGTATGCATAATAGCCCCGAGCAAGTAGAAAACCAGTAAAAGAGGGGATCTAGAACTCACCTTGAATAGCTTTCAAGTAGAACACCTGAAACCCGAGAACCCACTTGAAGTTCCAGCACCTAAACCCACGAAAACGAGCACTAAACACCAGAATCTCGGTCCAGAAGCTCGAACCCAGCAGAAACCGAGAAGAACACCTTGAAATCTTACCTTTTGAAGATTTTCTTCCACTTTCTCTCTCTAGAACCGAAGGTTGCAGGAGAGAAAAGAGGTTATGGGTGTTGGACCAAAAGAACCAATGAGCCTGATCAGAAAAACCTTTAAGTCCCACAGACATTACAACAACTGAAGTAGTCTGCAACAGCTGAAGACATCAACTGATAACAAGGTCTGAAGACAAAGTCTGAAGTGAAAGAGCTGAAGACAAAGTCTGAAGTGAAAAAGCTGAAGACAAAGTCTGAAGCTAAAGAACTGAAGACAAAGTCTGAAGACAAAAGCTGAAGACAAAGACTGAAGACCAAGTTTCAGATGTTGTCACAACAGCTGAAGAAGACCTCTTCAGTAGTTGTGATGGTTTCCTTTCAGTAGTTTTATGTTTCTTGTAATCAGTACTTGTAGTTTCAGTAGTTTTAGTTTCATCTTGTACTTAGCATACTCTGAGATGTTCTCAGTTGTGAACATTCTCAGTAGTTTGCTTACTTTCAGTTGTTTGTAATAATTCTGTTAAATGTCACTATCAAGTGACATCAGCAGACGTCACATTCCTTTATATAAGGAATGTTGACCTAATTGTAAGGTGTGAAGCCCTGCGAAGCTTAGCGAAAGCTTAGCGGCCGCCATACCGAAGCATTTGTGCATGAATGATATTATCCCTTTTGCAGAAAACCCTCTTTCTCTATAACCGTGTACTGTTCCATTGAATATCTATTGTGTTCTTGCTATATTTGTCTAATTCTTGTTCTAATTCCGCTGCGATTCAACTCTAATTGATCAAACTTAGATCACTGATCCTGTCAAATGGTATCAGAGCGGGTTAATCATTGATCGGTTTAACAATTGATCATTGAAACTGCTATTTCGATATCTAAAGTTTGATCGAATTAGCATATTTTCAAGAATTGGTTATAGAGATTGATCTTCTGCTGCTTCTGGTTAGTCAATTTGAGTTTCTTCTTGGTTCATATTGAGTTTGTTGTGTTTTTGTGCTAAATCTGTTGAAACTTGATTGAATTGGTTTGAATCTGAGAATGACTACTCCATCTAATGACCCTCACAATACTGGCTCCTCAACCAAGCCTCCGATGCTGGTTAGGAGTGAGTATAACATATGGCAACGAAGAATGCTCCATCACCTGTCTGTTAACAGTTCAGGTTGTTGGACATCTGTGGTTCACGGTCCACACAAGCCTATGGTGAACAATCCGGAGACCAACCAAATGGTTCCGAAGAAGAAGGAGCAATACTCAGATGAAGATCGTAAACTGTTTGAGATTGATGCTAAAGCCCATGGAATTCTGGCCATGGCACTGCCTAATGAAATCTATTCTGGGCTTATGCATCATGAAACTGCTCATGACCTCTGGAATGCTTTGAAGGAACAATTCGGAGGAACTGATGAGGTGAGACAACTGAGACATTCTCAACAGTTTGAGCGTTTCTCCTGCTTGATCTCTGAGCTGAAAATGGTCAAGCATGAGTATACTAACAGCCAGATGAACAACAGATTCCTCAGATCACTGCCTGAGAGATGGGACACATACACCATTTCCTACGCTCCAGTGCAAATCTGGATAGCCTATCTCTCACCCAACTCCATGGGAAACTGCTTACATTTGAAAGAGAGATAGAGCAGAAAAGGAAACTGGCATCATCAGGAAAGCTCACTGATGACTTTGTACCAGGGAACACTGCCTTGGTCGGTCATGAGTCAGAATATGCTGGATCAGAAAGCCATTATGATGAGCATATAGATTTCTCTTCAAACAGTTCTGATCATGCATTTGTTGGTGTTGACAGTCATTCTGGTGTAATAGTGATAATTTATGCTTTATCATGGATGATTTGATGGGTATTGCTGATGATGATTTAGAAGAGATGGATATTTTGAGCCAAATGGCCTTGATCAATATCAGATCTCAAAAGTTCTACAAGAGAACTGGTAGGAAATTTCCAGGACTCTCTGGCAAAACCAAAGTTGGTTTTGACAAGAGTAAGTTGAGGTGTCACAAATGCCACAGGCTTGGGCACTTTGCAAGAGAGTGTAGATCAACTGGATCTAACTCCTCTGCACCCTTTGTGACCTTTCCAAGCAATAGTTCACAAAACAAAGGGCAACATCCTGCTAGTTCTGGTCATCACTCACAACCTCAATCTCCTGCATATTTTGTCCCTCAGGGTCCAATGCCATATCCATATCCCTGCTATTACATGCCACAGCCAAATCCAGTTCAAGTTCCTATAGCACAACAACCTCAAGCCCTACCTGAGCCTCAACCATCTCCATCACAATCTCAACCTCATCACAGCTTCTTCACACCAGGAGTTGTTGACTGGAGCAGCTTACCAGATGATCTTTCTGGTTTCAATGAGCAATTATTTGCTGGTGCTGGTCAACATGGTGGTGAACATCCTTTTGGGAATCTTGCTCTCATGGCCCTGGAGTCTACTGAGGGTTCCTGCTCCAATGCATCATCTTCACAGGTAACCCAGGTATCTTCTGAGGCTAAAGCCAAGTTATGTTCTGAATCATGCATAGCTGCCTTTGTCTCTATTAGAGAGGCAAATGTAGCTTTAATCAATCAAAATCTTGAGCTTGAGAAAACTATTTCCAAAAGAAAAGCTGAGTATGAGTCTGCTCTTAATGACAAAGATGATGAGATTTACAAGCTTAAATGCCAACTTAATGATGAAAAGGCTAAGGTAGAGGTCATACTTGAGAACCACAGAAGTCTCAAAGAGACACTTGCAGCTACCCAAGTTGAGTGTGACCGCTGGGTAACATCCTGCAAGGGATTTGAAATGCTTCTCAGCAAGCAAACAGCTTCAAATGTGAAGTTTGGAATAGGTTACAATCATACTGCACCACCTACTGATTTTACTTCAAAATCAATAGTAAAATCTGAAGGTGAAAGTAATTTCCAAACCACATCATCATGTGATTCATCCTCAAATGATAATACAAAATTAGAGGATGAAGTCAGTGTTAAGATCTCAGCAAATCAATTGCCTGATGGTTTAAATGCTGATAAACACATGAAGCTGAGCAATTCAGATGTTGTCCCTCAAAGTACTCCAAGTACTGAAGGGCAAGTCACAACATCTGAAAAGCATTTCAAATCTGCTGAAATAAAAGGATTAACAACTGCTGAGGAATCTATCATACGGTCTTTCAGGACGGATAGAGAACAGCTGAAGAACAAGTCTTCAGTTGTTACCGATCCTTCAGTACTTAACACAAGTACTGAAAGGAGGAAAGTACTGAAGATCACACCTTCAGTAGTTTCCACTTCAGCAGTTGATCAATCCAAGATGAAGAATAAGCCATGTAAATATGTGGTAAATTCAATCATCTATCTGATGAATGCTGGTACAAAAAGGGTTCCAAACTCAACAGAGATAAGCTCATTAAAGAAGAGATTAATAAAATGAAAAATGAGTTTGAGACCAAGTTTGTACCACAGTCATCTCAAACTGATAAACCCAAGGCCTCACCAAAATCCAAAAAGAAGGATGGGGTTTATCAGAAAACAGCTGATAGTGTTCCTCATGATAAACATCAGACTAAGTCTGTGAATTTCAAGAAGGAGGAAATGGTGGGTCACAAGAACTCATCAAAAACAAGTAGTGTGTCAAATGAGCTGAAGGCTTTAGCAACAAATCAGACACAACTTGTTATGATGGTTCAGCATTTGTTGGGGAGAGTTAACCAACTAGATGCACCTGTGATCAAACCACTGAAAAGGAAATCCAAGCCCAAATCTAAGAAATCCATTTCAGCACCATCTCCACCTTCATCAGCTGTTAATCATGAGAAACAAGTTATGGTTAAATCTGTTGATGAAAACAGACCCAAAACCAAAAAGGTTTGGGTCTCTAAAGCTAACTAGTTTCTTATGATAAATGCAGGGTTCTTCAGCATGCCAAAGAAGCATCTGGTATGTAGACAGTGGAGGATCTATGCATATGACTGGGAGCAGTTCTCTTCTTAATGACTACTCTCAAGGAAAGAAGGGATTTGTCTCATTTGGAAATGATGCTAAGGGTTACATCATCGGGAAAGGATTTGTGTGGAGAAATGGATTTGATTTGATGATGTAACCATGTGTGGAGAATCTCAAGTATAATCTACTGAGTGTCAGTCAGATGTGTGATAAAGGGCATGTTGCACTTTTCACAAGCCAGAACTGCCGGATTCTGTCTTCCAAAGTTCTGAGGCTGATTGACAAGGTATTGGATGAACATACTCTCCTGAAGGCCAACAGGATAGGAAGAGTATATGCCTTGGATTTGTCAAAGAAGATTGATTTAAAAGGTCATCCTTGCCTGTTCTCCAAGGCCTCTCCTCAAGAATCTAAACTGTGGCATAGAAGGCTGGGTCATGTTAATCTCAAAAACATGAATCAGCTGATCCACAATAGTTTAGTGAGAGGTCTACCAATAAAGGAGTTCCACTGTGATGAAACCTGCACTGCTTGTTTAAAAGGAAAACAACACAAAGTTTCATTCCGTCCTATAGAAGAACCAAAGTCCACTGCCTGCTTGCAATTACTGCACATGGATCTCTTTGGTCCTGTGAGAGTAATGAGCATGGCAAAGAAGAAATACTGTCTGGTAATTATGGATGATTACTCCAGATTTGTATGGACCTTCTTCTTGCATTCAAAGGATGAGGCTGCTCAGACAATTATTAACTTTGTGTTGTATGTTGAGAAGCAGTATTCCCTATCAGTCAAGTGTATAAGAAGTGATAATGGAACTAAATTTAGAAACCATACACTTGATGATTTCTACCTTTCAAAAGGAATCAAGAGGCAGTATAGCATCCCAAGGACTCCAGAACAAAATGGAGTAGTGGAGAGAAAGAACAGGACCCTAATTGAAGCTGCAAGGTCCATGTTGGCTGACTCTGGTTTGCCACTGACCTTTTGGGCTGAAGCTATCAACACAGCATGCTATGTGCAAAATAGAGCTTTAGTGAATCAGAGGTTGATGAAGACTCCTTATGAAGTTCTACATCATTTGGCTCCTCTAATTTCATTCTTCAAAGCATTTGGGTGTCCTTGTTACATTCTCAACACAAAGGATCAACTCCAAAAGTTTGATTCTAAGGTGGATGCAGGGTATTTTGTTGGGTATTCATCCACTTGCAAGGCTTACAGAGTGTTCAACTGCAGAACAAAGATGGTTGAAGAAACCTTGCATGTGAAGTTCAATGAATCTCCTAAGGACAAAATCCCACAAAACCCTATGGAGTTGTTTTATCTGGACATACTGCAATATGTTCCTTATCAGCCTCCAGCTGTTGCAGATCATGTGTATTCATCACCTTCTGCAGCTAGTCATCCATCTGGTGGTACTGATGTTGATGATGATCCAGTACTCACCTATTCAAGTGTAGTGATCAACTGCCTGAGTCTACTAAACTTGATGTTCCTGTAGCTTCAGTAGCACCATCCACAACAAATGCTGATGAGATTTCTGAATCCTCTACTTCATTTGACTTGCCATCTAATACTTGGTTTCAAGAATCTGGATCAACATCTGTTGCTGCTGAGCGTGCTACAAACACTTGCACAGATCTCATAGTGTACCAAGAGCTGAAGAATCACCCAATGTCTCAAATCATTGGTGATATCAATGCTGGTGTCTCAACTAGAAGTCAATTGTCCAACTTCTGCTTCTATGCTCTCTTCATCAGTCAGCAAGAGCCAAAGAACTATCATATTGCATTAAGAGACAATGGATGGGTTGATGCCATGCAGCTTGAGCTTCTTCAGTTCAAAAAGCAGCAAGTGTGGGAACTGGTTCCTCTACCCCTAGATTTCAGGCTGCTCCTAAAGAGTCTCATTTGATTGCAGTCAAGAGGATCTTTAGATATCTGCAAGGTACTCAATCTCTAGGTCTTTGGTATTCCACTGGGCACTCTTGCAAATTAGTTGCTTTTTCTGATAGTGACTATGCAGGGTGTAAATTAACTAGAAAATCAACTTCTGGTGGATGTCAATTCCTAGGCAACTGTTTGGTTTCTTGGCAGAGTAAGAAACAAACATCTGTTGCTACATCCACTGCTGAAGCCGAGTACATTGCTGCTGCAAGTTGTACAACTCAGGTACTCTGGCTTCAGAATCAATTATTGGATTATGGCATTACAGAGACTAAGACTCCATTACTAATGGATAGTGCTTCAGCTCTTTGTATTGTCAAGAATCCAGTCCAGCACTCTAGGACCAAACATATTGAGATCGGACACCATTTTATTAGGGATTGTTTTGAAAAAGGTCTGATTGATCCAAAGTTTGTTCCTAGTGCTGATGAGCTTGCAGACATATTTGCTAAGCCTTTGGACAGTTCAACTTTCCAAAACCTAGTGTTAAGGCTTGGTATGCTGCAGCTAGAATAAGTGACAACTACTGATGATCTCAGTCAACAAGTACTGATGAGCATTCGTATACTATTGTCACAAATAAGTACTGATAAGTTCTTTTATCCTCAGTAGTTTTCATAACTACTGAAGACTAAATTACTTAAAAGTACTGAAGTACTCTATCTGTTGAAAAGAACTGATGTGGTTACAACTACTGATGTAGTTACAACTACTGATGTCAGTATAACAGATAAGTACTGATGACCAATGAAACGTCTGAAAATCAGACAAAAAGTCTGATAAGTGTTGAGGTCAGAATGAAACAGCTGATGAGCTAAGAATTGACAACACCAGCTGATGAGAAACTTTTCTCTTCAGTTGTTTCTACAACTGCTGTTTCACTTCATACAACTGAAGCCAAAACCATGTCTTCAGTAGTTTTACAACTACTGATGACTAACACCAAATCTTCAGTTGTTTACAACACCTGAAGCCAAAACCATGTCTTCAGTAGTTTCACAACTACTGATGACTAATACCAAGTCTTCAGTTGTTACAACTTCTGATAGTTAAAACCAGGTCTTCAGTTGTTTTCAAACAACTGATGACAGCACCAACACTTTCAGTCGTTTTATATCAGCCTTTTCTTACCCTATAAATACCTAAACCTACTTTCAAACGTTTCATTAGCCGTTTTATGTCCTTCACTCTCTCAACAATGGCGACCATGAAACTCAAACCCAGACACAACTGTGTTGCCTACCTCTCGAAATCGGCCTTTTGGAACAAATTTGATAATGCCATCGATCTTATGGTAGATTCCCAGTACCGAACCGCTTTTCTTCTGAATCCTACCATATACCCCAATTCCCTAAGCCAATTCTGGACCAACGTCTCTGTGCAAACTGGTGAGAATGATAGCCAAATCACTCTCCAGTCGTTGGTTAACCAGAAACAGGTGGTCATCACTCCAGACATCATTCGACAAACCCTAAATCTACATGATGCCACCTGTGTCACAGAATACCCGAAAGGCACAACTGATATGTCTTTCATCAATAACGGGTATGAAGGAGACTTAAGTGCTACCACCATTCTGAAGAAGCACTTCCATGATGCTGAACGTCTTATATTCCACATGGTGAATGTCTGCCTTGCATCAAAATCCTCCTCATGGGATCAGATGTCCTCCCGATGGCAACAGGTATTATACTCTATCTTTGAACGACAAAATCTAATTTTTCTGAGATAGTTTTCATGGAACTAAAGGATCTGGCTTTGAAACCTGTGGCAAACAGATGGATTTTATATCCCAGGTTTCTCATGGCCATAATTTTAAATCAGCTAAAATCAGACGGCCTTGTTGGCCTTGGAGTCCCTGCTCCGGCTGTATTGCCTGAAGTATACTCCAGGCACAACTCTGACCCTACACTGAAAGGGGCTGCCCGGCTGCTAAAACCCAAGCAGTGGGAACCCACAGCCTCCACTTCCAGATCCAAAGTCCCCACCAAACCCAACACCAAAAAGCCCAAAAAGGCTACTCAGGGAGATGAGTCCCCTGAGGATGCCCCTGTACCACCAATACAGGAAACACTTACTGGTTCTAACCCCCCAGTAGTGTCAAAGACTCCACCTGCCCTAGCCGCTCAGGGATCCTCTCAACAGGATCCTGATGCAACCATAATTGGGGATACCACAATGCTGGAACCTATCTCAATTGAGAAGGTTACCATTGAAGAGCACCAGTCACCCCGGGTGCAATCTGCTTCAAACCTATCTCCAAATGCAACCGCCCCTCAAAGCCCAACCATTATAGTTGCACAAGTGCTGAGTCAGCTGCATTCCTCTCCTCCTCCCCAGAAACCAATTACAATGGGGAGAACCTCAACAGCTGAGGAAGAGGACCAAAATGCTGCTGATAACCCACAGCACAGGGGTTATAATGTTCAATCTCCCCGTGTAGAGGAGGAGGTTAGAACATCTGGTGAGGCTGCCACTTCTACTGATTCAGCAAATGAACAGGATGCAGTTGGTAACATCTCTAAGACCTCACCAGAGGCAACTGCCGATGAAGGACTCAGTCCTGAGGCAGGAAGTCCCCAGAACCAAGAACAAGGGGCACATGCTACAACTGATCTACACTCAGGGCATGTACATCCTGATTCAATCAGGAGGTCAGGTGATTCAGCAAAGACTGATGATGACCTCTTTTTCTTTGATGTCTTAGCCCATAACACAATCCTTGAGGCTGAGGTGAGCAGACTCAAAGAACTGCTTGCCAAAATGTCTCAGGATCAAAGTCCATCTGCCCCAATAAACCCACAGATGGCACCTTCATCTGAAGGTTCACCAAACACTCAGCCACTACACTCAACTGAGCCACCAGCCACTGCTTTTGACACCACCTCTCAGGGACAGAACCCCTCTGAGCAGATGGTTGCTACCTTTCAACATTCTTACCTCTCATCACTCCCATCATCAATGAGATTGTGCATAAAGCCATTGATGAGAGGATCTCCTCAAATCTACAAACACTTGTTGATGATGCTGTGCAAAAAAGCTTTCTGCCATTCAAACCCCTGAACCCAATGCACCCAAAAAGGGGGAGTCTAAGGCAGTGAAAGAAAGAAAGAGAAAGAGAGTGGAAGATGAGAAACAACAAGAGAAAGAAAAGGAGTTAGAAAAGGAAAAACAGCTGATCACATACAAGAGAAAGAAAAGTGCTGAAACTCAAAAGCCTGATGAAGAGAAATCATTGGAAGATCTGGTTAAAGAAGCTGATGAAGCTCACAGCAGATCAATGGACAGAAAATAGACCAACTCTTCAGACAGGGCTTTGATACAGCTACATTAGACACTGAGATCAGAAGGCTGGAGATTAAAGAGATACAAGAGAGATGGGCCAGTTACAGTGTGATGGAAAGGGAGAGGTTGGAGATAATGATCAGGTTTATTGCAAAATACTTGGAAAGATCATTAATTGAGATTAAATCATGGACCAGAGACAGTATTCTGGCAATAACCACCAGAATCTGTGCTTCTGAAGCATTCAATAAGGGGTTGATTATCGAAGCCTTAGATGAAGCAGGTGCTGGGAAGAGAACTGATATGGCCAAGCTTTCCAAAGCCAAACTTACCACAAAAATGCTAGATCAGCCTTCCCAAACTCCCACTCAAAAACAACCAACCCCACAACTCTCCAAACCAATCCCTAAACCTAAACTTAAACCAACTCAACCCTCAAAACCAACTCCCTTACCCCAAAAACCACCTCAAACCACATCCAATGATGCACCCAGAAGGAGGAGAAGGGTGTTGAGGATGGAAGAAGAAGAAGAAGAAGATGATGAAGAAGTAGTCTGCCAATCTCTGCTGTTCTAAAAATACCTGAGCCCAGAAGTCAACAAATGATCACACCAGACTTTCAGAGGCAAATGGTGAAAGTTAAGATTGAAGAAGAAGAACAGCAGAAACAACACGATGAGCAACTTTTGAAGATGGTTGACAAAGAGTTTCCTCAGTCATCATCTATACAAGCCATGAAGAAACACGCTCAAAGGCTGTATGCTCTCAGGCATACCTTTCAATATCAAAGGAGAGAGTAAGGATTTGGCCAGACCCCAGGGTTAGTTCTAGAATTCATAAGAAATCCATACCAAGTAGATACAATGGCCAAGTGAGAAAGACCATAGATGCTGTTATTATGTTGGCCATTGTAGTCTCACCCTGGGAGATACTTGAAGACTTCAAGAGAGCCTACAAGTCAAAGATGACCCCTCAAACTCTAATGGAGAACAAAATGGTCAAGAAGGGGTTGTTACAAGAGGCTTGAAGAGATCAAGAAAAATGAACTCCAGTTGTTATTAGAAGGGACTCACCCAGATGAATTTGCTTACAGAGAGATAACAACTGTTGAGTTGAAAAATGGAAAGACAGTAAAGTACCTATCAGAGTACTATGGCCCAGATTTCTTCTTCGAAGGAGAAGCAGAAGAACTCACTAAGGAGGAACAAGTTGTTCTCCTTGAGGCCTACGTCAGAGAGTCTTATAGACTCATCAATGGGAAGTAGGTTTCATGGTTGGGATAACAGCTCTGTGTCCAGTTCCCCAAGATAGAGTTCCCTTCCATCCTTTGACATTCACATCTACTGAAACCTGTTCCCTGGCCTGTGCTTATCTGATATCTCTGAAGCTGATCAAGAGAGTATTTCTGCCAAGAATAAGTGGGACCTCAATAAGCTTAAAGGTTTTCGCTGCATTGGTTCAGGGGGAGTTTGTTGGACCAAAAGAACCAATGAGCCTGATCAAAAAAACCTTTAAGTCCCACAGACATTACAACAACTGAAGTAGTCTGCAACAACTGAAGACATCAACTGATAACAAGGTCTGAAGACAAAGTCTGAAGTGAAAGAGCTGAAGACAAAGTCTGAAGTGAAAAAGCTGAAGAAAAGTCTGAAGCTAAAGAACTGAAGACAAAGTCTGAAGACAAAGCTGAAGACAAAGACTGAAGACCAAGTTTCAGATGTTGTCACAACAGCTGAAGAAGACCTCTTCAGTTTCAGTAGTTTTATGTTTCTTGTAATCAGTACTTGTAGTTTCAGTAGTTTTAGTTTCATCTTGTACTTAGCATACTCTGAGATGTTCTCAGTTGTGAACATTCTCAGTAGTTTGCTTACTTTCAGTTGTTTGTAATAATTTTGTTAAATGTCACTATCAAGTGACATCAGCAGATGTCACATTCCTTTATATAAGGAATGTTGACCTAATTGTAAGGTGAAGCCCTGCGAAGCTTAGCGAAAGCTTAGCGGCCGCCATACCGAAGCATTTGTTCATGAATGATATTATCCCTTTTGCAGAAAACCCTCTTTCTCTATAACCGTGTACTGTTCCATTGAATATCTATTGTGTTCTTGCTATATTTGTCTAATTCTTGTTCTAATTCCGCTGCGATTCAACTCTAATTGATCAAACTTAGATCACTGATCCTGTCAATGGGCGGCCATACCTCTTTAAAAACCCCACTTGTGCAAGTTTGGCCTTGCATGCTTTAACCCCTTCCTTTTGAAATACTTCATGTTTGCTCCTTTACTTCTTTTTTTTTTTTTTTTTCGGTGTTACAATAAGTTTACCAAAACCTCATAACATCATCAAAACTATGTTTTGAAAAGAATGTCAGGATGTCATCTTCTTCAAGGTCATGAGGCTAACAAGCATCCTTACCAAACTATAAACACTATGTCACACTTTGCTTGGTAATAACAAGCAGGTGTTGAGCATCAATCATTTAGTTGATCCTTGGAACATTATCTACCAAAGTCATATCAGCATAATTCAAATGATTTGATGCAGCTTTCATAAATGTTAAGCATCAATTACTCAAGTGATCCTTGGAACATTATCTACCAAAATTTTCCTTAGGTCATTGATAAGCAACTTGTTCAAGTGACGAATAACTCATTTTCTATCATCACAAATTGATTAACAAATAAGTTCATTTTAAATTTTTTGAAACCCTTGTTCGTTGGTTCAGTTTTGAACTTATGATTGTGATTCAAAGTCGAGAATTCGATGATTGCTTGTTGTCTTGAGTATAAATCATTGATTTTATCAAGTTTTAGTCATCAATTTATCATATTGAAACCTAGGGTTCCAGTATATATGTCATTGATGGTTAAACTTGGGTTCGGTTCCTATTTTGATTCAATCTAAGAATATTATTCACCTTATCGATATTACTCGGGTAAGATATCAATAAAGAACAAAACTAGAGATTAATTTAGCTTTGATGATGGATTGAATGATAATCTGAAGAACACACAATAATCGTACACTTTGAACACACACACACACATGCTTTCATAGTGAAAAGATTTTAGAAAGTATTAAATGAACGTCACGTGTGGGCTTTAAATAGGTCGATGATTATGACTTTGAAACTTTACAAGTGTTAGATACACATACGAATGTGAAATTTTAATTTTCCCATAGGGTTACTATTGACTGCATTTGGTACTATTACCTAATTATCAAATGTGACCGAACAAAGTACTAATGCGTATTTGTTACTATTCCCTACATTACTGAATTTAGATGTAAACTTTGGAATATTTCTATTCTTAGCATTAATAAATACCATGAATAGTGCAGTCGTATTTGCTTAATGTATTATACTCCGTATTAACTGTTGCCCTCATTAGTCAAATGCGGATGAATACTTGTACTTGTGAAGTACTTTGCTTAACATTTGTTTTTTCTCTACATTAACCAATAACATGTATTTAAAATAGTAATTTTTTTATAATCAATGCTTTGTAACACTGTTACCCCATTAACACTATTCACTTCATTTGTGAATGGGGGTAAACAACACAAATCTTTATAAGTGTTTGGTCATACGCATTGGGGTAAAACATAGTTACTTGCCTTTATCACTTCAAATTTAATTTCATTATGAAAATCAATGAAAATGATCTATGCATATCCGTATATGTCAAGCGCAATCCGTATTGTCACTATTATTCTCAATAACTCCATACTTGAAGTTATTTTACCAATCAATGTACACATTAGTTTTAATGCTTGGGTTACCTTCCCCTGCATAAATCAGCACTATTACTTGCATTGAATTTTGCCTTGGCAAATTTTGAATGATACATTATGATCTGATTGTTTGACTGATATGGATCTACTGTAGACATTCTTTTTTACTTTATTTGTGCTCTAATTATTGAGTGGGTGTGAAATCTGTGATAGACCGAATATACTGATTGATTCAATTGATTTATTGCATGGGAAATACAAGGATCAATAATCAAATATGAAGAACACATGATAGTACTCATAAATTCCTCTTTGTATATTGATAGTTGTTCAAAATACAATGTTTTCTAGTAGGGTATAGAGTTAGGGTTCTTAAAATAAAATACTAACATTCTATTTATAGGCCTGGCATAAGACCTATATATCATTTGTTGTTCATCCGTATTAGACTAATATGGATGACCAACACTTAGTCCTTTTCTTCTCAACCATATTCTTCATAACAATATCATTATTTCTATACTTGTCTTTTTTATTCATCCGCATTGGTTCTTCTATAATTGGAAAAAATTCATCCACACAGAACAAGTATCTAACCACCTCTTAAATTGGCATGCATGATTCTTTCAAGGTCCAACAATACTCCCCTAAGGATTATGTAGCCTAAGTACATCAGGGTGGAGGTCATGAAGAAACTGCTGGATCTTGTGCTTGAGTTGATGCTTGTTGTTGGATGATGTTGATCCTGGTTCTGATGTTTAAGCTGGTGCAGGTTTTGGGTCTGGAGTAACTAGAGGTTGAGCCAAAGTTGGATTTAAGATTGCCCTGATCATATTAGTAAAAGCTTTAGCTTTTTCATTTTGCTTCTATCTATGACATTAATCTTCATGTGTTTCATCCTTTCAATGCCTTTATAGGTATCTTCTTTAGAGATACTAGCTTAAAACAATGGCTGGCAATCCTTCTTCGTGAATGACCAAGTCTCCATTTGAATTCGCCTTGAATTTCACCATTCTTCCCAGCTGTAATGGAAACCTCTTTTTCTTGTAAGATGATCTTTTGTCAATCCTATCATAAGCTATCATCAATATCCTTATGCACTATCAAGATAAATAGAAGATCTTCTTCCCTTGTTTTATTCATTAGACTTTCTGAAGTGTCTGGTGAACATATAATGAATGTACAATTCATCCAATAGTCAAACCTCATAAGCATTAAAGAATCTGATGTTAGGACCCTCTTTTCCTTCCATCTTCTTTCAGTTACCAACTCTTATGTATTTTCATCATACATTACATTTGAGATTGGGATCATTTGATGAGTCCCTTACACAAACATTCTCTTTAGCTTTTTTGTTGGATTTACTCTTCCATTGGGAATCACCAACTCCTCAACTATCTTCTTCTTATTATCTTCTTTAGGGGATTAATGAATGATATGTCACTTCTCAAGAAGACTTCCTTCATGGCTTTCAGACTGTATGCTCTTTTGAATATCTTTAATATATTTTCAAAAGTTGTAACCTCTAGCCATTGAAATGTGATTGATCAATTCAAAATCAACCAACTCTTTAGTTGGATTTGCTACTATCCGCATTAACTATTATCCACATTACTCAAATATGGATAAACACTAGTACTGATGAAAGTACCATGCTTCATATTTGTCCATTCGCATTGACAAAGTCTTAACACTTTTAATAATCAAGTTCAAGGCTTTGTAACACATCTATCCACATTGACACTATTCACCGCATTAGTTAATGCAGATGAACAACCACTTATCGATATAAGTTTTCGGTCAGTCGCATTTGACGTAAACACTTTTACTCGCATCTGTTTCTTCAAAATTTAATATTATTACAAAACCAATGTAGATGAATTGAAAATATTTGCATATGTTATGTGCAATCTGCTGAATCAATTGAAAAACACCACCATGAAAAACACACACAACAAGATCAATATAAAGTCAAAGGTAGATTGCCTTTTGACATGTGACTATGACATGCCATAGCTCACATCCTATTATATTACAATAAGGATAAAAGTACTAAAGTAAGAAGTCAAAGAAAAGAAACCATGATGTATAGTTGACAAAAGTAAAAGGTAATCACCAACTTATATAAGTTGGTGAGTCTTTAAAGCTGACAACGGAAATGTCTTCTACTTTTGTCAAAAGAGTATGTGAGTAGACACATGTCTTCTTGTCTTCAGAAGAGTTCAGTCTTCAAGCTTCGAAAGACTTTGTCTTTAAGCTTCGGAAGACTTCACTTTTGGCTTCGAAAGATTTCTGTCTTTGGCTTTGGAAGATTTGACAGTTAGTTATTTTTCTTTGTACATTGTCAATATTCCCGAGTACTTACTTGTACTTCAGCGCATGCTAAGAGATCTTTGGTTAGCGTCAGCCTTTAAGATAATAATCTTACAAACTCCCCCTAGGCTAATGCTACCAAAACTTGAAGATTAATATGAAGTTGGATCTTTTACTTGGTTGAAGCCATCATAATCATACTCAAGAAAGTCAAGTATGTTTTTCCAAAAGAGAGTATTTGTTGACCTCCTTGATCTCTTATGACATACCAGCTGTCTGGATTTGTAGAATACACCCAAGACATGATAGGTCTCTCAGCAGCTAAAGGCTCTACTGATAAGGGAGTTAGTCCATGCAGATGGATAAATCTTGTCAGCATTTACTGTTGTTCATCCGCATGGACTAATGCGGGTGAACAAGTCTTGTCAGCATTTACTGTTGTTCATCCGCATGGACTAATGCGGGTGAACAATCTTTATCAGCATTTCTTCAGTTCATCCGCATGGACAAATGCAGATGAACACTTCTGTTTAGCATTAGTTGTCTTGATCCACATTTGTTAATGCCAGTGAACAAACACTTGTCCGCATTTGTTCACAAGTCATCCGCATTAACAAATGCGGGTGCATTATACTTGTCTTTTCTTGTCTTCTGTTGTCTTCTGTTGTTTTCTATAACTGATGTTTTCCAACCAGAACAACCTCTAACCACTTCTTGAGTTGGCAAGTATGATCCTTTCAGGGTCTAACAATACTCGCCCTAAGGATTATACTGCCTAGGTTCCTTAAGAGTGTGATGGTGGTGGTGGTTGTGAAGATTCTGGTCGGTCTTCTTGTATAGTCTTCTTTTGGACTGATGTTGGGAGGAGAGTTTCTGCAGCTTCTTCTAATGTTTCTGGTTATGCCATTGATGGATTGAGAATAGCCTTTATCATGTTAGAAAAATCCTTAGCTTCTTTCATTTTTTCTCTACTGAGCACATGAATCTTCATCTCACTCATTGTATTAATAGCAACAATGGGCATTTGTTTCAAAAAGATGGGTTCCCAAACTGAAATAGAAGATAACCCATCTTTATGAATCACCAGTGAACCATCAGCATCAACTTCTAACTTGACTATATTGCCCATCTGCATAGGTAGCCTTTTCTTCTTCCTTTGTTCTCTCTTGTTGTTAATTCTATCAAAACCCAGCTTCAATATCTTCACACACTTTAAAATAAACTCTAAATCATCTTCTGCAGCCTTGTTTGTGAGAGCTCTAAAGCGTCTGGTAAAGATGTAATGAATGTAAGACTCATCTAGCAATCTAACCTCATACCCACTGAAGATTCTTATTTCAGGAGCTTCCTTTCCTTCCTATTTTCTTTCAATTACTAGCTCAAAGGTGTCTTCATCATAATACACATTTGAAATAGGCTTTGTTTTATGAGTACGAGTAATCATTTTCCTCTTCAAACTTTCTGTTGGCTTAACATGTAGTTCAGGAAACACAATCTCTTCAGCTTCTCTTTTCTTTCTTTGATCAAATGGGTTCTTAAGTGTTTTGTCTTTTCTGGTGCAGATAGCTTTCAGTGATTTGAAGTTCTTTGTTCTTTTAAACATCTTTAGAATATCTTCAAATTCATATCCTCTATACATTCCATTAGGATTAATCAAGTCTAGCTCAGCCAACTCTTTTAAATCATGAACTTTCAAGGCATTGACTAGGGCTGTGTACTCTGTGAAAAATTGAACTAATCCTGATATCCTCTTCACCATGAACATATTCCAGTTACTATCATACTTCCAGGAAATAATTTTTACTTCTATCTTGCCACTGGGAGTAGATACCCCTCTTATCATTTCAGCAGTAGTCTGCCCCTCTTGAAATTTAAGTTGAGAAGGCTCAATAAACCACTCTGGATTCTTGTGAAGTATAGGGGCCATAACATCTTGATCTTTAACTGTCAACTGCACATATTATGCTGATTTTCTTGTTTTGGGTTTCTGGGCAATCACTTCTTCTTCAATTGCTTTTAGTCTTTCTTTCTTGTCATTGATCATCTTTAACATAGCAGCCCTAAGAGAATTTGTCTTCATGTTCCCCAGCTTTCTTTTTGTAAATCCTTGTTGAGACAGATAATCCTTCATTTCCTTATCTGTCATACTATAAGGATCAGGGTATGCAGTTTGAGTGTCATACTTCTTTGCTGTCTTAGAGATACTTATGACTGATTTAGTAGTTTCTGTCTTTTTTTCATATTCAGTCACAAATGTTGGATCAAGAAGCTTCTCCATCTTTGTTACTTCTTCTACCATACCTTCATAAGTCATGCTAAAGACTATATCAGCATCATATCCATGGTTGATCAGGAACATGGCATGAATCATAAGATCATTAGTCTTAGCCTTCTCTATCATACTTTCAACAGATGGCTCAATAATTGATGGACTCCTCATATCATCATGTTTCTTTGTTTGTTCATCTTCAGTTTCTCCTTCTTCCAACATAATCACTTCCAAAGTATGCTGCAACTCCTTCTCAGCTTGTTCATGTTCATCTAAAATTCAGCAATTGCTGCCAAACTCCTAGGATCATCTTTAGTTTTCTTCTTAGGTTGTTCTTCCTCAACCATAGGAAGTTTTCCTTTTGCTTTTTCAGTCAAGTATTTCCTTTTTCCTGTGTATGTGATCACTCTTGGTCCTGATGTTGAAGCTACATCAGTTTTGGCCTGTTGTTTTTCTTTAACAGCCTTAAGCTCAGCAGTGATTCTTTGTTGTTCAGCTTCTTGTCTGTTCAATTCAACTGTTTCCTTTTCTTTGAATTCATCACAAAGTCTATTGATTAAACTTTGTTGTTCATCAGTTAATACAACAGCAAGAACAAGCTGCATTCTTAGTTCTTCTTCTATTGACACAGGTTGTGATGGAATTACAACTATAGACTCAGAGGGGGATTTGGTGTTTTTGATGTAATCCTAGAATTCCTCATATATAATGAATTAACTTGAAGAGAATCTGTCCATGCCATCTATTAGTTCTTTCATCATGGCCTCTTTTTCAGTAGATGGATCAGAATGTACTACTATCTCCCAGCTATCATCATCCCTAACACCACTGGTTTCTTGCTGTTGTGAATGAACTTCCTTATCTATTTCTTTAGCTTCATGTTCTGTTGCTTCTCTTTCAAATTCAGCCTTTAATTGAGCAATCAGTTCCAATTCATCAATTCTTTTCTTCAAAACCTCATTTTTTTTGCTCAGATCAGCAATAATTTATGTTTGCATCTTCAACATGTGTTCTTGATCTTCCATAGCCACAATTTGAATAGCCACAGTGTCCACATGACCACTGATTTCTTCTCTTAACATCTTAAAGAAGCTTTGAGCTTTTGATCTCATCATCCTTTTCTTTCATATCAGCTTCATACTTGGCTTTTAATTCATTTAATTCTTTTTCCTTTTCATCAAGTTCCTGAATTCTGTCATTTATGATTCCTACCCTTCTATCTAGAGTCTTTTCCATTTTAGCAACTTTGTGCATCAGATCAGATACCATCTTGTCTTTCTCATTTGGTCTGTTTATCTCAGATTCAGCAAAACATTCTGAGGGACCCTCCTCTAAGATCTTTGTTTCTCTGGTAGTGGTGCAAATTATTGATTATCCTTCTCATCATTAGATGATTCAGATGATGAACTGGTAGATTCACCAGATCCATCAGAAGCATCAGCAGCTTCATGTGAGGGGTTGTTGGAGGGTTCTTCGTAAGTGTGCATATGAGAAGACGGAGAGAAATAATGGGATCAACCCCAAAAAGGGAATGAATCTCAGCGTCATGAGTTGAAGGCCCAATGTGAAGATCACCACCTACATCACATGTGGTGACATTGGCCTCAATGCTTCTTCATTTAATTCTGCATGCTCATCAACAGTGGGTTGTTCTTTAATTGTTTGATCATTTCTTTGTTGAGCAACATCAGCAACATCATCATGAGCAACAGCCTCTTCATGAACAGGTTCCTCAGTAGGAACATCATCTTGTACTTGTTCTTGTATAACATGTTCTTCTTCTTGTTGTTGTAATTCTTCCTCATCCATTGGCACATCATTTTGGGGATTTATTTGTTGTTTCATCCAAGGTAAAAGTGGAAAGAAAGTACCACTAAAGATTTCTTGGATCTCTCTTCTTGACTTCAAAGATTTTGCATTATAATGAGGAATTTCAAGAATAGGACCTTCTAAAACCAGATCAGGAAGGATTCATTAATAAGACACTAAATGAATCTGGGATACATTAGGAACATGTTCCTTCTCCCCTCTTGAATGTTTGCCATCATTCCATTAAAGACATAGGCTGAAAAGTTGTATGGTCTGTTAGAGCAGAGAGCACAAACAAGTGATGATGTAGTTAAGGGTATATCATTCCATCCAGTCTTCCTTTTGGATAAGCAGTGTTGCACATAATGAATGAGGAATCTCCATTGCAAATCAACCAACCCTTTGACAATCTGTTTATCCTCAAAACCACCCTCATATCCAATGTCAACAAAGAATGACATGATATATTCTTCATCAAATTTAGTTGGTGAATTAGGTTCATCTTCAAATCTCAAGCATTATCTTATTGTTTGCTCAGAGATTATCAGTGTATCGTCAGCAGTTATTCTTCCTGAAATTACTTTTTCTCCATCATTGTCTACTACTTCTACATTACCCCAAAATGATCTGATATAGTTCTCAAAGATCACTGGTCTAACTGTTATGGCATAGGCCACTCTGGTAGTGGCAATAAATCTGATCATGTCTCTGAGACCTTTTGCTTCAGGAACATCTAGATTGAGAAAACCACTGACATTGTGGAGCTTGCTCCAAGTCAGGTTAGCCATTATGCAATAGCTGCTTCAGATTTTACGAAGATGAGTCTGCATTTTTGTTGTTTTCTGAAGATTTTGCAGATTCAGAGATTGTCAATTCTTGTTTGGATTGTCATGTATCTTTGATGTGACACAGATTCCCAACTTGACTGATTTTGTCACATATGCATCTTCTGAAGCTGATTATGGAGTAGTTTCCATACAGACACAATCAATTTGACAAAGTTATCAATCTAATGTTTGCAAATTTCATGTTTTTGTGAATATTTCCTTTTAAAATTTTATTACTCCCCCTAAAGCTTATATCCATGCGGGATAAAAACTTTAAATAAATTTATAAAATTTTAGGACAATATTCTGAATTGTTTAATTGTTTTGCACTTTTGTTTGAGATTTTGGGACCATAACAATCTTATCTTTCATAAGTGCAAGTTTCATGAACTTATTGATTGAAGGTATGTTTGTCCTCTTAAACTCATGCTGGACAATATTGTAATGCATGTGATTTTTATCATGTTTTGATTTAATTAAAACATTCAACATGAACCTCACACTCAAGCATAGTAAGATCAACTATCCTTATGTACTGTATGGTAGAACTTTTCACAACTTTCAATACCTAGTCATTTAAGTTATGAAACCTCATTCATTTTGGTAATGGGGATCCACTTTGAGATTCTTTACCTGATCCTTATTTTGTTTGATCCTCATTGGGATTTTTTTGCTCTTCACTTTAGAAGTGATCCACTTTGGGATTCTTGTTGTTATATTCTGTTTTATTTGTCACCCGTATTGGATGTGTTCCTCATTAGGAATCTTTTTGGATCTAGACATCAGCACTATGTGCTTGTTCCCCAGATCTTTGCTCAGCAAAACAAAGGTGAAACTAATGTGAATGAGATTCATAAGGTATCATGACCTGGTGTGTTTAGGTTACTACACACACATACACTTGGATAGGTCTGAAACTTACATGCTCTTGAGATGATGCATTCACATTTGAATGTGATCTTTAGTTTATCACAGCATTTATCTTCTGTTCCAAGTTAAGCCTACCCATATATCTGGTAAGTCATGTCAGTCTTTCAAGATATTGAATTAAGCACAGTGAATGATATAACGACTGTAATTATATCATTTCCCTTAAGAAGTACAAAACAAGGACTTCAACAAAAATGATTTCTTTTTGTAATTTTGTGAAATTTTTGATGTTTTTGTAATTTTTTATTTTTTACTCAAGGTTACTCATGTCGATTGATTTTTTTTAGTCGGGTCAAATGCCTTAGTAAACAAATCAGCTAGCTGATTGTCTGTGTTAACCTGAATCAGCTTGATTAACCTTTTTCAGCACAGTCTCTCAAAAGTGATATCTAATTTCAATATGTTTCGTTTTTGAGTGTTGAACTGGATTGTTTGTTATGAAGACTACAGCAGTGTTGTCAATATGAATGGGTGTGCAAGAAATTGAAAACATAATCAAGCATCTGGTTTTGAATCTAGAGAACTTGAGAGCAGCAAGCTAATGCTGCTATGTACTCAGCTTCAGCTGTCGATACAGAAACATTGGTTTGTTTCTTGCACTGCCATGACACCAGTCTGGGACCAAGAAATTGACAACCGCCAGATGTGGATTTTCTATTGAAATTGCATCCCCGAAGTCATTGTCGGTGTATGCATAGAGATTGAAGTCTCCATCCTTTGGATACCATAGTCCAAGAGCAGGTTTGCCCTTAAGATATCTGAATATCCTCTTGACTGCATTCACATGAGATTCCTTGGGATCTGCTTGATACCTGGCACATACACAAACACAAACATAACATCAGGTCTACTGGCTGTTAAATCCATAAGTGAACCAATCATGGACTGATAAAGAGTCTGATCCACAGATTTGCCATCTGTGTCTGGGCCAATCTTCACTTTTGTATCAACAGGTGTTCTGATGGACTGACAGTCTGCAAAGTGAAACTTCTTCAACATTGATTCCACATATTTTGACTGTTGATGAAGATTCCACTGGATGTTTGTTGTACTTGAAGACCTAGGAAGAATGAGTTCTCCCATAGCACTCATCTGAAATTTTGAATGCATAAGATCTTCAAAGTCTTTGCAGAGTTGTTTGTTGGTGGAACCAAATGTGATATCATCCACATAAATCTGGACAAGCAGCATCTTATTCCCTTTTCTCTTCTGAATAATGTCTGGTCAATTTCCCTCTTTCATAACCATGGTCAAGAAGAAACGATGACAAAGTCTCATACCATTTTTGAGGGGCTTGATGTAAGCCATACAAAGCTTTATCAACTTGTATACCCTATGAGGGAAATCAGATCCTCAAAGCCTGGAGGTTGACTCACGTAGACTTCTTCAGAGATCTTTCCATACAAAAATGCACACTTTACATCCATTTGATAACTGTGAATTCATGGATGCAGAGTACGCAAGAAAGAGTCGTATGGCTTCTAATCTAGCAACAGGAGCAAACACCCTCGTCATAATCTATTCCTTCTTCTTATGTATAGCCCTGTGCTACCAATCTTGCTTTTGTTTCTGATGACGATCCCTCTGTCATCAGTCTTGTTTTGGTACAACCATCTGGTGCCGATGGGTATTGATCTTCAGGAAGATCCACCAGCTGCCATACTTCCTGTTTCTTGAATTGTAGCAATTCTTCTTGCATTGCCTCAATCCACCTATTGTCTTGAAGATCCTCTTTAATGTTTTTGGGTACAGTTTGACACAGAAAACAAGAAAACAAACAGATGTTTGCAATACTTGACTTGCTTCGTGTCACCCGCTCGTCTAAATCACCAATAATGTTGGACACTGGATGATTCTTGTGTGTCCTGGTAATTAGAATCAAATCACCAGCAATGGACATATCAAGATTGGAGACATTCAGATCATCTTGGTGAGAGGCATCTTGTTGTTGTAGTGTGGGAGAGTGATGACCAGAATCAGAGGGTACATCATCTTCAGCTTCAGCAGCACTCTGAATACTCTCATCATTTCCATCTCTGTAGAATCAGCTAGTGCATGAGTTGGTTCTGAATGTCATACTTCAGTTGAAGATTTAGCTGAGGAGATGGCATTGAACTGCGACCGGCATCTGTTGAGATACTTTCATTTTGTGTAACTTGCCGGATAGGATCAGCTGTAAGGCACTTCTTCATTGTCTTGATCGGTAGAAGAGGAGAATCATAGGAAGTCTATTCTTCTTTCAACTGACCTGATGTTCCCGCATTTGACAAATTGAGCTGATCAAAAGATCTTGTAAATGAATCAATATCAAACAACAGTCAGGACCATTTGATGATGTGGGAAACGAATGCTCATTGAATGAATATTTGTTGATTCATCAATGATGTTTAATCTGGGATTAAACACCCTAAAAGCCTTAGACACTGAGGAATATCCCACGAAGAATCCCTCGTCAGACTTAGGAGCAAACTTTCCTAAATGGTATCTGGTGTTTAATATTGAGACAGGACAACCAAATGACTTCAAAAATCCAATGAATGGTTTTCTGTTAAAAATAAGTTCATAAGGAGTTTTATTGTGTTCTTTGATTATCAGAGTTCGCTTTTGTACAAAACATGAAGTGTTAACTGCTTCTGCCCAAAATGTAATAGGCAGTTTTGCATCAGCTAGCATTGTTCTTGCTGCTTCAATCAGTGTTCTATTCCTTCTTTCAGCAACTCCATTTTGTTGTGGAGTACGAGCTGCACTGAACTGGTGAACAATGCCTTTTGTGGTGCAAAATGAACTCATGCTTTCATTTTTAAATTCCTTCCCATTGTCATTTCTAATAGATTTTACTTTTAAATCAAGTTGATTTTCAATTTTGGTTATAAAATGTATTATGATTTGGGGCACCTCATTCTTATGAAGTACGAAGAAAACCCATGTGAATCGAGTAAAGTCATCAATGATCACTAAACAATAATGCTTCTTGCTAATACTCATGATGTGAGTCGGCCCGAGAGATCCATATGAAGTAACTTCAATGGACAATTGTTAGTGTTCACAAGTTTTGGCTTATGAGATGATTTATGTTGTTTTCCTTTGAGACACGTGGAACAGTGGTCAACAAAATGAAATTCTTTTGAGGAAGACCAATTACATGGTTCCCTTTGACCAATCTATTCATATTTTTTAAATTCGTGTGTCCTAAGCATCTATGCCAAAGTTTTGATTCATCAAATGATGCTTTAGACAATAGACGTCTCTTCAGATGGACGAGCAGAATTAAGGTTCAAGACATATGTATTATTCTTCCTCGGTGTCTTCAAGACAACCCATTCTTTAGGAATATAAAATCATGGTTTCAAGATGTAGCAATGAGTGTCGGTGAAATGAGTAGACTATTTCTTGTCACAAATCGGGATACACTGAGTAGATTGAAGTTCAGCTACTCGTAGTAATTGACTTTGTCAAAGCTCAGATCCTATTCGTCACTGAACCTTCTCAAGTAATTCTACCGCCCTGTGAATCTCCCACAAATGCCACAGTATTCCTTGAATGTGCTGAAGTAGTCATGAAGGAGGGAACTGTCTCCTATCATGTGTCGGGAGCATCCACCGTCCACATACCATAAGCTATTGGACCTGTATGAATGACCCTACAAGCACAAAAAAGAATAGTTAGAATGAGGAACCCAAGCCATAATGGTCTTGGGTTGTCCTTGGCATCGATCACTGTTACTTCTTGATACTTTCCTCTGTGTGTGTTTTAGATGAGGATGATTCAGCCCTTTCTTTTGTTTCTTTGAGGTTTCAGTCATCAATTTCATCTGATGTGTCAGAGGAGTATACAAACCTTTCCTTTTGATTTTGCGCAAAGGATGAACAGATTTTTGTTTTCAGAAATCACTTTGATTTATACTTTTGATGAGAATTTGATGATTTGTTTAGGTTTGTTGGACTTTTGACCTTGTCAGTTGGAACCGATGAAATGGGTTGTGTTGTGAATTTTTTCAATCTTTTTGATTAAGTAACACATCAATTGTATTGTGATTGGTCATATCACACAATGAACAATATTTGTTAAAATGATAGTTTTTTGTTGAGTGATTGTTCATGTCACAGATAGAGCAAGTACTCAGTGAAGTAGCACTCATTTGTTTTGTGATTGGACATCACAGATTCACAATACATTTGATTGTCCTTTAATTTTGAAACAGAAGTCATATCAGTCTTTGTAGTGCCAATAGATTGTTTCACAATTCTGACTTGCTTTGTTTTGTGGGACTGATGATGCTTCTTTTTGTATTCCCTTATTTCCCTATCGAATTGTTCTACCTGTTCTTTGTTAAAGAAATCAAACCCACTTCCTTGTTTATTTGATTGATGAAGATAGTGAATCAGATTTCACTTTAGATTTTCGAACAAAAGTGGTTTCTTCCTTTGGTAACTACGGGTCTTTGGTTGAAGTTCAATGAAACCCTGTCTGATTTGCTTGAATTTTTAGGAGATATGATCTCATAATCAGATCTGCTTTCAGTAGATGGTTTCACTGAGCATTCAGTAGTGTGATTCACTTTAAGATTTTGAGGAACAAATTTTACAAAAGGCACAATTGATTTGACTGGGCTCTTTGGTTTCTTGATAACCACAGGTTTGTCTGAGCACTCTTTGATTTTGATAGGATGACCCAATCTGATTTTATCCTCATCAGTTTCAATAAACACCTGGTTTGTTTTGAGGATTTATTGTTTGAGAAATCATTGATTTGGTTTCAATAATTTTAGATTCTTTTGTATCTGATTGAGTAAGTGACTCAGGCATAGCAGTGTTGTTATCATTATATGGAGGAGGACAGTTTGTAGCCTATCCCAGTAATATCTTTAGCCCCTTTTGAGACACAAGTAACTCTTGCAGCTTGACAGATGAGAGCTGAAACTTTTCAAGTTTCATTTCAGTAGCTGATTGCTTAGCTTTTGATTTGGTCAACAATTCAGTTAACCTCTCATTTTCAGCCCCAAGTGTGTACTTTTCACCATGGAGTGTTTCCATGTCAGACAACAGAGATTAGTTTTAACTTCATAAATTCTCATTTCCTGTTTTAACATCTCTGATTTCACCTTTTCTTCTCTTATTTTATTAGCCAATTTGTGATTGTGTTCCCTGTACCCCTGTACTTCTAGAACACATTTTTTAGAACATAGATTGGATTTTACCTCAGATGGCATTGGAGTTGGTCCATCATTAATATGTGCCATAAGTGCATGATTCTGAAACTATGTTGAAACTTCCTCATCATACACACTCCAATCACAAACTCCTCTTGTCTGATGACAAGTGCATTTGAAGTTTGTTGATTACTTCCTTGAGATTGATGAGTCAGCAGAGGTTGTCTTTGCTGAATTGGTTGGTTGCTAATTTTGTTTGTTGCTGAATTGGCTATTGCTGATTTTGTTGTTGGTGTGAATAAGAGTTGCTTGGATGAAAGTTGGTGTTGTGTTGAGAAGCATGCTGGCCATAATGTAGGGTCTTTGAAAATTGTTGTTGCTTCTCTTGGGAGAGAGTACATTCCCAAGAGAAATGACCACTCATTCCACAGTTAAAACACTTAACTTGGATTTGTCATATCCCAG